>JARVGV010001030.1:2897330-2909274 GCA_031762435.1 Hypsolebias longignatus | reverse complement strand
ACACAGTATATATATATATATGTATATATATATATATATATACACACACAAAGACAAAAGTAAACTATTACTCACTACTTGTCCTACTATTCCTACTTCATGGATTTTCACTTATTACTGATCTTCAGACCACGGATCCCTCGTGATAAATGAGAGACTACTGTATATAAGACCCCAGAAGAAGAAGATTGCTGTGGCTTTAAATGCACTATTATAAAAAAATAAGATTTCTGATTTGTTGCAACATATAGATGAGAACCGCAGAGGAAGATTCAAGTGTTTTGCTGAAGAGCTGCTTAAATTAAGCATCATCAGGGTAGCAGCCTCATAAAACTTTGTTTCCCTGCAGAGCTGTGAGCTGGAACAGGTTTTACTACACACCATAGAGGTCATAATGTTACGGCTGATTGGAAGGAACTTGTGTAATGAAGCACAGTGAACAACAGCTAGCCACATGAAACGTGTTCATACATTTTATTTATTTGCTTGCTCGAGTTCTCAGTCTGCTTACCATCGAGTCCACCAAGAAGCTGCAGGTCATGATCTCCGCCGTGTCCAGGATGTTGCTGAAGGGCTTGCACTGTGCGACCTCCAGGGCCAGCTACACAAGATGTAAACAGGAAACATTAGAGCGCAGCACATTCAACATCTCGCTCTCCTACATTCTGTTCCTGATTGCAAAACTTGGACAACAAAACGTACCGCCGCATAGCACTAAAAACATTACGACTGACGGGGGGGAGTTTTATTGACACCTCTGAGGTCCTGTGAAGAAACGTTTTGTCTCTTTTGTCCCGTTTGGTTGGAATTCCTTGGAATTGTTGCAGCAGAAAACAACGAGCCTCAAAGCAAATTCCTGAGATTTAAAGAGGCTGCAGCCGTTATATTTGGCCTCTCTAAATTTACTCCAGAGCTCCAACGCAGCGTTGTTGTTTTCCACATTACAGCTCCACGTTTGATTCTAACACGGGACAGAACATGGACGCCGAAGACATTTTAACCCCACATCTTGCAGACACCGACACTTACAGACGTTTTGATCCATTCTATGTACTGACTGAAGTAACCAATGATGGTTGCTGTATATCTTCTTGTTTCCTGAAGACATTAAAACACATTGTGAGTTTGATAGAACATAAACTGATAATATAAAGGTAAAATATAATCATGTGGTCACCTGGTTGATTAAAAGCGTGGCATTCTGGGAGATGAGGTACTGAGCTGCTTCGATGGCATCGAGGACAGCAATAACTTTGTTCTGTAGCAAAAGAACAATCAACGTTCATGAGATTATGATTGAAGTAGGTCCAGATTGTGGATTAAGACTAAATCACTCACTGGAAGATCTGAGGCTGTTCTCTCCAGGAACCTCATGCTCTGGTTCAACGCACTCTTTAAATAAATAAATACATCGTCGTTAGAGGTCGTTTCAATTCACACAAACAGACATTATAGAGTTATGAAACCAGAGAGTACAGAAAACCAACAATAATGCATGCTGGAGTTTTGTTCCAAAATTAAATACCCACAATTCAAAGAAATAAAATCAATCAACATACAAACTGTGTTTGTTCTTCAACATTTCTTTAAGTGGATATTTGGTCATATTTTGGCACAAAAACTTCATGGACAACAACAATAAGTTGTTGACAGCAGTTTACAAATACACACAAAACTGTGTTTTTCCACACAGGTTTTCATAAAATAAAATAACGTTTCTTTAGACATTCCAGAGACTAAACAGACACTAAATGTGGAGAACAGACACATTTCTGCTTACCCTGGCTCTAACATATTTCTTGAAGATGAATAAAGAGAAACAAAAACAACAACAACATCATCATCACTAGAAATCCTTGATGAGGTTTCAAAGATTTAATCTAAAATCAATAGAGAAAACGTATTTGAATATATAATCATTCAGCTGGAGTCGTGGTTCATGTCTGAAAACTACAAGTTTGATTTCTAGGTTTATTTATAGTGGGTGCATTTGGCTCCTCAGGTAATCGTTAATAAACTGATTAAGTGTTTGTGTTGTTTGTTCTGGCCTCATTGGTGCAAGTTTGATTTTAACAACTTTTCATTGAAATATTACAGAGAAGATATCAATAAAATAAAAAAAACCCAAAACAATAAGCTGAGAGATGGTAAAAGACTGAAAAGAATCAAAAGTTTCTTCTTTCTCTGTAGCCGTTAGAAACCACCTCCACATTAGGAGTTAGTTCATCCTTTGCTAAAATAAAATTACAGCTCCAGACTTTTACTAAACAACAGCGCAGACTCTTGGACTGGACAGCTTTAAATGACCTCGAGATTATGAAACACATAATATGAAACGAGAGAAACTGCATTTCCTGCAAAAATGCAGTGTGAATGCTTATTACAGAACTTGCTTAAAAAAACACTGAAATTAGCTGAAATGGAAGAACAAAACTATGTTAGCAGAAGAACACAGAAATAACATATTTTTTACTAAATTAGGTTTAAATAAGCAGAAATTAGCACAAAAATTATAGGGAAAAAACTGAAATTAGCTAAGAAAATAGCTGAAAAGGCAGAAAGAAGCTTAAACAACCAGAAACGGAAGCGGAAGGAGCTGAAAAGAGCTCAAACAATGTGTAGTTAGCTGATAATTCTAAATTTAGCACATAAACAGCTAAATAGCTGAAATTCTTAAACTAACAACAACAACAAGCTGAAAGGATCATAAAGAAGTTAGGCTGAAAACAGCTTAAATTAACTAAAAACTGTTAAAAGAAAAGGTAGCTAAAAGGTTAGAACAAGCTTAAATTAGCAGAAGAAAGCACAAAGAACACATGCTTGCCCAATTAGGGTGAAAGAAGCAGAAATGATCATAATAAAGTGGAAATTATCTGATAAAAGCTACAATTACCAATAACTAAATAGTAGCTGAAACTTGCAGAAAAAGTTGAAACTTGCAGAAATAAGCTGAAAAGAGCATAACAAGCTGAAATTAGCAGATATAAGTTAGAAGCACTAAAATGTAGTTGGCAGAAATAATCTGAAAGAAGCACAAAACAGCTGGAAAAACAGCTGAAAGTAGCTGAAGAATGTTTAAATTTGGACAAAGAAGCTGAAGCAGAACAAAATGTGAAAGGAGCAGCAGAAGGTTGTAAACAGATCTAACGATGTGAAGGACGTAAAACGAGCTCAATTCATTTCTATGAGGGGGAAAAATGGCAGAAAAGGCTAAAATATTTCAAAAAGCTAAAGTTGCACCAATACCAAAAGTCACAACAGGATTGTTCTGAAAGAGCTGAAGGTTTTGATTCATGATTTGTTGAAATAACTTGAAAACTGCAGGACGAAAAAGATGCTGAAAAACGTACAGAAGAAAAATGGATCACAACAGTGTGAATGCTTCATGAACATTCACACTATTAAGAATTGTTTTAGGACAGAAAACGTCTAAATCAAACAAATGATGCAAACTTCATCTAATATTGGGTTTTGACTAATTGACCCAGTGTCTTGAGAATAGTTGCATTGTTGTCTCCAACTGAAAGAGAAGTAAAGGATGATCGCAGTGTTCACTTATTGCTATAAGAAGATGAGTATGTGCTTGTGCATGTGCATTGCTTCTCTGTGGTGGATAGCTACAAGAATGTGGTCCACCCCAAACCCGAACGCAGCAGGAATCCGGGCCATGCAGTGGGTTCATTACCATGGCTTGCTCCAGTGGAACGATCTGCTGTCTGTGGATGTGCCTCAGGGAGCTGACATGGCCTTTGAGAGCCGTCTGCAGAGGTCCTCTGGGCTGAAACGCACACACAACAAGTCATTTTCATGTTTTATCAAAGACCTGGAAGAACACGAGGGCCATACTTTTATGAAATTCCTGGGGTTTTTTTTTGGTTACTTTTATGTCACATAACATAAAACAATTAGCATTTTTCCTGCCTCATCCATCAGATCTGTCAAACAGCAACACCAGGAAAAGAAACAAATGCTCTTATTCAGAGTCCATATATTTTATTATCAATGACGGGTGAGTCTGCAAGAACACAAGCTGCGACTTGGAGTCTTTTGAGTCCATTTGCAGGTTAATAAATGTGTTAGCTAAAAGCCTGGGAGCGGTCAAACAGCATAAGAAGTCTTTGTCAGCATGTTGAAGGTGCTTGTGTAACAGGAACAGCACTGCTAATAAGCAAATTAAATCAAGGTGTATGAAGGCAAAAGAAAATTACATAATCCTTGGAAGAGAACCAGAACATCTAACATCTTCTTACCATGAGGTCTGTTTGAGACTCCAGGTCTTTGGCGAATGAGAGCACATCGACTGCCGTTACTCCTTTGTTCACCTACGGATGGGACAGAACCGTTAAAGGAGATCATGCAAACACTTTGAGTATCTTAATCCTTTCAAACCCCCTGTGTGTTTAATTGGGTTAAAGTCACCTTTAAAGGGACATCATCTTAGATTAACAGATGGAACGTGAATAAGAAATAAAAACCAGTGAAAAACCAAGAAAAGCTTCAGTTCAATTCAAAAGACTTTATTAATCCCAAAGGGAAATTAATTGTTGTTGTAGCTCATCATCCTGGTTTCATTAAAGAGTTGTTATACAGTAGTTGCTGATCACTGTGAACAGGAAGGATCTCTTGTAGTAGTCCGTCCCACTGCGGATCTGAAGAAACTGGCTGCAGATGCTGATCGATCCACCCAGACCCAGCAGACCTCTCTGTCCTCTTGGGCAGCAGGACTGTCTGAACGCCAGGCAGAACTCCTCTCAGAGAGACGACCATTCCTCCCAGCAGCTGCTGAGCTCCTCGTCCCAACGGACTTTAACTGAAGGTGCCGGGGAAGATCTCGGTCCTCCCGCTGTCACCAGCTGTGCTTTCCGCTACCTCCAAGATCTCTGTGGTCAGTCACTGGGCACTGCCTCCAGGTAGACAGGAATGCATCCACAGCACCTCCTTTTTAACTCATTTGGGATTTGGGGATGCAGTTGTGGTAAAAAAATTTTTTAGCTTTTGAGATGTTAATCAGCAGCTCTAAATAGTAGAAAACCACCTTGTTGCCATGGTTACGCATCGTCACAAATGTCCAAAAGTTAAAAAAAAAAAAAAAGTCAGTAAAAATCTAATCTAAAACATAGATTATAACATTAGGTTCTGCCAATTAAATACAATTAAAACAGGCCTCTCTTGAAACTGCGTCCTCGTGACTCAGTGAGGCTAACCTGGATAAATAAAAATAAAAATCATTCAGTCGTAATCATTCACTGCAGTTTTGCAGGAAATGCGACTTCTTTAGTTATTATTTATGATCCGAGTGGTTTTTAGACCCGACAAGTCTTTACCCAGAGCTCCCATCAGGTATCAGAACGCAGCTCCTGCGACGCCGGCAATGACTTCGCCACTGATCCTCCATACGATCAGATCCAGTAGCTTCTAAAATCTCCTCATGAACATGGAGTGTTTAGTTTTTCATAAACTGTTTTCTTCAATTCAGCCTATGAAAATAATGACATCATTTATTATTCGTTGGGCTGTTTCTTTATTTGATTATTTTATTGATGCAAATTTAACAGTGCAGTCAAAATGAAGGTAAGTAACAGGAAGTCCATTCCATGGTGTAGTTTTAAAGTCGACTGTGAGGACACTGAGGTGTAAAAACCTTTGACTTCTGAAGCAGGTTTTATTTGTCTAAAACAACTAGAATAGTTCTGCTGGTTTTAGCACTCAGGTCTGAATCTAAGTGGACCTGACAGTCCGGGCAGGGGACGACAGCTCAGCTCTGCACGTCTGTTGCCTTGGCAGGATTGAATGTTGGATAAATGAGCTTCAGCGGTTCCAGGAGAACCCAGAGTTCTGCGTCACGTCGCGGCACACATCAGGTAAAACCCGGCTGCTTGTTGTCAGGGACTACCTGTCTGTGTTTGTTTGTCTGTTAGCAAAACATCTCATGAACCATGTGAATGAATTTTAAAGAAACTCAAAGAAAGCAATCATTGAATCTTCATCTACAAGTGATTAACTTTTGGAGTCTGTCTGATTTATAGCCACAAAAACACAAAACATATACTTTTACAGATACTGAGCTAGGATTCAGAGTAGTGGTAGCTGACAGTCATCACGACACATACTCTGAGTGTGGCTTCTTGCAACATCACATGAGACTGCCATAATGTTATTGTCAGTTTTAACAAAACAAGTACAACACTGATATTTCAAAATCACTTCAGTTCATAAATACTTTATTAATCCCAAAGGGAAATTAAATGTTGTAACTCGTTATCCTCATTTCATTAAGAGGCGTTATAGATACTGATGGTTGTAGGCAGGAAGGTCCAACCCACAGCAGATATGAAGAAACTGGCCACAGATGCTGTCTGAGCCGTCCACTCAGACTCAGCTGGTCTCTGGTCACCCCGGGCTGTCGGACAGAACTCCTCCCAGAGATATGATACTCCTGTCAGCAGCCTGCCGAGCTCCTCGTCGCTGTGGACGATCCCGGTCCTTCTGCTGTCACGAGCCGTGTTTCTTGCCAGCTCCAGGATCTCAGTGGTCAGGCGCTTGAGCACAGCCAGCAGTGAGACGGGAATGCATCCACGGAGCCTCCTTTTTTAACTCATTTGAGATTTGGGGCTGTAGCTGTCATATTATTTGAACTTTTGAGATGTTAATCAGCTGCTCCTGGTTGTTAAAAACCACCTTGCTGTCATGGTTACGCGTCATAACAAATGTCCAAAAGTAAAAACGTTTCAGTAAAAATGTTTCCAGCTGCACAGCAACCGATACGAAACAATCGTCCAAAAAAATGTGATTTCCATCCAGCATCAGAAATTAAAGTTTCCAAAAGCAACATCTCAGAATGAATGGAACAGAGCTGCTCCAACATGCACCTCGAGAGGCACAATTCTAGAATCAAGATTAATTAATTAAAATGCTCTTAAGGCATGAAAGTTGTGTTGGGTGATATGCATTACCTCAAGGAAAGCAAGAGCTTAAAATAATTTATTTATTATCTTTGAAGCTGATAAACGGTCATGTTTTGATGTGTTTGTGTGTTACCTCTTCCAGGTAGTCGGCGTAGTTGATCTCTGACAGTCCTGCTTCAGAGAAGTCCCGGAGGTTCTGCTTCCCTTCGGTCTCTAACAGGGTTATCCCTCTCAGGTCAATCCTGACGCTCTCCAGCTGCCTCACCACGTCTTTAGTAAACTGCAAACAAAACGACGAGATAACAAGCTTTAACGGAGATGTTACATCTCATTTACTGTTGCTGAATGTCAAGAATGTTAATGCTAATAAAATCATATTCTTTAATCTTTATACTATGAACTCTAAGTGATGAGAGAGATACATCTGAAATTATGAAATTAACTCACTAAAACACAAATTATGTGCTCAAAATTTGACAATAACAAGATAAAATGAAGATGAAGCACCAAGTAATGCAATAAAAACTACAATGCATTTGTATTTGTGTTCATTAATCTTCACAGTAACCCAGGAGTTGATCTCAGAAGACAGAAAAATGAAGCTGTCTGAAACACGAAGCTCAGTGAAAAGAGAAGTTCAACTTGATAAATATCTACACATTTATACCTAATGGCAGCTACAAGTCTTAATTATGAAAGCCTCAGATTTCAGGAAGTTCTTATGAGATTTTCCGGCACTGATGAAGACAAACGAAGGAGGTCCAGCAACCAATCAGCTGCTGGCAACGTGGAGCCGAGGCTGGACTGCCAACTGGCGAGAAGGCACAGAACATCTGGGCAGGAAGCTGGTCCAGGGTCAGCAAGAAAAAAATGTAGAATATTATAATGTTTAAGGCATATGCTTCAATTGAATCTTAACCTGATCAGCTGTCAGCACAGATTCTGGTTGGACCACAAAAATATGAAGTTATTGCAGCCAAAACAAGAGTCTGGAACATTAACTTTGCTTAATAGTTTTAGTTGCAGTTAAAATTATATTTGCAGCTGAATGTGTTAATTTGTTGAACTGGATTTCCAAGATACAAAATAATACAAAGCAAACTCAAAAACCACCTTCATATTTCAATATATTTGG
Organism: Hypsolebias longignatus; assembly: GCA_031762435.1. NCBI lineage: Eukaryota > Metazoa > Chordata > Actinopteri > Cyprinodontiformes > Rivulidae > Hypsolebias > Hypsolebias longignatus. Next base: position 2,901,234 of record JARVGV010001030.1, on the reverse strand, counting down.
AAATAACTTCCCCAAAAAGACAGCAAGGCAGCGCAGTTGGCTGCTGCCTCTCATCAAGAAGGTTGCCAGTTCAAATCCTGGTCTGGGGGCCCTTGTGGGTGGAGTTTATGTGAGTTTTCTCTGGGTTCTCCAGTTTCCTCCCACAGACCAAAAACATGCATGTTAGACTGATTGTTGACTCTGAATTGTCTCTAGGTGAGAGAATGAATGGTTGATTGTCTCGTTTGTCTCTTTGTGTCCCTGTGATGGACTGGAGACCTGCCCAGGTGTCCCTGTGATGGGATAGAGACCTGTCCAGATGTCCCTATGGTGGACTGGAGACCTGTCCAGATGTCCCTGTGATGGGTTAGAGACCTGTCCAGATGTCCCTGTGGTGGACTGGAGACCTGTCCAGGTGTCCCTGTGATGGACTGGAGACCTGTCCAGGTGTCCCTGTGATGGGATAGAGACCTGTCCAGATGTCCCTATGGTGGACTGGAGACCTGTCCAGGTGTCCCTGTGATGGGTTAGAGACCTGTCCAGATGTCCCTGTGGTGGACTGGAGACCTGTCCAGATGTCCCTGTGATGGACTGGAGACCTGTCCAGGTGTCCCCTGCCTCTCGCAGAGAGACATGGGCACCAGTGACCCGAAAAGGAAGAAGCAGGTAAAGGTGACAGATGAATTCAATGGACCCACGTGTTCAACTCATTTTGCATCTGATTCATAGCAGCATGTAACGGGTTAACAGCGTTCATGCTGTTTCAAGCTTGAAGTAACTTCTTGTTTTACGCCCACACTGAATAAATCGTGCTTTTATTATGTTTAAGGTTTATTTCTCATAATTACCAGGTCCCGAGTACCAAACAAGCTGCAGCGTGACTCAGTGCTACTTCTGCTTCGTGTTAAAGGAACTGACCAGCGTTGTGTTCAAGAAAGAAGAAATGTTGAAGACTTTGTCCAGACGCATGGCAGAGTAGATGCCTCTGTTCTTTTTGCAGGTGCTATTAATGAAGACAGCACAAAAAATGAGAAAACAGGAGAAAGACAAGTTAATACTGTATGAATTCAGCCAAAGTGAAAATGTTTGCTGCCACCAAGTGAAAGTGACTGGAAGTACAGAACTGACTAGAAACACAAACAGAACCTCACACAGAAGCCAGAACTATTGGAACACAGAGTTTTTAAAGAGTTGAGTGAGTTGCTACATGGATGTATATAAATGTTGTGTACCTGTACAGACTCTCTACTGTCAGCTCTAAGTTGGAGTCGTTGTACATGTAGCCGGGGATGAAATTCTTCCACTCAGGGTTGATTAAATAAGGCGTGTCCACAACCTGATGGATACAGAGAACAGGGAATGAAACAGTCTTTCTGCAATGCTGGTTTATCAGTACAGGTAGTCCTCGACTTACGAACGGGTTCCGTACCTACAAACCGTTTGTAACCAGATTTTGCCGTAAATCGGAGCTCATTACACGTGGCGCCACACCCGTTCGTAAGTCCGGATTTTTTGCCGTAAGTCGAGGAAATACATGTAAAATGTACGCTAACGCTGCGCCGCACACCCGTTCTTAAGTCCGAGTTGCCGTAAGTCGAGGACTACCTGTATTTATGTTTTTTTTTTTTTTTTTTAACAATTAAAAAACACTTTCAGTTTGCATTTTGCATATACATTAATCACAATGTAGAAAAAAAACTACTAAAAACATTATTATTTTTTTTTTTTTTTACAGTTTTTCTTGTGGTTAAACTGACTGGGAACCAGTTTCTGCTATATTCAAACTGGTTCTCCACATTAATCTATTTTATTTGAAAAAAACAGCAAGATGCTGCAAGAACCAGATTCAGCATCCACTTTTAATTTTTCTATTAATACATAATTTTTAGACCAGTTTAAGCTATTACCAATCTGCTGCTTTAGAAGCTCATGAACTTGGAGCTAAATTGGAATTTCACTGCAGCCACGTTACGACGAGACTTAATGAGCATTACAAGTAAAAGCACAGCAGTGTTCAGCCCTGCTCCTTGAAGGTCTTTATCCTAAATGTTTCAGGTGTTTCTCTGCTCTGACACACTTCATCCAGTGGTTGATGTATTATTATTCAGCATCTCATGTTCTGCTGAGCTCCCACGTGTTAAAATCACGTGTTGAAGCAGAAAAACATCTAAAACACAGGATAGTGGACCTAAAGATTTAACTCCACTGATTTAGCAGATAAGATTTAGGGTACAAACACTGTAAAAATATTAAAAGCAATTGTTTTTTAGCAGTGCTAAGCATTGTGTCTGGAAAATGATTAAAACAAGACAAAAGTTATTCAGCGCTTTAGTTTCAGTTGTTAGTATTTTGGAAGGTGTGACCTCTACGTGTCCCAGTTTTCGTGGCATTTATTCACCTTGAAGAGCTCCTTGGTGTGGAACGGCTCACAGATCAGCTTCTCCATGTTCCCTCCGGCCAGGAAGATGGCGGTCAACACTCCCATCAGCACCCAGGAGAAAATGAAGCTAAATCCAACGCCGCTGGAGAACAGAGACACCTTTCAGGTAAGGGAGTGACTGCGGCGTGACGTCTCCCAACAACAAGGACTAAAGACAAATTCTTGCATCATCAGAAATAATCTTATACTCTGCAAACATTTAGCTGCATTTTCTCACGTTCTTAAACTATTTTAACGATGAATACGAGTCAACATTTAGTTTGTTGCAGAGTCTCGAGTTAGTCCTCCACTTACGCCATGAGAAGCGTTCCGCCCGTGTTCGAGACACATCCGCGTGTCGTAGGCGAGGCGTGTTTGTCGTAACCCAGAGTGCCGCACAGCAGGCCCAGGTAGTTGAAGGCCAGGACCAGGACCACCATGCAGCAGAGAGCGACGCAGCCGATCCATCTGCAAACACCCAGCAGATCTAAATGAAGTCCAGCGTGTTTTACTTCCTGCGTCTTCGTCTGCACCAACAAGGTTTGATCTCAAGCAGAACAGAAGCCCCTGAAGTCAGCGTGCAGACACGCACAATGTCACTGTTATATGTACTTTTTAAACATAAGTTGTTGAGCCTTTAAAATGTGATTACATTTGGAAATGTACAAATGGTATTTAAAATGATACCTGGCTCTGCACCCCACCTCTAAACTCATTCATCAGATCTCTGAGATGTGAAGAGAGGACAAGGAGGACAAGGAGTGCCTCTAGATGGGAGTGCAGGATGATTCATAAATGAGAAACTACATTTGGACAATGAGATTTTCAAATCAGGCCCAAAGGACTGGAACCCTCCACCCCCGACCAGGACAAACTACAGCCTTCAGTCAGCACCAACTTTAAATTTTTTAAAAATACAATTAATACTCTGATCAGAGTCAAAGCACCTTTTCATAAGAATTGTTTTTTATGAGTTAATGTCAAGTGGAGGAGTTCATCTCTGGGTTTTATTCATGAGTGAGGGAAGAATGGAGCATGAGCTTGACAGATGGATTGGTGCAGCATCTGCAGTATTGCGGACTCTGTGCCGGTCCGTTGTGGTGACGAGGGAGCTGAGCTGTAAAGCAAAGCTCTCTGTTTACTGGTCTGGAGAGACTCAGAGTAGAACCGCTGCTCCTCCACATCCAGAGGAGCCAGTTGAGGTGGTTCGGGCATCTGGTAAGGTGCTCCCTGAGCGCCTCCCTACGGCGGTGCTTCAGGCATGTCCAACTGGGAGGAGACGGGGAAGACCCAGGACACACTGAGACTACGTCTCTCTGTTGTCCTGGAAACACTGGTGTCATGCCAGAAGAAGAGCTGGAAGAGGAGGCTGTGGAAAGAGATGTCTGGACCTCCCTGATCCAGCTGCTGCTCACAAGACCTGACTCCAGAAGAAGTGGAAGATGATGGATGGATGGATGGATGGATGGATGGATGGATGGATGGATGGATGGATGGATGGATGGA
>JARVGV010001030.1:2880802-2891799 GCA_031762435.1 Hypsolebias longignatus | reverse complement strand
TTAATTTTATATTTTTTTTTTTTTAAACTAAAGAATTAAAAAAAAAAAAAAATTACTTTTTTTTTTTTTTTTTTTTGGTCATTGGTCATATCTGGCTATTTACACAACATTTTATCATCATTACAGTAATAAACTTCTGGAAGGATTCAGCAACTGATCTGGCCTCAAGACTGAGCGAATTCATACATTTAAAGCACAAGCTATTAAGATTAGGCTTACCGGTAAGTCTTTTCTTTTAGATAAATCCTATATTTGGGGTTGACTCTGATTTACTGAGCTATCCCTTAGCCACGCTGCTATATATAGGCTTAGACTGATGGAGGACAAACTGACCACATTTCCTCACTCTGCTGCTGTCGTTATTTGATCTACTCTACTTGTTTGTATTTGTAATTACAGTATTTATATATTCAACATGTTTTTTAGTCTTTCCTCCAATAGAAAGTACACCTGGACCTGCCAGTCTGTTTGCTTCTCCTTCCTGTCTTCTCAAACCCAGCCGGTCGAAGCAGCTGGCCGCTGTTGGAGGTTTCTTTCTGTTAAAAGGGAGTTTTTCCTTTCCACTGTCACCTTTGTGTTTGCTCAGGATGGGCAACTGCGACAAAGTGAAGATTCAACTCAATCTGCTGGCGTCCATAACTTTTACTAATTGTTTTTTTTATTTTTATTTTTTTATGTACAGTATATGAATGTTTCTGAGACGATTTTGTTGTGACTTGACACTACAGTATGTAAATGAATTGAATAAATTTCAGGCATTAAATGTAGGCATTGTAGGAAAGAAAATGTTGAAAGCAAAGAGAAAATATAGTTTCCTATTTAGAATTTATTTTTTAACAGTTGTGGATAAAAATTAAATTAAAGTTTTGTACCTCTGAAATTTTAGCGGTCACATTCTCTTTGTGATTTTTCCCTCTTTCGTGAAACTCGATGCTCTGCAAAACCAAACAGGACACATGCGTTATAGTACCAAAATAATAAAATACGTGAATAAATTACTTTTTTTTTTTTGGTCGTACTCACAGGCTTGTTGTCCGCAATCCAGCACTTACAGTACTGGCAAAACTTCCTTGGCTGAGACTTCCAGTAGTCCGCCCTGATAAAATACAAAAATAATATTAAAGTGCAAAACACACATAAAGCCAGATTACAATAACGTGACTTACTACTAAATATTTAACTACTTGTGTGTCACACAACATACGAATAAAATATAAAAATGCTTCTCAATACTTACATTGTAAAATATGGGTCGTAAATAAGTCAAAATGGTTAAAATCTTCCAAACAAGAAGACGACCCGCATTTCAAGAACGACAACACTGTCCATTGATGATGACGTCACGGCTCATCGCCGAATTCGATGTTTTTTTTTAATTTTTTTTAATTTTTATTAATTAACAATCAGAACTACAGAGCACTACATAAGCAAAAAATACAGTATATACAAACTCTCGTGAAGGATATCATAACTACACATTACAAGCTAGGGGACAGTTTACAAAATGATGAAAGTTGATGTCGATGGTTTGAATGAGACGTTTTTCCATCAGACCACTGAACTAGATCAACACTGGCCTTTTCAGTGCACCTTTAAATGAACATTAATATTTTTATTATGACTTTATTATAATCTGGCAGCGCCAATAACTAATTTTATATTACCGGATATAAATATTATTATTGAAAAAAAAAAAAAGAATATTTGGACACGTTAATTATCTCCCATATGGTCTAGCGGTTAGGATTCCTGGTTTTCACCCAGGCGGCCCGGGTTCGACTCCCGGTATGGGAACTAAAACTTTTCCTTTACAACGATCTGACTTTATTTCCGGTTTAACTTTATAGTTTCCAAATCAATTCAAACAGACATTTATTATTAATATGCATTTAAAAGTGGGCGTGAATTTTTTTAACATTTGTGAACGTCATCACTAAGCGCCGAGGCCAAACGTTACGTCAGAAAATCGCGACTGACCTGTGTGGGACAAGGCTCAGACAGGCTGACCACCAATCGTGTTGATACGGTTCTAATCGGTTCCGTGCCCGATTGCGAGCCGAACCTCCGGTGGACTGCACATGAACGGTACCATGGCGGATCACCGGATCACGCTGGGCCCGCTGGTTGCTGCTATCGACCAGGGGACTAGCTCCACTCGGTTTTTGGTGAGTTAAACCGCGGACAGATTTGGGCGTGTTATATTTATGTTCTGCTCATAACCGGGTTATCATGGCGGTGCCCTTGGCCACCAGACAGCTTAAGGGCTTTAAATCTCAGTCAGTGCAGCTTATGAACTTTAAAAATGTTTATAATAGCTTAACATATTAGGCATATACTATGCTTATTTAAATAAATACATTTATTTTTCATTCATTCATTCAACCTTTATTTAGAACATTGAGCCTCGGGGACTCATTTACAAGAAGAGAGACCTGATTTATTTATTTTCATGTATTTATTTATTTATTTATGAACACATTGACTCATTTTCTTATTCAAACAAAACTCCTTAACTTCAAAACAATAGTAAATAGCAAGCAATAGTTTAATAGTAATTTCATATAAATGCAATGTATACTTGGGAGTTTTTATTTATAAAGCACAACTAAATAATAACACAATGAAGCAGACTTAACATGAGGAAATGAACGTGTTTCATCCATGCATATGAATATTTATTTATTTATAAAATAAATACAAGCATTTACAATGCCAAAGACATCTTGACAGCTTGATTATTGCAAATCACTCCTGTTTGGTATCAGTCAGACCACCATTGCACGATTACAACTGGTCCAGGACGCAGCAGCTCGATTTTTAACCAGTACAGGCAAAAGAAAGCACATGACACCAGTCTTGGCCTCCCTGCACTGGCTACCAGTTCATCTTCGAATCCAGTTCAAAATTATCTTGTATATCTACAAATTGCTGAACAGTCTCACCCCCATCTCTCTGATTTAATACAGCCGTATGTCCCACTATGTTCTCTGAGGTCACCGGACCAGTTACTTCTCACTGTTCCAGGAACTCGTCTTGAACGCAGAGGTGACAGGGCCTTCTCTGTAGCAGGCCCAAGAGTTTGGAATGAGTTACCTCTATTTGTCAGACAGGCCCCCTCCCTCTCGGTTTTCAAATCCTGTTTAAAGAACCACTACTATTCCGTTGCTTTCAACACCAGATGATCTGTGTTTGGTCGTTATATTTATTATCTGCAATGATTTTTTGACTACCGGTATATTCTGTTTTTTACTTCATTTTGTATGTTGCCTGTTGTTTGTTTGTTTGTTAAGCACTTTGGTTGCCTTGTTGCTGTTTTAAGTGCTCTATATATAAAATGGTATGGTATCTACAATATGTATAAGAGAAATTTAAATTATCCAGGTAAAATGCTGATGTGAAACATCTTATCTAAAAATATAAAAACTGGTTCATGCATTTGTCACATCTAGACTGGACTATTTCAGCGGTTTATTGTCTGTGTGTCCAGAAACTTCTTTAAAAAGTCCTCAGTTGATGCAAAATGCTGCTGCCAGAGTCTTAACTGGAATTACTGGGTGATCAGATCTCTCCAGTTTTAGCTTCTCTCCACTGGCTCCCTGTCAAATTCAGAATTAAATTCAAAATCTTACTTCTAACCTACAAAGCCCTCAACAACCTAGCTCCATCTTATATTACAGATCTTATTTTTCCATATTTTCCAAACAGAGCACTTCACTCTCAGACTGCAGGTTTACTTGTGGTTCCTAGAGTTTCCAAGAGCAGAATGGGAGGAAGATCTTTCACTTCTCAGGCTCAATTTAATTTAATTCAGTTTATTTCTAAAGCTCCAAGTCACAGCAGAAGTCGCCTCAGGACACTGAACAGAAACATTTATTTCTATTTAAACATGCTTTTTAATCTTTTCTCCTAGAGAGGGACTGGCTGTCCTGCTCGTCTCCATCCTGGACCGGTCATTCAGTGTCCGTCTGTTCCTCCTTCCTGTTCCTCTCAAACCCAACCGGTTGAAGTAGATGGCCGCTCGTCTTCAGCCTGGCTCTGCTGGAGGTTTCTTCCTGTTAAAGGGAGTTTTTCCTTTCCACTGTCTCCTTTGTGCTTGCTCAGGATGGGCGACCGTGATGAGGTGAAGACTCAACACAGTCTGCTGGCGACTCTACTCTACCGAGATAAATAATTGAATTTTTACGTATACGAAAGTTTCTGTTCAGTGTCCTGAGATGACTTCTATTGTGACTCGGTGCTATATAAATAAACTGAATTAAATATATGCTCATTGACAAACAGCAAGCTGGAGCAATGATCAAGAGAAAGTTTACAAACGGGTGGACGGATATACACTATACCACAATCTGTCCACCTTTCCATGTGTGCATGAACATTAAAATAAAGTCCTAACATTGTTTTGCAATCCTCAACCTTCAAGAAAGAAGTGTCTGCAGGGAACTCTCAGGGGAACCTGCATAAAGTCACAGCTGTGGGAATCTAGACCCAGAACTGTCTAATCAGTAATGAGATGGAAAAAGGAAACAAACACGATACACAACTCACTGAATCATTTATGCCCACTTAATTCACGTTCTGAGGCGAGGAGGAGGTCTACTTACTATCTAGGTCATAGATGACTTTGTTCTTGGCTGTGGCGTACCGAGATATTAGGTAATCGATTTGCTGCAAACAGGAAACAGAGCAGTCTTAGTCCATTAGTCACATTTCTACTTCGGAAAAACACCTGGGTGAACCTGTTCATAAGAAGAAAATTATGATGATCTTCGTGTTCAAGACACGATCAAAAAGCTCGAGACTGAAATCCAGAGCTTTAGACGTTTCATTGAAATGTTTGTTTTGAAGCTTTGCAGCTCTTCTTAAAGCACAATGGGTGAGATAACAGATTTTTCCCACCTTGAAAGGAGGACATCAAAGCAGCGTGTGATGGGGAAGGTTCTCCGTCAGCCCGGGTACGGTAATCCTAGCACTTTTATTCATTTATTTACATTTTACTTCTCATCCAGGGAGCTTTATTCCATTCCAGCTGAAAAGTGTGGCGCTCCAAGCTCCTGAATTATAATCAGATGGACTCACGTGCAGATCGCTCCCTATCTTTACAGCTTCAGTGATGGGTTGAGACAGTTCAGGTGTGTTTGAGACGTCCACAGTAAATTTGTGACTATTTCAAAGGAAGTCTGTTGCTGTGACAGCTTTTCTGAACATGCTCCAAACTCAAAGAACAAGGCTGCACATCTCTGATGTTTGAGAGCTTTGAACTTCACACTTTACAGTTTACACTTTACAGTTTACACTTTACACTGAGATGTTTTCAGAACTAGCAACGGTGCAGGGTTTTTGATTAAACCTACTAATACAAAAGCATCACGACTGAAATCTTTTGTTACGTTACAGAGATTTTTTAAGGCTTTAGATTCTAACTAAACTCTGAATGAAGCTCTTTTTACATTTGAATAAAATTATTTACTAGTCAGTATATCTAATTATTTACCAGGAATCTACACTGCAAAAACAGCACTATTTGAAATAAGTCAAATATTCCTAAATGTGATCAAATTTTCTTGTTTTGAGGAAAAAATTCTGCCAATGACGTTAGCAAAAGTTGCTTGGTTAGAATTTCTAAAATTAGCGAATGAATCTGCTGTGTGCCGTTAGATTAAACAAACTGTCCACAATTAAAGAAATTCACACTTATTACAAGCAAAAATTAATTTCCTTAAGAAATATTTTCTCAGAATGAATGCTATGCCCCTGATTTAAAGGTTTTTAATGCTTCATTTAAAATAATTTGACTTATAACAAGGAAAGAGACTCTGATGTGAAAACAAATCTTTATCTAAAATTAATATTATGCATTCTTGAACAAGCTGATTTCAAGAATTGTTTGCTTCTTTTAGGATTTTACACCTTAATTTAAGTTTTCACATAAACAAACAAACAAAAAAAAGGTTCAATACAGAATAACTTTTCTTAAAACTGAATTGTTTCTTTCTTGATTGAACTAACAATTAAACCACAACTCTGAGAATAATAATTAGCAAACATGGCTGAGAATAAGATGTTGAAAAATCATTCTACAAATAAAATATTTTATCTTAAATCAAGGCGCCAGAAGCAGTTGTTGCATTTTGTAACTGTGTTTCATGTCATGTGCTTTGAGTCTTGCAGCTTTTGTTCATGTTGTGTGAAACTTTATGACACACCAACAAACTTTATGTCAAACTTTACTGTCACTGAATACAGTTCTTAAATTAAAAAGTTGTTTAAACGGCTTTATCTTGAAAATCATTTTTTGCAGTGTACAGGGTTTATCAGTTTGTGAATTATGGCGAGTCGTTTGAAACAAAGTGTCTGCGTTCTGTTCGTCTCACCATCGACGTGTCGTTAGCGAAGGTGTGCAGGTCCCTCATGTTGCTGTTGACCAGCCGACGGACGTTCTTCACCTGAGAGCTGAGGTTCTGATTGGCAGCGCACGCACACAGAACTCCAATCCTGTCAACAAACACAAATATAATGACGTCACTGTCACAGGGAGACCCTGCTGGGGGGGTTGGGGGGGTTACAGAGTGTGGTGATGGAAGCACAGAGACAGCAGGGGTCAGTCTTCTCCACCGTCTTTACTCTTCGACTGAGAGCACCTGTCTAAGACTGATTTCCTTCAAGGCCTTAATCTAGACATTCATTTATCTTTTTTTTTTTTTTTAATTATAGGCTGTCAGCTGAAAGACAAAACAAAAAACACACCTTAAGTTAAATTATTTAGGTTTTGTCCTTGGTTCAGCTCCAAACATGTCCTCAGGTTGAACATGAAAACACAGAATTACATCAGGGCCAACATTAAAGTGTTGGACTCTTCAAACCGACCTGAGCAGCTCAATGAGGCTTAATTAGCTTCAGCAGCATCAAAGGAGAGACGCCCGTAATAAAAGGCTGTTTCCATGACTCATTCTGATCCCAGCTGAGGTTTCTACTCAGAACCTCACAGATACTCCCAGCGCTTGATGTCTGTTTGCACGTTCCTGGGAGAATACTCGTGCTTTGGGGGGTAATGCGCTTCAGAAAAAATGGTCAAAAGAATCTAAATATGATGGAGAAGTCATAAATCCTGAAGCGGACGTTGTTGCATTTATCCTTTATTTCACGACGTGCCTCTGTGGGATGAACAGCTTTGTGAATGATGTAAGATGACTTGCAGAGAGGAATAACAAAAGGCCTGACTCAGACGCCACTGGGATGCTTTAGCTCCATCCACATGAATTGGAGTGTTGTGACTCCTTCAATAAAGAGGCAGTGCCTTGAATACTTCTAGTTGTTGAGTATAAATAGAAGAGCAGCCTGTATGTCTGTGATGCAGTGAAGATGTTGGTGTGCGCACTTGTTGTTCTGTCAGAAGGAAACTTAAACAGACAACTTCATCATTACATATTTTCTTTAAACTCTGAACACTTTGCTAGTATCAAATATAACTTGTGTTTTTATGATGTTTAATTTGCACATGTTGTTTATCCCCTTGTCCGTTAATTTATTTATTTAATGTCCGACAAATGGAAGAAGAGGAGTTCAACGATCCTGGGGTTTGTTCACAAGAACAATGGACGGATGGATGGAATGTGAAAAATAACGCAAAGCGTCAAACGATCATCTGTTTGACATTTGGTGCAAAATCTGCTCAAGACAACGAGACAGACACGGTTTAAAACAGTTTTTAAATGAGTTGACATTAAAACATTAAATATATTATCTGCTAATGCAAATGCAACGCTGAAATCAGTTCGCTGCAGATTCATCCTGCTGGCTGTTTGAATTGTTATGATGAGAAAGTACGTGCACGCTCATAAATACTGAGTGGGAGCATAAAGTAAACCCTGCCGTTGATCAAGCTGAGATTTAACGAGAATAAAGTCCAACCAACCAGGATGAGGTGCAGGGAAGGTGTTTATGGAGATGATTCAAACATCAGACACTTGCTCTCAGTTTTTAATTATTATTTTAATCAAGATAGCCATTACTTTTTATTTCTTCCAAAAAGTCACATTAGTTTCTGCTCATTTGTTTCTGTTCTTTTCTTTTTCACTACATTTAACCCCGACCCTGTTTAAATAGATAAACTCTATACTGTACTTGTATGGACAAAACAACACTCGCTGTTAGGCTCGTGATTTTTCTGTAACCAGATGTTCATTTTCATTATTTCATCCTGCCTTTTTTTAATTTTTATTTAGTTATTTTTTAAACTCATACTCACATTCTCTCCCTGTCCAGCAGTGTCCCTGCAATCTGGTCCAAAACAGAGTTTTTCAGGAAGAAGCTGAGAGCACCGCAACTTGTTGTGGAGTTAAATGTTTAAAACACAAAGTATTTGGCTTTACAAATATATGATTAAATATAAATATTTTTTATAAATATATAATCACAAATATGAATCTATATGATTTGTCCTTTGACGTATAAATACATTAGTAATAAAATATATAAAAGAAAGATGCATTTTAAATGGTTAAGACAACACTGGATAACAGACAGATAAAATGATCCCAGGAGTGAATTTTATTGTAAATTTCAGTTTTAGTCATTGTATAACTATTATATTCATGCTGCTATTGTTCAGCATATTGTTTTGCACAATTAGTGTTTATCTTGGTTCAAATCTTAGAACAGGGGTCTGCACATGTGGCTCTTTGGTTCGTCCGCAGCGCTTCTTTCAAGCTTTGACCAAAACTGAAATAAAACAAAATTTTATTGATAAAGAAATGACAACAAAGGACTAATTTTACTGTTTTTCTGTCATTTATTTTGCTGGAACATGTACAAGTAGTAAAACATACTCACATTGACTTTAAGCTTTATTTCTATACTTAATTTTCCCACAATAACAAAATACATAGGTCTGCATAGTTAATATTTTTAATAATAATAATAATAATAATAATAATAATAATAATAATAATAATATAATAATAATAATAATAATAATAATAATAAAAATAAAAAAACAAGAATCTGGTCTTTTCTAAATTATTAGATTTATTTATTTTATTTTATTTTTTTAGCTTTATAATGTCATCACTAATGGCCACAAAAGCCCCCTCCAACAAACCTAAATTGGCCCATGGGCCACCAGTTGATAATCGCAGCAGGTTGTTGTGGCTCTGAACACTTTTAATTTAGTGAACGAAGGTGTAAAATGGCTCTTTGGATCAAAACGTTTGCAGACCCCAGTCTTAGATCCTTATTTACTGTTTCTTTTTACACTTTATAGTTTTATTGTTGGACGTAACTGGGACCATAATTTTGTTCCACATCATGTACCACATGTGATGAAATGACAATAAAACCTACTTGAACTTGAACTCATCCTCCCATCACACACATACATGAGGATACATGTGTAAAAATGAAGCGCCTGACTTGTCCTCTTCCTCTTTTTGCTGTGTCTCCTGAACCGGCCCACTTCATTCAACTTTGAATTCTGAATGACTGCTTGGCATCTGTTTTCATTCTGTGCCTCTCTCTGACCCGAGGGGATGATTCCAACACAGCGAGAGGAGGATTTACCTCCAACAACTCTGGAAAAAGACCTTTAATTCCTCTTTGAGCCAAAGCCAAATGACACATGAAACTTTTCCCTGGAGCTGGAAGCCTCACAACGGCCGATGAAGAAGAGCACTGCTCTAGTGTACGAGCCCAGAATCTAGGCCAGTACTGGGGGCTGGGATGGGAGTGTTACACGGTCTGCTGGTTCCATAGCTTTTTACAGACACGAACAATGGTTGCATTCAGTGCGACTGTAGTTACGAGCCTGGGACAGTCGCCTTTCAGCTCTTGTCCTTTTTTTTTTCTCCACAGCGCCAGAACTGGTTCTGGTTTTATTTAACCTCCTGACAGGACATTGAACAGCGTCTAGAATCCTAAAACAAAATATAAAGTTGTTGCTGTGATATGACACAACAGCATTTTAATCAAAGAAAACAAGATTCAACGATTTCCGTTTTCCAGTTTTCTCTGATTGTTTCCTGCAGGAGAGGTGAGGTTGAGATAACAGTTTTGCTCAGGTGACTGTGTGTTTGTTTGCTGGCAGTTAGCAAAATATCTCATGAAGCACCAACCATGAAACATTCACAAAGAACTGCAATCATTGCCTGTTCATCGATCAAATTTTTGGACTCAAGCCAAGTCAAGATGGCTGCCACAGCCACCTCATAATTGAGTCAGTCTAGTTAACAGATACTGAGTTCAAGTTGCTGTGGTAGTTGCTGTGAGTCATACCCAACACATACTCCAAGTGCTAATGGGTCATGTGATGTAAGACTAACATGAGTGATGATATTTTCAAGCAGAGCCGGCCCGTACGGGCTGAAGTTAAGGGTGTCATCCATCCAGGAGGCACCACATATGGGAGAAGATAAAGTAACTTACTCTTCTTATATGAAACTAAAACGATTGTTTTTATTCTGCATTTGTGTGTCCAGAGTTAAAACGGTCACGAGAACAGACAGAATACAACACAGCAGCCATCTTTTAAATAAAACAGGTGCTGACTCAAACAACACAGATCTGAAACAATGGATCCTGGTGGATCCTGGTGGATCCCGGGAAGCATTTCTCCTGGACAGTGGCTCAGACACACTGTGAGGATTACACTGTAACAGGAGCTGTTTATTCCATGCAGCAAATGTTTTGTTTTATAAACAGCCTTTTATTGAGTGATAATCAAAAACTTCTTTAAAAAGTCTTCAGTTGATCCAAAATGCTGCTGACAGAGTCTTAACTGGAGTTACTGGGAGAGATCATATCTCCAGTTTTAGCTTCACTCCATTGGCTCCTTGTCAAATCCAGAGTTTAATTCAAAATCTTACTCCCAACCTACAAAGCCCTCAACAACCTAGCTCCATCTTATATTCAAGATCTTATTGTTCCTTTTTTTCCTAACAGAGCACTTCACTCTCAGACTGCAGGTTTACTTGTGGTTCCTAGAGTTTCCAAAAGCAGAATGGGAG
>JARVGV010001030.1:2854071-2864188 GCA_031762435.1 Hypsolebias longignatus | reverse complement strand
GGGACGCTGTCTGCTCTGTGGTCCAGAGTCCTGATGACTCCTAACTTGTGCTCCAGAGGGTGATGGGAGTCAAACTGTAAATACTGGTCTGTGTGGGTTTGTGGTACACCTCAGTTTGTAAATGTCCTCCATCAGACACTGAGACCTCACAGTCCAAGTAAGTCAGCCTGCCATTTTTTTTAACATCTTCTCATGTGAACATGATATCAGTATATTGGATTAAAAAAATAAATATGCACAGAAAAAATGTCTAATTACCCATTTTTTGTTTGGTTTTTAATCAACTGTCCTGTGTTTTATGAATTAAATTAAAAAAAATGGTATCATGCAAATAAAACTTAAGTTATTGTTTATGATGTTGATATGTAATCTATGTTCAATGTTCCTTGTCATTCACATCACATGTGGTACATGAGGTGGAAGGAAAATGTGTACCCAAGATCTCAGATACACCCAGCAAAAGCAAAAATATAAAGTATATAAACATTTTTAAAAAACAGTATTTCAGGACCCAAGATATATGCTAATCATGAAAAATGTTAAACAATATGGTGTATTAGGCAGCTGCCTGGACAATAATCATTAATAATCAAACAATAATAACAATAATAGTGGATTATTCATCTGAATTTTATATATATATATATATATATATATAATTATTATTAGATGTTACATATGTCATGTGTCATTGATTGTAATTACGAGATTTAAATTTAATACAAGCAACCAAAGTATGAGTATTTTATAATTTCCACTGGGGTTACCTGTGAAATGTTTTTGTTTGAATTTCTGAGCTCAAATGGCAGCTCGTTCTAAGTAGTACTCTGGTACAGTTGATTGCATGCACTGATGGAACAATCTCCTGCAGTCTAAAAGAATATCACAGAATGCAACCCAAAAAAAAGTTCAGTGTGCTTTTCGCTCTCAAGATTCAGCAGTTCAGAGTTAAGAAGTCACTTTTCTTTGATAACTCCACATTGCACATCTCTTGAAACCCATTTCAAGCTGCTGATTTTGTAGTTTGCAGCTTTTCAACAGTTGAGGTGCTTTAGTATAACAGAAAGTCGCTGCTCGTTTTGTTAGCTTTCTAAATTTGCAGTACCCGAGATGTTTGGCAGCCAATAAATCTGCATAACAGAGCCACAGAAACAGGTGTCTGAATCTGCTCATAAAGGAATTTCTGTTGCTAAATACTGATTGCACATGAAATACATAATTTATGGTGCATGTGTTGAACTGAAAAATATGAGGGAGCCATTAAATCACAGCTCTCATATATTATAGTCTAAGTGAGCTGAGATTTACTTAGTGCAAAAAGACTTTTTTCATAGGTTGTTTTCCACATGGCAGCAGAGATAAAATGGGTCCAATTAGGCATCAAAGCTCAGATGCATACTAATGCTAACTGTCCCCCAGGATTTCTCCCAACAGCTGCTTTAGAAATAGACTCAAGGCTTATCAGGCAGAGCTAATGCATTCACTGAGGTCATTTGTTAATGTTTTACAGCCATCTCCATCTTTCAAACATCTTAAGGACGAGAGCATTATTGTGAGAGGCGAGAGTCCACAGATCATCCTCTCCTACTTTATCTTGAACCTGTTTGATTTTATTTTTATGTACTACTGCCAAAACTATTATTCCTTATTGTTGACGGTTCTTGCAGAAGAGTGAGACGAGAGAAACTGATTGATGTTAATGTTCACTGTATCTCTCTTCAGAGCATTAAATAACTCAAATGAAGCTGAAAAGCTCAGATTCAACATCAGAGGTGCTTTGCCATGCTAGTTGTTTCACCTCAGCTACATTTGCAGAGTTGATCCTGTCAAAACTTTCTTCCTGCATACTGAATTATTTCACTTGTACAGAAATGGTGAATAATTGTCTCCAATAATGTTCATTTAAAATGTGCCACCAAAGAAAAAAGGGATTTGCTAACAAGAATATATTTCAAAAGGATGTGATGTTGAGATAACAAGATCTTGCTGTCTGATTTTCTTTTTAGTGCTTGTAGTTATTTTGTTAAATAAATAACACATGCATAAAAAAAAATACACACAAGTCTTAAAAGTGTTTTTTTTTTTTTATTTTATTATTAAGGCGAAGCTTCAGACATAAAATATAAAGGATGCATTTAATCAAAGGCGATACAGAATCATACATCATTACTGTTTTATGATTTTTTTTTTATGTAGAGCTCTGCACTTTAATCAAAAATGTCATTTATTACACTGTTAGCTTTACACTTTAAAAAAAAACTGCTAAATACTAAAAGAAAACCGTTTTAGAGTAGAAAGACAAAAGTCAACTTAAGGGTCATTTAGGGCAAATTTTACAATTAAAATAGAACAAGTTTTACACACTGCACCCCAATTTACCTTTGTTGTCATGTCCTCTTCAAAAAAATAAATAAATCTGATTTTCATCTTTCAAATAAAGATTTTATCTGACAAACTGGTAAAAAAAAAATCAAGCGCTAATCAATTCTGTGAACATAAACAAATGATGCTTGCATACACTATAACTTCATTTTGATTTTAGTTGGTTTTCACATTGTTGCATTTACAAATACTGTATAGTCTTAGTATAAATCAGTGTTAGTTTGTTTTTTTAATCCCCGTGGTACAAAAAAAAAAAAAAAACAGTAAAGTTTGTGTTTTGTGTGTGATTACATGCTGTCTGTATCTGTTAAAACCAATTTTACATTTACATAAATTTTGTTGGGATAATGGTGTTTGAAGCCTGAGATCAAGTAATTGCTGCTGTAATTTCTGTTGGGCTTTATTTTTCCTCTATATACTCACAAACTGTGGCTGCACTTATTTAATTTATATCAACACTGCTCTTCCATTGTTTTACAATGTGGTAATTTAGTTTTTTTATTTTTATTTTTTTAAATCACAGCTAAAGCAGAGTGGAGATACACATTTGGAATGATGTGAAATGTTGCTGGTATCGTGTGAACTTGTTCTAAAAAAAGAATAAGGTTGGAAGCAATTAAACTCAACATGGGGAAAGAAAGCTTTATCCCAAATGTTTAAACATCAAGATCAAAACTATTTGGAAGATTTATTAAATATAGAACTTCAGTGAGAGTAGAGTGTTAGAGAGGAATGATAGAGTTAGTCATGGAAGACAAAGTGAGTGAGCATGTGTTTGAAAAAGAAAGCGACAGAGCATGATGGAAGACGGAGTAAGAGGGTTGGCTAAGCAACCTTGGTGCAATTTGTCTTCATGCTGCCGCCCGTCACAGCATCCTCCAGGCTCAGGCAGTTTTCTCTGACAAGCTTGTTGCCTTTGGAACAATTGGTGATTTACCTCTCACCATGTCACTGACCAACATCCCATCCTGGGAGAAGTGCAGAGTAAATCAAAAGTCTGGACCTTTCCGTTAATCACTAATTACAGGTTGGGCGGTGAAGGTTGATTCTTTCCTGGAGGGCTGAGTCCCTCAGGTCTCAAATCAGTCCAAAAGGAGAAGCCAATGCCACCTCCTATGCTGATAAATCTCTCACAGAGGAGGTGCTGGGCTGAGCCAGCTCCATCGGATCAGACTTCCATCTCTCTGAAGAGTTTCTCATTCAGGTTGGATACCAATCCTCATTTCTTTCTTCCCTTCTCCAACATCCACCCCCTCCACCCAGCTGCTAAAGCCGTGATGGAGCTCCTTGGCCCACACTATACAGACTTCCTTCTTTAAATTCTCAGTATAACTTCACACATCTCTATCCCCCTCCGGGGATCAGCAGCAAATCGAGTTTGTTGCTTGCAGCGTATTCCAGAAGCATTAAGATACAAGGAGTCTGTAATTGAATGGTTAGGAAGGACATTATTGAAGGAGATTTTTCTCAGCATATCCAGCCACCATCACCTCAGCACCCTAAAGAGTGGCGGGTGGATCTGCTGCATGTCATCAACATCGCAGGAGGAGGAAGATCACTGATTATCCATGTGTGACTAATGGAAGATCCAGCGCTTTGGTCTGTCTCATAGCAGTTTTAACATCTTACTTTTCTTCTTTTGCTCAAATTAGGTTTTTCTTATGTTTGGTGTCTGTGTTTTAGACACTCGCTGAGATTTGGGTTTTAACGGCAGGTTCGTCGCCCACTGCCAAAAAGGCAAATGTGGTCAGTAAAGTTTGTTGTGCTTGTATTACCAAAATATTTAATGAACCAGTGGACAGATTTTAATAGTTTTTAGGATCTAACAAAGTTCAAGTCAGGTCATCTGGATGGTTTATTTCCATCCAGATGACCTGACTTCATGACTAGTTTGGGTTATCCTGATTCATGCACAATAATCCAGGGAGAAAATCTAACAGATGCATATTCCAAAGTGATTGTTTAAAATCAGTTGCCACCAATAAATCTAATCAGCCATCGCCAGAAAGGACTTGAACGTGGTCACTTTTACACAGTGAACTAAAATGTGATGTGATAGTGAGTGAATCATTCACATCATACACCGAATGAGAGTTGTGCACAAATCAGCCAGAACGCTGTCATTTTTCAAGTTACAACGATCTCATGCTAAAACTCTTGTCATTGATTTTTTTTAAACTTTGAATTAATCAATTTACATTTAGACCCATATGTTTGAATAAATAAATAAATAAAAAAACACTAAACCTGAAGGGTACATCCCTCTTAAAAAAAATAAAATAAAAAGCAACATAATAGAAGTACAATAAACCCAAGTGAATTTTATTTGTCTGGTTTATTTACATTTCCAAGAGCTCTGAGTTTTATGGAAGAAACGATGGTGAGCAAACAATACTGTAGTGGGAAAAAAAGTTACTTGTTTCTTATTTTGGGAGATTTTGTTCTGTAACTCTAAAGTTGCAGTTCCTTTCATCCTTCTAGATATAAAAATGAATTGCAGTTTCTAAATTCATGAAATGTGGCAATCTCTGTTGCAGACAGACTTTTAGATCTATTAGGAGTTTATTCTAAAACCCAAAAGAGTTTATTTCAAAGCTGAAAAAAGCCTTTTGGAGCTAAGGAACAAAAATGCTCCTCTGTACACAAATCAGATACATGTTTTGGAGAGTGAGTGAAACAAGGAAGAATTTGCTTTGATTTTTATGTTTTTTATTTTTTTAATATTACTGCAAAATTTCACCCATGATGACCGTCATTGTCATGTCCAATGAATATAGTATTTCCTTTCTTTATCATAAACAAATATCTCTACAATCATCAAATGAGTTGCACCAAATGACTCTGAATATGTTAATAAGTAATATAGTTGTGAGGCAAAGGATCACCTGGAGGGAGATTGCTGCATTCAAAAAAAGTTAAAAAAAAAAAGTATTATTGTAAGTGTCTCTGTCTTTTTATGTTCTTACGTATTATTTATTATTTATTTATTTTTATTTTATAAATGTGTTCATTTTAAAATACAATACAAAACAGTCCCATAAACGATAACATACAAAATATAAAAATGAAAGGTAGAAGAAAGAAGAAAAAAAATCGTATTATATCTGCCCCTTTTTTTCCAAACATATTAGTTCAAACAAAATTATCTTCAAGTAACAGATGATTCAAACTAGATGTCTTAATGAAGAGACGAGTCTCTACCAATGTCCACATTTATATTTGGTATTATTGAGGTGTATCCATTTGGGTCAACCTGACCTGAAGAGCATTCTTTCTTTAAGCGCATGAATTTGTAAAAAGAGTTATAAAATAAATGAGGCGTGACTAAAGGTATAAATATGGTATGATCTGTGTCCTTTAACTGGGAAATGTTTTAATCAGGACAACCCTCTCCAACATATGTCACATTCCAATGTGCATTTTATTAAACTAGGTAAACTTGGTTTTATTGTTATTTAAACACCACGTTTTCAAGATCAAAGAAAGAAAATGATTATCTTGTTGAGAAACACTTTTGTATTTTTACATAGACAAGCCAAGGACACTATCACACATTGGAAAAAAAAAAGTTAAGCAAATTTACTTTAGTTTTGTCCAAGACAAAATAAGAAAATAAAACTATAAATCCAGTGTAAAGTGCAAACACACAATATGTATCTGCATGCTGTAATCCATTCATCCATCCATTCATCCATCCATCCATCTATCATCATCTTCTTGTTTTGGACTCAGGTCTCGGGGCAGCATCTTGAGCAGGGAGGTGCAGACATCTCTTTCCACAGCCTCTTCCAGCTCTTCTGGGAGGACTTCAAGGTGTTCCCAGGACAACCGAGAGACGTAGTCTCTCCAGCATGTCCTGGGTCTTCCCCGGGGTCTCCTTCCAGTCGGACATGCCCAAAACACCTTCCTAGTGAGGCGCCCAGAGAGCATCACCAGTTGCCTGAACCACCTCAACAGGCTCCTCTTGATGTGGAGGAGCAGTGGTTCAACTCAGAGTCTCTCCTGATAACTGAACTTCTCACTCTGTCTCTAAGGAGAGTCCAGCTCTGCAGAGGAAACTCATTTCAACCTCCTGTCTCCACAATATCATTATTTCAGTCACTACCAGAGTTCATGACCAGCGGTGAGGCGAGGAACGTAGACTGACCAGTAAACAGAGATCTTTGTCTTACAGCTCAGCTCCCTCTTCACCACAACGGACCGGCACAGAGTCCACAATACTGCAGACGCTGCACTAATCCATCTGTCAATCTCACGCTCCATTCTTCCCTCACTTGTGAACAGAACCTTGAGATACTTGAGCTCCTCCACTTGAGGCAGAACCTCACCCTCGACCTGAAGAGAGCAGTCCACCCTTTTCTGACTGAGGACCACGGCCTCAGTCTGTAAGATCAGAGGAGCTGGACTGTTCAAAGTAAAGTCATCCTGTTGGCAGGTTGACCCCTCATCTCAACACATCTGCAGCTCCGGATCATCCCGTCCTGAGTTGAATCGTAGTTGGCTCCACTGCTCTCACCAGTGAAGTGGAACAAAGTGACACAGAATGCATGACTTGCCATTTTATTATCCGGCCTGAGCCTTTTGCCTCTTCTTAGCCTCTCCTGCTTGGCTTCCCCGGCCTGACCCACATATGACGCTCCCGAATGAAACGAGGCTCTAGCAGCACCCGGCGAAGAGACGGCTCTTCCTCCTCTGCATCATTCAATATGTTTGCTGTAAATGAGCATTTGATTTGCTTTGAATTTTATCTGCACATTCGTTTTGTTGTGCTCACCTTTCTGAAGACGATGGTGTTATTATATTACCGTAAAGGGTCTCAGATATTCAACTTCTTATTACCAGAGCTCTTATGAGTTGCTCCAATGTGGCAGTTTTCAGAGAAGAACGCTTTTCAAATGAGATCCATCACTTTTCATCCTTATAATCCAAAAGCTGCTTCTGAGTATTGATCCTCGCTTTTTCTTTACTGCAGGCATCTCACGTCGACACAGTGGTTTTCCACTTTAAAACAGGTTGCATTGTGGCTAGTTCATCTGTTTCTGTTTACAATCAACAGCTCATATCCTTTAAACCAGTTTTTGTGTTTATAAAAGTATGTAATAAATCTTAAATAACCATGTTGAAGCGCTTGCTGAGTAACCAAACTGTACAAAGACACACAGCGACAGCAGGGGGTCTCAGAACCAGGATGACTCATCCCAGATTCTCTTGTGAGGAGAAGAACCCAGAAAAAAAATGTAGTTGTTAGAGCAGAAACATGTAAGGGCAGAGTAATGAGCTACACAAGTGGAATTTAAATATGAGGTATGATCATTTTATTGCAGACTTTAAATCTAAAATTGATGAATTGAACTATTTCCACAGTTTTCTTGTATTGTTGCATGATTTGGATGATTTTCTGGGGTTAGTCAACTAAAAAAAGTCCTAATCGGAATCAGCTTTTTAAAAATCATTGTACCGAGATACAGTGAGAGTATGTTTGTACAGTCGTCCGAAAGATGGGTCCATGTTGCTGCTGCTACAGGAGCACGGCCTCTAATCCTTTATCGGAATAGCTTTTAGATAGAAAAAGGTAAAAGGCCATGAGGATGCATAGTGGTATTACAAAACAGATCTCTTCACATCTTGTCCTATCAGGACACAATTTGAGACGTCAAAAAACTCTGGCAGCAGCACATTTATAGCACATTACATATGCATACATGTCAAGACACAGATTTGTCCATGAAGCACTTTCAGATAGGCCACAGTTTTGATGATATTGTTTCAGACGGCAGTTCTGATAAGCTTGCACAGAACTTCTCAGCGGGAGGGTGTGTGTGTGTGTGTGTGGGGGGGGGGGTAGACTAAGCTTTTTCCTTAGTTTATTTAATAAGGCGGCCTGTTTTTGACAGGGAGTCAGATTCAGATAAGCCACAACTGTTGATTTTCTTCAGACATACTGTTTTTTCTCATCAGCCTCGAGTCCTTCTGGACCATTCTTCATCCAAAATGGCCGAATTTATGGGAATCCTCTCCATTGATCCGCGTTATGAGCCTCCTCAAGGTCGATCCCACATGCTGTCGAGTCCTAGAAGCCGCAAGTGGCTTGCGATTCTCACAAGTCGCCTCAATCTTATGGCTTAGCTCGTTAATCAGCTGATTTTGAATCCTCATAGCACGAACCAAACCTTCATATACTGACTCGGAAGCTTTGCCATGGCCGAAAATGCTGCCGATGTCTTCTTCAAAAGTTGATCAAACAGAGCCCCGCCGATGCCAAAGTGCAGAACCTCTGCTATCAAAAAATCTAAAATATAAACACCTTCATTGTCCTGCTGAGACAGAACTGAGAGACACATCAGCTGATCTCGGTAATCAAAACAGTTTTCCTGCAATCACTTCTCTGCAGCAACAACAGTGTCACACTGTGATTAACTGACAAAAAGCCTCTGCGCTTGGTGTAGCATGTGGGTGGAGGTGGGGGAGGCGGGGGCACCTCAAGATCAGGTCTGGACCTTTTAGCAGCTAAAAACCCACAGAGAAATGTTAATAAATGCAAAACGTTGCTCATTTGTTGACTGTGGATGTCAGCGTTACGTGTTTGTTGCTTCTTTTTATGCACATTCCTACAAACTCATGAACGGTTTAATAAAAGTCAGAGTCGACTGAAGCCTTCAAGAACTTACAAAGATTATTAACGTTAAATGGAGACGGTGATGCCCTGGTCACTATTTGAACTAGAGAAATGGCATTTTGTGCAAAAATGCAGCGTGGATGCTTATTGCAGAAGAACTTGTGGAGAAACAGCCGAACTAGCTAAAATACATGCTGAAATGTAGCTGACGTGGAAGAACAAGCCTAAATTAGCAGAAGGAAACAGAAAGAACACACATTTGCTGAAATAGGTTTAAATAAACAGAAATTAGCAAAAAGGGAAAAAAAATGGCTAAAAAAGCTGAAGGCAGAAAGAAGCTTAAGTTACCACAAGGAAGCAGAAAGAGCTCAAATGGGCTAAAAATGAAGAACTCGTTAAAAATGCTAAAATTAGAAGAAGAAAAAACAGCTGAATAGTAGCAGAAATTGCAGAAATGGCTGAAACTAGTAGAAATAAGCTGAAAGGAGCACAAGCTAAAATTAGTAGAAATAAGCTAATTACACTGAAAGTAGCAAAAATTACCACACAAATTTTGAATTTATCTGAAAACAGCTGAAATTAGCTAAAAATGCTAACAAGGTAGCTGAAAAGATAAACACATAAATTAGCAGGGGAATTCAGACTTTTTTTTTTACATTTGCTCAATTAGACTGAAAGAAGCAAAAAGGAGCGCAAAAAGTCGAAATTAGCTGAAAAAAATCTGAAAAAAAAAAAAAAACAGCTGAAAATTAGATAAAAAGGCAGAAAGAAGCTAAAGAGAGCACATTTTAACTGAATTAGGCTGAAAAAAGTTGAAATGAGTGCTAAAAATGTGGAATTAGCTTAAAAAGCTAAAATTAACATAAAATAGATAGATAATAGCTGAAACAAGCAGAAATAAGCTGAAATGAGCTCAATAAGCTGAAATTAGCAGAAATAAGTTAGAAGAAGTACAAATATGTTGTAGTTAGCAGAAAGAATCAGAAATCTGCACAAAACAGCTGAAATTAGCTGCAACAGTTTAAATATGCACTAGGAAGCTGAAAGCAGCTGCACTGGAAGAAAGGAGCCTAAAGATCCACAGCTGCATTCAACAAAACAACAAGACGGTTGATAAAA
>JARVGV010001030.1:2736615-2746792 GCA_031762435.1 Hypsolebias longignatus | reverse complement strand
TTGTAAAATACTATGTTCAACCAAATCATAAAATGTTAATAATTTCAACTGATGAAATAATATATTTGTTGGGTGACAATGGCACTTCCTACTAATAATTCTTATAGCTCTTTTTTGTAAAATAAAAATACAATTTGTAATTGTTTTACATGCTTTCCCTCAAACTTCAATACAATAGATTAAATATGGAACAATCATTACATTATACATTATACAAGTATACAAAGCTTTGTCGTTCAAAAACTCTTTTACTTTATACAGCAATGTAATTGATTTTTCTATTTTTATTCTTAAGTATTTTACATATTTCCATATCAGCTTCTCAACAATAACGACAACCAAAAATTGTATATCATTAAATATTAATTTCAATATTGTCAATTTTAAATTTGTTGTTTAAAGTTAAATCTTTTAATATTGACAAAGTTGAGAATTTTAGGTTTATTTGACAGTGATTGAATTTTTTTGAAGGCTAAATACAAATAAAAGGTGAACATTAATTTATTTGTACAGTTTGTACAGTTTTTCTGAAGTTTTTATATTGTTTATATCAATATTGAATTATATCGTTATCAACTGAAATCAAGAAATATATTGTGATAAACGTTTTGGCCATATCAATATCACATGTGATGTGAATGACAATAAAGAAACGTGAACTTTAACATGAAGAGGAGCAAAAACTAGCAAAACAAATGGTAAAGCTGAAATTGTCAAATAGCAGCTAAAAGAAGCATAACATGAGCTCAAACTACATTTAGCAAACCAGAGTCTTAAAGTACCAAAGCAGTAACTACAGAGAGCAGAGGTGCTAAAACCTAAATTAACAAAACACCTGCCAAAATTTGCACAACTGTATTTAAAAGGGAAGAACAGCAGAACAGTAGCTAAAAACACAAAGCACAAAAAAGTAGCTAAAACCTGTAGAATAGTTGCTAACAACTACAAAACATAAGCTAAAATGAGTGAATGGTGATCAAGCTAAAGTGAACAAACCCACAGCTAAGACAAAATATTAGTGATTTCAGTCCTGAGGGGTTAAATCGGCTGATCACAGATTTCACATCTCACAAGTTTCAACCCTCCAAAATGATTAACTATAGAAAAACAGCCTGATAAACTTTAAGCTAATAGGCATTAATCTGAAATCAAATCAAACTCCTTTTACAAAAAGGAGCGACCTTAAAGAGCTTAGATAATCTTTTTATATAAACCAATGTTTGCTCGGACCTTTAATCAATAAGCTAAGCTAGAAATACAGTTAAAATTGATTATTGCCTCCAAGTGTAAGCTACTGTTGATGACTGGTGAGGAGGAAAACGCTACGATGAAAACGAAGCTGACTTATTGATCTGTGAGTCTAATCAATGGTTGATGAGAGCCTTCAGTGCTGGGCAAACACACATCTGTCTTCATCGACCCATATCTCCATGTACATGCCCATCAAGAGCTGATATTACTGAATCCACAGGGAGGAGTATTAGATCATCAGCAAACTGATTAAGTCAGCTTAAGTTAAACAGTTTGTCAAGCTTCTGCCAACATGCTATAAACACACCACTTCACCGCCATATGAATCAGTAACCTTCCTCTGCAGAAATATACTAGACATCTTTTTGCAAAGTTTGGCAGCACAATCAGAAAAACACACTTTGTTGTATTTAGCAGGTTTGCACAGCTAAATTAAGTTTTGGATAATACAAACACAAAAAAGTTGCTGAAATGATCAGCAATCATCACTCAGAAAGACAGATTTAACTCACACCCACACAGACAAAAACCACTTCCGAAGTCCCAAACACATAAATACCAAATCTGTTTCAGCTAAATAAGTTTGTATTTTGGAAAAAAAAAAAAAAAAAAAAAAAAGGGCAAAAAAATTTTTTATTTTATTTGTTTGCGTAAAGATTTTTTTCAGCTAAATAAGTTTTTATTTTGTAAAAAAAAAAAAAAAAAAAAAAAAAAGGGCAAAAAAAGTTTTTCTTTTCTGTGTTTCCGTAACGATTTGTTTGTCAGCAGTAGTTCCAGCTCATGCAGAGAAACTCGGACAGAAAAGTCTAATTTAATTCTGCCTCTTTTCACAACAAAATCTAAAAGTAAAAGAAAGTCAATGTAGTTTGTTTCTGTAAGTAATAAATATATTATCAGTTCAATTCAGTTTAAGTAGGCCTGTCATGATAACACATTTTGCTGGGCGATTAATTGTCTCAGAAATTATTGTGATAAATGATAATATTGTTTGAAATTTGACAATAATTACCGGTAGTAATTATTGTCAAATTAAAAAAAAGTAATTTGTTTTGCATGTAGTACCTTTTTTAACCACCTGATGGCAGTATAAGATTGTTTGAACTGAAGGATGGATAGTGAGGGAGCACAGTGTGTCTCCTTAAGAAAAATGGGAGGGAGGCCCCTTGACATGACATGGGCTGTCTCTCTTCGGTTCTCAAAATGGTGGATGCTCGGTGTGGTTTGAGCTATTTAGCATTTATCACACAAAGCTATTAATAAAAAGTCAGTAACAAGTTCTCAGCTTTTTTTTTTTGTAGAGAAAAACAATGTTTTACATGAAGGCACGGGTTTCAACCGTGAATTTTGGAGCTTCGACAAGACGGAGGTTTCCCCCCCCCCAAGGTCGGCCTGTTAGCCTAGCTCGTAGCTTAGCTGCTTTTAACGAGCCAAAAATGCTATTTTGGACAATTAAAACAGATCTCAAAGAGAATGGGAGAGGTCAGTGAAGAGCACCGAAGTTGAACCTTTTGTCATCCGGTGTCTTCAGCAGAAAGAGAGAGACACAAAGAAATGATAAAGCTGATAAATGAAAATGAGGTGGTTAATTTTCATTTATCATGCGACTGATTTATTGTTTATGGTAACAGGCCGTCAAGCCACAACAGAAGTCATCTTAGGGCACTGAACAGAAACATTTTGTATATAGATTATCAGTAGCTTCAGTAATGTGTATGTTTGTACGCTGATGACATTCAACTGTATGGTTTCTTCTTTGTGTCTAAGTTCATGCTCAGTAATCCAGGTAGAAAATCCAACAATGTTCAGTCATCTGGACGGTTTCTTCTTTAGTTGAGATGTTTCGTCCTTCATACAAAGGACTTCATCAGTCTGAGGAGCCACAACAAACTCAATCCCACAAGAGGCAAACTCACTGCCCTCTCCCCCGTTGATTCCTTTGCTTTAGCAAAAGTGGTTCAAAACATCAAAGTTCATGCTCAGTAAAATCCAACAACGTTACATCAGGTCCTTCTATGATTCAAAATTACACAAGTTAGCTGAATTAGTAAATAGTGTTTCCCACAGTTAGCGAACCACAGCCTTCAGTTAAATTATAACTAGACTGCACCCTGATCATCGCTGCTGAACGGAAAGTTCCTTGAATCAAGCAACACCTCGGTTCTCTGGGCTCCTCTTCTCCCCCGAGCCTCAGACACCTCAGTAGTTCTGTTGGACCAGTCAGCATCTTTGGAAAAACATTGAAGACTTCTGGTAAAAAGTTGCTTTTATCATCCGAGAAATATTTCTAAATTGAAAACAATGTTCTCCAAATCTGACCTGGACATGATTATTAATGTTTTTATCTCTTCTCGTTTAGATTATTGTAGTTCCTTTTTTATTTGTTTTAATAAATCTGCTGTCGCTCGTCTCCAGTTGGTCCAGAACGCTGCAACAGGAACTAATAGAAGGTCTCACATTACACCGGTTTTACCTTCTCTTCATTGGCTGCTTGTTAATTTAGAATTAATTATATTTTTCAAAGCTTTAAATGGTCAAGGACCCCAATACATCAGTGAAATGTTGATGCTTTATTCTTCGGCGCTGAACCTCCTAAAGGTCCCCAAGACCTGGTTTAAAACTCGATCCTCTCAGGCCGTAGCCCCCAGGATGTGGAATACCCCGCCCGTCTCCTCCTCCTTAAAAAAAATTCTCAATACATTTTTATTCAGACAAGCTTTTAGTTAAATGTTTTATTTTCTGTTTTCATTTTAAGCTGTATCTGTCTTTCTGTGAAGCACTTTGTGATTTTATCCATGAAAGGTGCTATATAAATAAACTTTACTCTGTGTAATTAAGTTTTGTAAGGCTGAGAAAAGAACATGTGCACTGCAAAACAGATGGTGGAATATTTGGTGCAGAAGGCAATTTTTTTTTTGTCTTCCCTTCACCAATCTGCATTAAAAAATAGAAGCATGCTGCAGTGTAAAACCAGAGAGGATAAATAAAGAACGAGTATTTTACGTATCTGGTGCGAGTCCGGACCGTTTGAGCTCAGAAACACTGAGATAACCTGCAAATCATTACAGTGCACGTAATATCAGATTCAGCTGAACTCTGAATGCAAATCTGCAAATAATGATATCTAATCTTTCAAAATGTAATCATTCCCCAGGAGGATAAAATAATTTCCATCTGGCGTTGGAGTTTTGTTTTATTTCAAAAATCTAAATCTGTTTGTTGGATGCCCGACGAAAACCAGCGTGACGTTACGTGTGGGCAACAAGACAAAATACTCGAGTTTGTTACCGTCTTACGGGTTAAACTATGCAGCGCACATTCAAGGGAAGTGTGCACGTACACATAGAGAGGCGTGTGCACGTCGGTGTGCACACACTCACACAGCAGAATGTGGGAATCACTGCCCAGAACATGAAATATTCATCAGTCATAAAACTTTAATTCAATCCCTCTCTCTCTGTCATTTTGGGGCTGCTGGGTTGTATTTTGTGAAGTAAACAGTTCTGGAACTGCCCCCGCAACAAAAAACTACAATAGATTTCATTAAAAACACCTTTTTGCACAATGAGCCGAAGCACATCATTAAGGCACAGCTGCATTTTAGGTGTTCGCAGACTGAAATAGTTTCTGTTTAAAAGCAGCTGGTTTTAAAACAGGTTTTATATTTTAAAGATAATATTTCACCGAGCTGCAGCTGAGGGAGACTTCGGTAGTTGGCAGCAGAATTTATGAAGGAGTCTCCAAAAAAAAAAGATACGATCAATTCAGTCGAAATGTCTCAAAATGTTTTCGTGGGGTTCTTCATTTCCTGTCAGTCGCAGAGACTCGATGGTGTCGCTGCTTGAGGTTTGGACGTGTTCAATAATGTTTTTGTGCAACAAACTACACCCAGAGTTTTTACCAACATCTTAAACATGTCTCAAACAATTATTTACTTGTTTTTTGTAAATTCTACAGAGCTAAAGTTCAGCTGCGACACCGAAGCTCTGGATCTCTTCACATCTGAAACTACAGCCCAAACATCAGACCGACTGTCGCATCAGTGATAAATATTTAAATTAAAAATCTGCTCATTTTAGCAGATTAAATCTTTTGACACATGAATTACAGAGTAATTACATTTTATATATTTTTTTATAAAACAGGATGAAATATTAAAATTGTTTACAAGATATGAATTATGAATGAACTGATTCAAGCTGACTCATGGAACTCTGTCAGGCCTAAAATATAAATTAAAATTTAGGATTACTGTGAATGAATGTCTGTGCTGCTGCTGATGATCTCATGCTGCTGATTATCTTATGCTGCTGATTATCTCATGCTGCCGTGTTCATTTGCTAACCACAGACTCAGGTTTGGGCCGCTGTTTAATAAACTACTGTGTTACACTATTAGTGTTTAGTGTATTTCTTAGATCCTTATCTACTGTTTTGTTTTATACTTTATATTTTGCTATTTTCAGGTGTAACTGGGACCTTGACTACACAATTTCGTTCAACCTCATGTACCACATGTGTTGCAAATGACAATAAAGTGGAACTTGAATGAGAAGAAAGGAATTTTACTTAGACCCTACGTAAAAAAAAAAAAATTTAAAAAGTTACTACTTCAGAGCAATACATTTTATTTTGAATTACCCAGAAAAGTTCAAAACAATTTTTGACACCGATTCCATGTGGAGAGTCTTTCCCACTAACATTGACTCAGGCAGGTGGGGGCGGCAGTCAGGGTGGGTTCAAATACAGCCGAGGTGAATACAAAGGAAGTGGAGATGGGCAACAAATAATGTGCACGACCTAGAGTGCAGCGTTTTTTTGGGTCGTGTACAATAACTGACGACATGGTTTTAAAAAATAAAAGTTAGCTTGAAATGCAGCCGCAGCTCTCGGATCATGTGGTCCAAATACTCCGACGTCAGTGAGACCATAACAGAACATTTGAGTATTTTCTCACAGTTGGAGCAACAAACGAGTCTCCACAGTCAGACTGCCTTTAGAGTGAGACACCAAGGTTTTGTTCTCTTTTAAGTCACAAAAAGGTTTGATCATCCAAATGCATCAACACATGTTTATAAAAATAAAAAGTCTAGAGCAGGTTTGTGTGTTTGAGGCGCCACAACAAGCTAGACGTTCAAAGAAACGTCTCAACGGCAGAACAACAGAGTTAAAGCAGGTCTAGTTAAATTTATGAAACAACTCCAGAAATGTTTTTTTTTTTTTTTTTTTTCCCTCAACCACCCAAAGAACAAATAAATACATTACAATATTCAACAGTGGACATATTTGGTATAAACCCATTTAGAATAAAACAAACTTACTGTGTATTTGTTTATTTATTTATTTATTTGCTTCCAGGCCCTGGTAAAAATGATAAAATCCTCTTTCAAAACCTTTGAAAAACTGAGTTAGAGCAAAGATTAGGAGGTAAAATGGATCATTTCATCAGATCTCGACCATAACCTCTCTAGATGGCTTTAAGAATGTGTTGGAATCTGGGAAAAAAAAAACAAAAAAAAAAAAACAATGCAGACATGTTGCTGTTTTTGATTTTCTACATTTGTCTGTTTTGCTACTTTGACATCTTTGTTTTAACTTGTTAATTTAAAAAAAATCTTTATTTCTCTCTTATGTTTGTCTTTTGTTGCTAGTCCAAGAAATATCTACTGTTGCTGTTGTCATCGTTCTTAGTTTGTAGCCAGGTCTCTCTTGTAAATGAGTTCTTGAGGCTCAATGAGATTAACCTGCCTAAATAAAGGTTGAATGAATGAAAAAAACATGCCTTACTGCTACTACTACACTGCTGTCATCAAATGGCTGAAAGTTGTACTGCTCAATTTTTTTCAGTCAGAATCTCAGCCAAAAATTGGTTTATAAAAATGGGAAAAAAATCCATAAATACGTTGCGTCGGCCTGTAAGTCGCAGGGCATGTGAATTATGCACAAAAAACAAACAAACAAAAAAAAAAACTTATAGGCTGAAAAAAAAATGATATTTCTAATATATCGTTCAAATACAACTGATGAAAAGTTTATCAGTTGTAGATGAATATAAAAAAAAATATATAGGAGTCGATGCAAATCAAGATTGTCACCAAAGCTAATAAAACTCAAATAAAAAAATAAATAAATAAAGGCTATAACACAATCTTACAAATAACAATAGAATGTGGTGTGGTAATAGCAAACAGTCGTTCAAAACATGTTGATTCTGCTTTTAAGTGTTGAACCCACATGCAGGTAGATAACGGAGACGCTGCGGTAAGAATATGTGATGACATTTATTTTAACAAATCAAAACAAAATGATGACGGAGCAGCAAAACTTATACGTTCAGGACAGAGGAGCAGAAACATGAAGTTTGTGAGGACAGTGCCCAAACATAGGAGTGAAAAGATGCAGACTTTATACAGGACACTGATGAGACAGAACGAGAAACACCTGGGGTGACTGGGATTAGACAGGTCAGACAGGAGCTGGCACAATGAGGAAACACAGGAGTGCAGGAGAACATACAACACAGAAACACCACACATTGTGCTTCGCTTATTTTTTTCAGGTTTGACCAAAACGAATAACACAATGACGTTATTAAAAATGTTAAACAGAAGCTGTTCCTCAGTCTAGTTGTTCTACACTAATGTCCCTTTTCCATTAGTACCGGTACGGCCCGACTTTACCCCGCTTGGCCCAGTTTTGAGGCTTTTCCATTAGTACCGGTACTTAGAACCTGTTACTAATGGAAAAGGGGCATGTGCAAAAAGTTTTTACTTTGCTTCCAAGAGGCCATACTGTTTTTGCAATCCTTTAAAGTGGTCTTGAGCTACTGTTCTTCAGGCTTTCTGGAGGTCTTTTAAAACATTTGGACTTTGTCTGCTTTTCCACTCATTTTCTGTGCAGCTCTTATACCTGACCATGCTTACAGGTTGAGGGTAAACAAAGAAGTGATGGTCTTTTCACAGTATCTGCAGCATCAGAAAGTTTTTATTTCTTTTCTTTTGGCTGCTCTTCTTCATGAGTCGCCACAGCAAACTAACTTGCTCGAAGGCTTTTGGTAATTGTTGTTTGTTTTTACACTGGATGTCCTTCCTGACTCAACCACAGAGCCACCGAGTCACCACAGCCCAGCAGAGAGCTGCTATCTGGGGAGCAGATGGGTTAAGGGCCTTGCTCAGGGGCACAGAGTGGAGCAAATGAGAGTGGAGGCAGGTGTGGGTGCTTCACCATTTCCACCCACATTTTGATGGTATCAGTACCGGTAGTCAAAACGGCAACCTTCCAATCACATGCCCACCTTCTCTAACCTTTGTTCCACCACTCCCAGTATCTCAGTAACGTAATTTCTTTAAAGAAAAATCATCTCACAGACCCACGAGAGGTGTTTATTTCAGTTGATCATCCCCTGTTGGTCAAGTTTAGCTCTTTGAGAATCATTTTGTTGGAGCTCATACATTTATTATGTGTCATACTTTTGTATTTTTGGGTTTTTCACCAACGCTGCCTTCCTGGAAGGAGCCTCAGTTAAAGAACTGGACCTCCAAGGGTTCATTAACGTTTGCAACTAAAGGAAAGAGAAAGAACTAGAAGTGCACTTCACTTTTTTTTTTATTAAGTCATTGGGCCATTAGGTAAAAAAAAAAAAATCTGTTTCAGATCAGTCACATCACTAATTTTTGGAACATGCTCAGAATCAGTACCAAAGCTTCTGATCCTCACAAATCCAGTGGGAGTGACGAGGAGGGTGGGAAGCAGGAAAGGGAGGCACAGATGAGCTGAAGAATGAAAATAGTGAAGACGGAGTTGAAAACACACACAACAGAGCTGATAAGTCTTCAGCAGAGGAAGTGTTGTTCTGGGCCAATTCCCTGCAGAGACCCTGGATCCAACTGTTCCCCTGCTGCAGGATGTGTCCTCGTCTGGGAATACGCGAGGAATGTGGCCCCTTTGTTTAGTGTACGATAGGCTCCTGGTTGGTGCTCACTGGTGTGTCTTGTGTGTGACAAGCTCCAGGCCTGGCACAAGCTGATCACAGCGACACTCAGCAGTCCATTCAGGGTAAGACCCTCCAAGGAAAAAAACAATGACTGAGCTCATAGCTGCCGTCTCTCAGAGCACCACTAAAATACTTGCCTCTCACTGTTTGATTTATTCTAAACTACACATTGAACTGAAAGACGGAGATGGAATTAGTGGCTGGCAGCTTTTTTTTTTTTTTTTACTGGAAGCTCTGCCAGATGAACTCCACCCACATGTTCAGACTAACTTTCAAATTGATATTTATCTCATATTTCATATGGAGATGAGCAGCGTGGAAGCAAATAATGGATAGTAATTGTATGTTCTGCACACATGTGTAAGTCAGTCTGTGGTGTCTACTAGAGCTGCCATTTCTAACCCGAGCCCAGGCCAAAAGAATGAGCTGGACAGGCGGGCCAGGTCGGCCTCGGGCTTTGATGTGGTTTTACGTATCACACACACAGCACACACAAAAAAAACTAAATAAGAATGTACAATATAAAATTGTGTTCGTCTTGTTGAGGAGGCAGGTCTGACTGTCTGGTTTAAGAGGTTAAAAAAAAGTTCACTTATAAGCTCAGATGGATCAGCTGATCACCTGCTGTCATGTGTGGTGAAGGAAGTATCTGCAGCTAGCAGCACATTCAATGAAAATAGGCTTGTTCAATAATTTGGCTCTACAAATATTTTTGTTCATCTGTATACTCTTTAGTTGATTTTTTAGGCTGTTTGTTTTGTATGTTAATATCCATTTGATGTTAATAAAAAGTCTTCCTTTCGTTTACATTTTTTTTAAACCATCATGTCAAAGTGATTTGCTAACAAAAGCTTAATATTTAAAAAAAAAAAAAAATATATATATATATATATATATATATATATTTTTTTTTTTTAGGGTTCTGGCCGGTAATCAC
>JARVGV010001030.1:2641023-2651610 GCA_031762435.1 Hypsolebias longignatus | reverse complement strand
TCCTTCATGATGCAGGTGGCTCTCTTCCTGCATCTGGAGGTGTAGATGTCTGTGATGGTGGGGAGACTGACTCCAACTTTTGGATAAAAGACAAAACATTTCAACAAAGAAGAATCCATCCAGAGGATCAACTTAACCTTGTTAGACCAAGAAAAAGTCTTGCAGATTATCTGCGTTAAAGTAAATTAATCTTCAAATTCTCTATGAGGTCCTGCTTTAAATATCTTGTCTTGGTCCTCTGAATAAAAAGAAAGTTGTCCAACCCTGTTCTAAAATGTAGTGGGGCGTGGTGGACGCAAGTTACATTAAATGACATCACCTGAGTTCAACTAATTCCAAATAAAAAGGCACAACATGTAAACAAAGAGGAATTAAAGGATTCACTGTTGTTTTGTGATGTTTTACAGTTTGTGCATTAAATGGACACAGGCACAGACAGCTGCTGCCTGCTATCAGCTCCAGACCTCCAGTCCACCAGGAGGGGATTTAATAAGCTGAGTGTGAGGGAAAGTAATGCACGACAAGAACTGGGACGACTGAACAATAAAAAAAAGAAATTAAATAAATAAATGGACGCTGCTGTACGTCTCAAGAAAATACAAGTACCCCTTTCTGCATGCTGCAGCGAGGACCCTCTCAGAAAACAAGCTATTGTTTGCATCTCAAAGCTGCATGAAGAAATAATCTCTTATTTTCTGTTCCCTGGTCTCAAAGAGATTTTTCTTCATAAGAATTGATCTCTCTTTAGAACATTTAAACAAAAATTAAAAAGGGACTTTTATATTTAATGAGATTATCCAATCTCAGTTTTAAATCTTTTTTTTTTTTTTTGTCAAATATGAATAAAGCAGAATCCTGGCGACAAGATGTGACAAACATCAAATTTTTTGCAGCTCATGGACACAAGCACTGAACCTATGAGCACTGAACTGGACTTTATGTTTATATTAATTTTATATAATTATTCTGACACCATAGTGTACTCCTCACTAGATCTAGACCATTTTATAATTTCCTCATTTACTTTATGAAACATAAAAACACAAATCCTAACAGAGCGGCTCTCATAATAATTCTGTTTGAACCCTTTCTGTCTGATCCCGTTTCTACTTTGGTGTTTCAGATCGCAGCTCAGAGAAGAGCCTTTCAGGAAGCCGAGAGGCTGTTCTTGAGTTTTGGGCGACTTCTTCTCACACAACACATGTGGTGGCTGGTCCTCGGGAGGCGGAGGGGTCCTCCTCCTGCAGGTCAGGTTACTTGGAGCAGCCGAGGCCTAACCACTACCATCTGTCCTCACCTTCGATGTGCGCCGCAGCTCCAGGTCTGAATGGCTTCCACATGGCACCTCGCCATGTCACACACAAAAACGCCTGCAAACACACAAACACGTGCACGTTTTATGACAAGCACTTTTCAACAGAACAGAAACAACAGTTATAGGAAAATACATTTTTCACAAAAGAAAAATGTACAACAGTACAAATAGTGTGAATCTATTTTAAAAAATAAGCAGAAATTTGCATCATAAAAAATGTTGCTCACATAAGAATTTTAATAAACATATTTTTGATTTTTCAATGCATCACTGCAGGATTATTACATGGAACTATAATAAAAAATAAAAAAAAGCATGCATGCTCAGGTAATTCACATGCATGTCCTTGTGTGTACTTGCACAGATGCATAGATACGCTCACACAACTGCAGGGGGCTCAAGGAGGGGGGATGGGAAGAGACGGGCTTTAATCAGGAAATTCACCTCGAGGGGTTTCATCTGAGCAGGACTGGACGCTGCTCCTCGCTCTGCCTCACAATGAATTGAATCACAGAGACAGTCTGGGCTTGAAAGCCTCAATCCACTGTCAATAAGGCTAATTCTGGCCCGGGTCCTCTGTGTGCAGAGTCATCTATCATATGCTGGGATGGGTTTGAATGAAAACTACAAGGTTTTGTTTTTCATTGATTTTTAGTATCAAAAATATTTTTATATTTTATTTGTTAACTGTTTAAAACAGAATTACACACATTTTGAATTTTGACTTTCTCCTAATTTTACTTTTGAACATACTTTAAGCGACTTTGTGTTCTTGGTCCAAACCAGAAAGGTTTCATTGTTCCTGATCCCAGCACTTAACTGTCACAGATATTATTTATACCGTGCACGCTACAGTTTTTCACACAAACAATGAGCAAATTATTAGATCTTTAGGTGTTTTACTGTTTTTGAACCACAAGTCAGCATCACTGTTCAATATATTTCTTGTTTTAACATTAAAACTGAACTGATTCTTCTAAAATGACAACTGGACCTTCAAACCATCGTCTCCAGCCACACAGCCAACGATCCCCTGCAGCTGGAGACCACCCTGTAATCACTCTTCACACTAAACAAGGACAACTACACAAATCTTCTGGTCCAAGAACGTTGTCCCCAGTCTTTACAACAGATTGAAGTAGCATGTGACCCACATCAAAAATCTCTACGGCCTTGAACATCTCAGGGTGAATCTCATCTACCTGTAGAGCCTCGTTACCATGGAGGGAGAAGGGTGAGACAAAGCAGAGCCATGAGGCAAACATGTTGATTTATAAATCAGTCTACATCCCAACCTTCTTTTACATCAGGAGCTGAGTGGTGACAGAAATGAGAACACAAACACAAGCTGAAGCTACTGTAGCTGAAATGAGCCGAAAAGAACTTCCTCTGTGAAACAGCTACACTCACCTTTAGGAACAGGTGTGACAACAATAACACTTGATGGATGGATTTTTGTTTTATTGAAAATAAAGACTGCGCTTTGTGGAAATAATTAAAACAAGTAAAACGGATAAAGTCTGGCAACGCATCATTTGGTCATTTTGTGGACGGATACCGTATTTTCCAGTGTATAAGTCGCAGTTTTTTGCATCGATTTATCAGTCCTGCACCTTGTATGTCAAAGCGACATATACTTTTCCCCCCCCATATTCTTAACTCAATTTTTGACTGACGCTTTAAATTTCTAAGAACTGCAACAGCGAGTCTTCCCATGTGCGCTCGCGTCACTCAGCTGGTGCAGGCGGAGAGAAGCTGGAGAGCCAGCGGCTCCGGCCGTGATGGATGGCACCACGCCGCCCAGGCGAAATGAAGCTGTTTTGACTATTAAATAAGCGCATAATAAACATGATGGGTCAGCCATGATGCTTAATAAATGTGACATATGTCGACGTGACTTATGTGTTTTTCCTCTTCATGATGCTTTTTGTGACCCGTCCAGGGTGTACCCCACCCCCCGCACAGTGATTGCTGGACATGGGCACCGGTGACCCCCGTGACCCAAAATGGAAGAAGCGGGTAAAGATAATGGATGGATGGATCATGCATTTTGTGGAGTGATGCGACTTATCCACTGGAAAATATGGTACATAAAAATGGTTATTTAAAATAAAGAAAAGCAGAATTCACAAACAAACTGAAACAGCTTCCTCTGTGGAGCAGCTACACTTCACTGTTAGGAACGGGTAAGACGACAATAATACTGGATGGATGGACGGACGGACAAATGCAAACATTAAAAGTTTTAGTGTTGTGGATGCAGTGACATCTAGTGGCCTAAACATCCAACTGCAACAAAATGAGCATTGTCCACATAAATTAAAGTGCTGTGTTGTCACACATAGCACTTTGTAAGCACCCGGGGAGCAGTTAGGGATTGGGTATCGTGCGTTGAGACACCACGACATGTGGGCATGGCGGAGAGTCAAACCGCTACTTTTCTGGTCCCAATCGGCTGCCCTACCTCTACACCATCTTGGCCCACATTTCTACAAACAGGAAAGTTTGTCCCCTCTGGGTTACTGTAGTAAAAAAAATAATTTAAGCATCACTTGACGTTTGGGTGTCAAAAGGCACCTATATGGAAACATTGTAGAAAAGTTGGACCATTACAGCTGCTGATATAAACAATGTTCCAGTTTGCACAGGTCTTGCTGGATTCAGTACGTTTCAGTTTCCAGAACCGTCTATTAATACAAGCAGGTAATGGTCCAGATGACCACTACTGGTCTTCAGCTGTTTAAAAATACAGAACACACTTCAGCGATCTTTAGTTTACATACCAAGACTCAACAGCTATTAGCAACGTGAACAAAGTTGTGCTTCTGCACGAAGCTCGAGCACCTGACATGGATGCTCGGAGCACCACGCTGCACCTGTGACATGCACATGATCTGCCTCTCGTAGGGTGCACAGAACAATAGCATCGATGGCGCCGGGTGACAACTTATCTGCCCCTGCTGAAACAGAAACAACATGCTCCGTCTCAGCTCTAATCTTTGATCAGCTAAAACACTTTCTGTGATAAACGCCGACTCTGTCCCCAGGGGCAATCACTCTGTGGTGCTGGCATCATGGGAGGTAATGTATGCACAGACGTGTTGGAATCGCCTCGGGTCCTCACACACACACACAGTGTACACACGGTGAGATGAATTGCTACGCCATGTAGAATAAATACATATCAGCTACAGTGAGCGGAGGCGCTTTGCACTTTCCTATTAATCCTCAGCATGGTGATTTATTGCAGTGTGCTCGTCAACAACCATAGAGTCCCCTGGAACTGCGGCCAGCCAGGAGAAATAGTGGAGTTTAAGACGAAGGCCCAGCTCGACACTTTATTTGCTCCGCGCTGAGGGGTGAACGTATCGTATGCTTGAACAATATTTTGAGCCAAGAGGAACGAGGCTGCAGAATAATGTTTGTCATAATCCAAGCTTTAAACTGATGCCTTCCCAGATGTCGCTGCAGTGGATTTGTATTTGCTGAGGTGAAAGGCCTGGATGCTCAGCAATCAGTTGTGCACGGCAGAGTGAGCGCTAAAGGGTTCTTCTGTAAGTTATTTTTACACAGAGTGTGCACGGCTGTGCATATTCAGCTTCAGGTGTTAGCTCATCCATTTGATTATGAGTGCCACTGGAAATCACAGGCAGCTGGTGAAGAGCGCCACCTAGTGGCCATGCTAGTGCAGAAACTGGCGTTTGTTTGGACTGTTAGCAAAATATCCATGGAGCACTATGGATTTAAATTAAACTTCCACAAAGCAGTCACTAATTTGACCTCCACAACTAATTACTTAATTGTTAATTAACTTCTTTGCAGTGAATCCCAATTCAAGATGGCTGCCCAGAAACCTGACCTTAAAACAAGGGTAACAATAACTCAGCTGATTTTACAAACACTGAGCTGAAGTTTTAAGGTACAGTAGCTCATCTCCAATGCATACATCTTTGTTGGAGTCAATATGGAGTCTGTTAACAAAATATCTTGAAACTATTGGCTGGATTTCAGTGAAACTCCCAAAAAGTAACTGCTTGCACAAAAAATAACTAGATCTAAGTTAAATATAAAGATTTGGTGTGGCAGTAGCTGAAGTCATTTATAACATACTCAACATACGAGATCACGAAATATCTCATGATTGTGCAAAATGTAAAACTTTCAAGGTTTATCAACTGTCATTTTCATCACGATTGGTCCAAAACATGAAAAGCCGCGGGCGACATGCATTCCTTTAAGGACTGCAAGGCCTTTAATTACAGCTCAATTTAAACTGGGTGCATTTTTTGATGAAGTTTCTAGAAACAGGATTGTTTGCAATATTTATGACACACAATCTAAAGTATACAAAATTAAATCAAGTTCTATGTTAAACAGATTAAAGTAAAAACAAGTGGAACACACTCAACCCCATAAAGTCACCCGAGCTTTAAATCCGTTTCTAAAAATAATTTCCTCACATTTAAATTTACTGACTTTAAGCTGCAGTTGATATCCCATTACTTTAAATGTGTTTAATTATTGACCAATATTCTGGATGCACAGAATTATTTACATTTAAAAAATATTTGGAGTAAACCCTTTTATATTTCAAGTTTTCATTACACCTCATGACAAAACATACCTGCTCATGATCATTCAATTATTAAACATTTATTTAAATGTCTGCAAAGTGTTTAGAAATACAAGCTAATTATATATATACTGTAATATATACATATATATATATATATATTGTAATATATATATATATATAAATATATATACAGTATATGAAATATTTTGAGTTTCTGTACTGCTGTTTTACAATTCCTTTTGAAAAGCACATTTGTGTGTCTACGCAGAAAATGCACAAAATAAAAGTATAAAAAAGGTTTAGAAACAAATGTTGACTCTGTTTATTCTTGATGCATCGTGTTGTGAATTTTAGCTACAAGACATTTAGAAAACTCACCATCGGGATCAGAACACCATTTATTTTGTACGGAGGACACACAGAACATTTTAAAAGGTACAAAGACTCAAACAAGGCCACGCCACCACCTCGTGTGTTGGAGGTGGCGGCGGCAGCTTCCCTGGACTCACTGCAGAGGCAGAGCGCCTTCACAGAACATGAGCAGCAGAAGAAAACTATGGAAGTACCACATATTTAACAACGAGCTAACATGAGGAGTGAGACGTGAAGTTCTGCTGAAAACTTTCCCCTCTAACCTGCCTTGCATGAATCATCATTAGCTCCTGTTTTCACTCCAGCCCCCCCTCCCCCCGCAAATGATTCTAATAGATTGGTATGTAACACTCCAACACTCCTAAACTCACCATTTGACGTCGCTGATCTTTAAACTATTGAAAACTGTGATTAAGTTGCAATGCCCACTAATGAACAGTTCGTTTTCATTAATTTTCCAGTCTGTTACAGTTGTGGTGTTCTACAGCTAGATGGCGCTGTGAGGCTGCTTTAGTGAGAAATAAAAAAATTAAAAAAAAATAAGAAAACTCTCCCCACACAAGACACCCATCTGGTCATCTCTGTCCGTCACCTCCTCCTCACATCTTCCGTCTCCCCACCTCCTCTACAGAGCAGCAGCAACCTGAGTTTCTCCTCCAGCAGTGAGGAGTTGCATCAGGCTTCCTGAAGCTGGACGGTTCTCCCCCGTGGCCCAGCTGAAGAACGTCCTGCAGGAGAAACAAACGCGAGAACACATTTACCAACAACCAGCCGAAGCAGCACAACGTTACATCTTTATGGTTTGTGTTAAAAATCACAGTTAAAGAAAATATAACGTGCACAGGTCAGTCCTCGTGACTCCGTGAGACCAACCTGCAGAAACAAAGGATGAATGAACATTTAATACACCTGAAGCCAGTTAGTTTCACCACGGGCCACGCTCACGTTGTTGAATAGGAATATGGATAATAAAATCAAATGTCCCATCACTGGTTAATGAAAACATTGTAACAGAACTGATTATCTTGCAGGATACATTTTCTTTTGATCACAACTTAGGAGCTGTTTTAACGATCGGGTGTGCACATGTACATGTTGCCCTCACTGCCAGAGTAAAAACAGGGTGATAATGTTTTTGCTTGTTTCTGCATGTTTGATGTCTGAGCAAATTATTTCACAAACAACTGGATGAAATTTAATGAAACTTTCAGGAAATAATCATGTACAAGTAATTACCGCTCAAGAGTTTATTCCATTAAAGATGGCCGCGACAGCCAACTACAGTAATTATAGACGACAAAAACAGACTGATCGATGTAGCCACTTGTACCCCATCTTTAGATAAAACCTTGCCATAACCTGCTAGACACATCAAAATACCTCCTACATTCCTGGATTGGTTTGAATGAAAGTATGGCTGTAATCTGATTACATGTTGGGGTTAAACCCATTCAAAATGGCCGCCACAGCAGCTGATCTTACGATGACAAAAGTTGTTATAGCTCAATATAACAACTATTTACCAATACTGTGGTGTGGTCAACGTTTAGTCATCCTGGACTCTGCATGAGCTCATGTTCATTTATGATTCAACTGGAGGCCCGGGGGCCAAATCAGGCCCACGGGTGAAGCTCAGTCCGGCCACCAATGGGTTCATTTTGAACTAAAACTAGATTTTAAACCGTAAAACAGACTTCATGAGTAACTGCTGGATGTCTGGCCCCTGAGCTCTTGGCTTTCAGTAACTGTGGCCCCCTGAGCAGTTTAGATGACTAGTCCTGATTTAGGAGGTTAAAGTGAAACAGCTAGAATGTCACCTCCTCTCATTATAAGGTGATCATGGTCTAAAACGCTGTATGAAAGGCAGCGGGTGACAAGCATTTCTTCAGAGTGCTGAGCCTTTCATTTGAAGTGTGTGGACCTGAAGTCAGAGCAGAAAACCACTGACAGAGAAACTCATCTTTATGATTTTAATTTGTTTCTTTTGTGGTGGCTTTTAAACAAAGTAATTAGTTTGGTGAAAAAAAAAAAGTGTTTTTAATTTTGTGCTAAAAACGGAACAGAAGGTGATCAGGAAGTGAAGCAGACGAGGATCCAAAGTGACGATCTATCCGCCACCTTCATTTCCTGTGATCCGACTGTTTTGGCCTTCAGACCATCACCTGCTTCCTCTGAGAGGATCTAATCCCATCTGCTCTCCTTCGGCCTGCACAGATACAAACACCCCTAAAGCTGCACATTTATCCAAACCTGCAGGTGGTTTAAGAACTTGTTCACTACTTCAATAAATAACTGCAGTCAAAAGTAAAACCAGTCCAGTGTTTGAAAGAGTCACTGACTGATGTGTTTATGTTGAGGTGTTTCTCTACAGTGG
The DNA here is from genome assembly GCA_031762435.1 of Hypsolebias longignatus. NCBI lineage: Eukaryota > Metazoa > Chordata > Actinopteri > Cyprinodontiformes > Rivulidae > Hypsolebias > Hypsolebias longignatus. The sequence continues at coordinate 2,642,973 of JARVGV010001030.1, read as the reverse complement.
AATGAGTGATATGATTGATTGACAGGTCAAATCACAGCCAAGATCACACTTCAGTAACGTCTTTAATTAAAAAATAAATAAATAAATAAATAAATAAAAAGATTAAGTTGTAAAGAAATTCACAAGAGACTAATTATGGTGTATTTTCTTTGTGTGTGGAACCATTTTTACGCATTTAATGAGATATGTTCTGGCATTTTAGGTAACTTGGATCCATTGATGGATCTAAATGGATTTAAAGCATCAAAGTTAAAATAACGTTCATAACGGAGATGATGTGGGTCTGAAACAGCCTCCAGGACCGACACAAAACGATCTGAAATAAACTGGAATTCTCTGCCGTGGCAGCTTCGATGAGAAAGAACGAGGGTCGGACAGATAAGGTTGTCTGTGTGTCAGCGGGGGTGGGTGGGGGGGGCTTTTGGGTTCAAAGACAGGAAGCTGAGCAGAACCAGAACAAAATCAGGAGGTGAAAGACATGTGCTATTAGTCTCTCAGGGCCACAAAACTCAAATAAAATATTCATTTGTAGGTCAAAAGAAGAGTCTCTTCATTCTGCTGTCCATTTCTTTCATCATGTCTTTATACATTTTGTTTTTAATTAAAGGTTTAAATAAAACACACATTAAAAGCCACCATATTGTGCCATAAACCCATCCCTCATTAAAAGATTTATAACAAACAAGCTCACTAGACGCAAGCGCAGGAAACACGTTCGATGTGAAGGAACAGAAACAAGATAAATGCTCATTAAAAATAATAAATTATATATAATATATATATATAATAAATTATATCCTCGGCACTCACTCTGCAATGTATTCCAGCGGCGTCCAGGAGCTGAAGTCTGCGTCAGGCATGAACTTCCTGTTCATCGGCGTATCCAAGGTAACGCTGCCAAATGAAGCCAGATAAGAGTCAGGCTGAGCGGCTGCATCTGAGCAGCAGAGAGGAGCCACACAGCCACAAATAAACGTTATCCTTACAGAAACGCAATAAAAACTCAGATGTCAACATTTTATTTTTAATGTAAAGAACAGTGAGAACAGAACACATGACTCGTGCTTGAAAAAGACCGGACGTTAAAGAGCCTTTTGAGCACGGTCGCCTTAATTATCACCTGCCATCATGGGTGATCATGATTTGTCCCGTGTCTGTGTGTTTGTTTGTAGAGTTAGCAAAATATCTCCTGATTCAAATAATATTTTAATTTATAATCATTCGATGTTCATCTATAAACAATTCAAGATGGCCCCCACAGCCACCTGCCCTTGGAAAAGCTGCACAAACTCAGATTTTTACTAATATCAACCAGGGGCGATTCTAGAATCTGACCTTTGTGGGGGGGCTCAGCCCCCATTGTTGACAGTGGGGAGTGGGTGGGAGGACACACTGGTGGGGGTCCTCCTCTAGAACATTGAATAAAGCCAGTGTTTCCCCTGCATTACTTGCCTTGGCAGGGCGCTTGTCTCTTCCGTGATTCATGTTGATGGGGGTGGATAGCTCGGGGGTGGGGGGTTCAGTAGACAGGGTGGGGCACCCTGCTTGCATAATGGTAGGCGAAACATTGAAAGTAGATGCCATTTCCTGCATTCTGGTATTTTAACAGGTTGTTAAACATCTGTTCACCTACACAAGTAAACACTTGATTCAATAATTATTTTAAAAAGCTCGACACAACAAGAAGCGATTAAACTTGTATTACTACCTGTGAAATACACAAAGTTTGTTTTCTCAGTCATCCAGGTATATAACAACAAAAAAGGTTGAATCATGTCATTGGACCAAGTCCAGATGACATGATTCAAACTTTTTTGTTGTTACCTGTGAAATACTTATTCAAACGAAGTCATCCTACTTGCACGTTATATTCTACCATTCATTCAACCTTTATTTAGGCAGGTTAATCTCATTGAGCCGCGAGGACTCATTTACAAGAGAGACCTGGCT
>JARVGV010001030.1:2615345-2629019 GCA_031762435.1 Hypsolebias longignatus | reverse complement strand
TGGAAGAGAACTTGGAGAGGTGGAGGTATGCACTTGAAAGAAGAGGAATGAAAGTCAGCCGTAGTAAGACAGAGTCCGTGTGAATGAGAGGGAGGAGGTGAAACAGTGAGGCTACAAGGATCAGAGGTCACAAAGGTGCAGGACTTCAAGGTCCACTGTCCAGGAACATGAGGAGTGTGGCAACAAGGTGAAGAAGAGAGTCCAGTGGATGGAGAAACGTTTCAGGAGTGGTTTGTGACAAAAAGGTGTCAGCAAAGGTAAAAGGAAAAGTTTACAAGACAGTGGTGAGACTGCTATGTTGTATGGTCTGGAGACAGAGACGTGGACAAAAATACAGGAGAGAGAACTGGAAGCAGAAATGAAGATGCTGAAGTTCTGCTTAGGAGTGACAAGGATGGAGAAGATTCGGAATGAGATCATCAGAGGTACAGCACAGGTTGAACAACTGGAAGATAAAGGCCAGACTGAGATGGTTTGGACATGTCCAGAGGAAGGAAATTGGTTTGGACATGTCCAGAGAAGGGACAGTGGTTTGGACATGTGCAGAGGGTATATTGATAGGCTGTTAGAAATGCAGCTGCCAGAAAAAAAGACTTGGGTGAGAAATATGGATGCAGAGAAGACATGGAGGTAGTTGGAGTGAGGATAGATGTAGATGGAGGACTTGCTGCATGTGACGACCCCTGAAGAGGGAAAAGCCAAAAAAAAACACTTGAAAAAGTCTGTTTATTTCTCACTTAAACCACAGAGGAATTCAGCTCTGTTTTCTGACATGTATCCCCCGCCCCCCCCCCACCCCAAAATATATATATTTTTTTTAATAAAAATTAAATTAAATTAAATTAAAAGAACACTTTTGGGCATTTAATGTCCACATTTGAGCTTGACTTGACAAATTTCTTGTCCTGAATTTCTCCAGTACTTCCTGTTGTTTGTTTTTTTCTCACTCCAGTTACTGCATGATTTGTGTCCATTGAATCCAAAGTGATGATGACTTTTTAACTGGCATCTGTTTATTAGACAAATGTATTTTGAACTATTGAACAGATTGTATTAAAACTCTGAAAAATACATGTAAATCGCTGGATGTACATTTAATAAAATAACCTTTGGAATAAACCCAATTCAAAATGGCTGTGACCAAAAAGCGACGCAAGCCAGAAGACAATGGTGATAAAGTAGTCAGCTTTATCGATAATGAGCTAAAGTACTATTTGGTGGTAGTATTTGAAAGTCATCCACTGACCATTATTTGTTATCATTTATGGGATTGCTTTGTATTGTATTTTTTAAAAATGAACAAATTTAATAAAAATAAATAAATAAATAAATAAAATAAATAATCCGAGCATAACTCTGTCATAATGCTTGAGATTAGGCAACACATAATTGACAATATAATATTTGTCACTTCTCATCACAAGATGATTTTAGTTTGATGTAAAAAGCAGTGGGTGACATTATTTTAATGTTAGGCCTTATTATTTTTATTTTTAAAGTTTAATTGGACAGTTTTATTGGGATTGGGATTGAGTTGACAACAGCCTGATCATAATTCAAACTTGTTCCATCTTGACGCTCCAGAACAGTTCTGTCCCTAGAAAAGGATTATTTACCAACAAAATGAGGCAGACAGCCTGTATTTGTATGTTTTAGTGTGTGTGTGTGTGTGTGTGTGTGTGTGTGTGGGGGGGGTCACACACCTCCCTGGTGCTGCTTTAACACAGTGCTTGTTCTGTCAGATGGTGGCAGATCCAAGGTGAATGTGTTTTGTTTCTTTTGCAGTTGGCTGCTTCTTTTTATCTCCTGTGGCTGTGGAGAACAGTCTGAATACTCCCCTCTGCTGCTCATAAATGTTGTTGGTTGTTTGGGTCTCCGGCTGGGGCTGCCATCACCAGCCAGCCAAAGTGTTTGCATCCATTTGCTGAATCTTGACAGGAAATGGTTGCATGCCACCCACCCTACCCCACCTTTCTTTCTGGGGCTTTCTCTCATGGAGTTTTTGAGTCAAAAGTCCTCTGCTGCTTCTTTCATTCAGGCCCACATGGTGTCAAGCACCACTTTGTTGCCATCTGAATCCTCGGCATCACTGTGACAGTCTCCTGACAGGCACTTGGAGATTTTGAGGATGATGTGAATTTGTGGATTGTGATGCTTTGTGAATTTGTGAATGTGTTGTGTGGCTGAGCGTTGTGTGGCGAGTGCTTCCTTAATTGGTGCTAGTCAAAGAAGCGAGCAGCAGGGGAGGAAGGCAGCAGATAATAATGACTTAGTGCTCGGATGAATTTCTGATTGAGCTTCAGGAACCCTGGGCCAGAACACCGTTTAGTTAATGATCATAAAAACAGCCACAAAATTGCTGAAAATTACCTGCAAAGGGATTTAAAATAATTGAACGGGGCTGCAAAATGGCAACAGACATGACTGATTGTATCGAGACAAAAAGAAAAAGACAAACGGAAACAAATAGAAGAGCAATGGAGAGGAGAATGTTTTTAATTGAATACCTAGCATTCCTTGAAGGGATGGATATCACTCACTGTTAGACAAAGATGTGTTCAGAAATGATGGATTTGTAGCCATTTTGTTGAAACAAAACAATAATGCAAAATCTCATGCAATGTCACAAGATGTCACGGTGTGTTGTGAATAACTCTCATCTATCACATCAAACTTTAACCCAACAAACTGACTGAATTATAGACGATTATTTGTAGACTAAGACCAGCTGTGGTGGCCATCTTGAACTAAAATGACACCAAAAGTAAATAAGTTGCAGATGTACATCTATTGATTATTGTCAGGACATTTTTGGTCAAGGTTTATGGCTGTTTTTTACTATTATGACTGAGCATGTTAACTGCCCATGAACCATGTGTTTGAGTTAGAGTTCTTTTCTCTGTCAGAGAGAGCTGAACAAGGAGCTGATTTGATCCTGCATGTGCAGCTGGGTGGCTGAGGGCATCAGTGTCTGCCTCTGGGCTGAGAGCTGATAAGTTTATAAAAACAAAGCGTGCACTCTGCCTGTGGCAGATTCCCATGACTGGGCTCCGTGATGTAGAACTTCTGAACATCTGTGAAACCTGTGGTGAAAATCTGCCCTTGCAAGTAAAACCGATTAAAAATCTTCTTGTGTCCTCGAGTGTGGCTTTGATGTAAAACGTATAAAGGATATTTTTTCCTGAAACTTTCATTAAAATCTATCACATATCAATTAAATATTTTGCTAACACAAGCAGGGTTGACTTCAACAATTATTGCTAAACTTTTAGACAATGCTCAATAAGTTGTGAGTATGTGGTGGGAATAAGCATCAGCTGGTATCACACACAATTTATGTCGTCTGTAAAACTGACTGTTATGTTAATTTGCATTTTCTCAGAGGCCGAGATGGGGGAGGCAGGGCAGCCGACCCGGGACCCGAATGTTCCAGGTTCGATCTCATTGCACATCTCATGGTGTCTCCGAGCAGCACACCTTATCCCCAATTGCTCCCCAGTCACCCCCAGTAGCTGCCCACTGCTCCACCTGGGGGTGGATGGGTTAAATGCAGAGAGCCAATTTCACCATTGTATGGGAGCATCCAATGATCACAACACATAACACATTATTATTATTATTATTATTATTATTATTATTATTATTATTATTATTATTAAATTTCAATTGGCTGTGGTGGCCATCTTGAGATGGTTTGATTCCAACAGCTATTCAATTGTAGATGTCCACTCAAAGATTAATTTCTGAAAGTTTTACTAAAATCTGAGCAGTTGTTCATTAATATTTGACCAAAGATAGACAAACACACACAGACGTGCAAGAACATCACCCACCTTTGTCTTTTGGCAGTGGGTGATAAAAAATACTTCATCCAAAGAAATAAATGTATTAAAGTTTAGTAAAAACTGAACTAATTTCAAAATTATGCACAGGCTGTTCAGACATGAGTCAGTGGCTTTAATGTGGTGAATGATTTTCCAAAGTGCCACATTTTTCTGACAACCTTTCACATTGTTGGTAAATTGAGCCAAATGCACAATTCTAACATTTTAGCCTAAAACAATTAACAATTAAAGATTACCATTTCTTGAAGGAATTATATCACTCCTTGATTTTCATGTCAGAAGTTTAGCTAATTAAACACAGATGTGTGATCTCATGCAACGCTGCATGATCTCACTTTTAACACTGACTCTTTACACCGAATGTTAGCTCAGTGTCTGTAAAATTGACTGTGTTCAAGTCATTTTTATGTTGGCTAAGGCAAAAAATAAATAAATTAATTAAAAAAAAAAAGCTGGTGGTCATCTTGTATTTGACTGACTGTAATTCAATCATTATTTCTTGAGAGACTCTAAAATCCATAAAGTTGTTCAGACATATTTAGCTAATACATACAAACGCACACAAGTAAAAACATAATCACTCTTTCGCATTCTGCGGCTGACAAACAGGAAGTTGCTCTGTAATTTTTGTCCTGTATCTTTTCATTTCCTTCTTCCAGACTTGCTCAAGGAGATCTAATCAAGTATGAAAACTCAGAAACCTCTTTTCCTTGCATCAGCCGACACTAGAGGTCCCCATGAGTCTTCTATAAAACAGCCTGGGCTCATTGTTCTGCTGAGTCTGTGCAAAACTGCTGTAGTGAACAGACAATGAAGGCTAAAGGGTGACAATGTCTTTGTGAGTGTGTATTTAGTAAAATTAGCTAAATATGTTATAAACTATTAGATGGATTTTAATAAAACGTTCAGAAAATAACCACTGAGTTGGCACCTGCAACAAATGAACTTATTGAGTCAGTGTCATTCAAGGTCCACCACATTTGAGCTCTTAATGATATAATAATGTCCAAAAGTTGCCCATTTTTACAAATATTGGGCTAAAATGCATCATGGTAGCAGCCGAGAGTCATTCACCAATTTCCTTGCGAGATAACAGAGATAATTTTTAAAAATTGTTATCAGCTTTTGAAGTCCATCCAATGTATTATGGCTGTTGTTGCTAACGGGAATCAGCAACACAAAAACTAGCCAGTTTTACAGATATTGAACTAAACTTTGGTGTGGTAGTAGCTGAGCATCATCCGCATGATATCCTGACACATTTTGCAACATCTCAAAAATTTTCAATGAGATTTCGCATAATGTTCTTTACAAGATTGACCAAAACAGCTTTACCTCTGTCCCTTCTCAGCTTCAAATAGGTCCAGTTCAATCTGTCAATAAAGGCAACAGACATTCCTTTAAGGAAGCTAGCACTTTAAAATAAATGTTTTCTTCTTTCAACAGAAAAGGATGAAGATGAAAATAAACATATTGAAGAGATTATGAAGAGAAACCGCTGTAGAGTCTGTTAATGCAAAGTATAACACAATAAAGCATGACTAAATGCTTGCATCTTGCAGGAACACAATGTAGACAGAGTGTGAGTTCAGAAAACAAAACCCAGTGCATTGTGGGCCTGCTGATATAAACACAGGATTAGACAGTAAAGCTTGAGGGTTGCAATGTCTCAGATCTCAGCAGCTCTCTCTAAAGTGGATTATGAAGCTGATATTGGTGTCAGAAGTTTACTGGAGGGCAGGAGATGGTAGGAAAAGAGGGCATCGAGTAATCTGTTGGTAGACAGAGGGAGAAACGTCGGGATAAAAGTACATCTTGCCTGAGGAAAAACTCTGGATCAGCGCAAAGAAGCAATAAAGCGATGGTGTGATATTATAGCGACTGTTGGGAGCAGATTGAGGTTTCACATGAGGGTGAAGCTGTGATTAGAGGAAGATTGGAGTTAAAATCCCAGGGAATCCCCAGTGTGAAGGTGCTTATTGAAGTCTTACTTTCACGCCGCCAGAAACAATGAAAATGGAGAGGAAGGCTGGGGCTGAGCCATCTGTGCTGGGGACTTTGGGCTAAAAGATGGAAAATGACGCGGAAGTTGGCTACATTATAACATGTGCCCACGGCTGCTTCCTCTCGTCTGACTATAATTATGATTGATCCAATTAAAAAAAAATCTGATTATTCTGCTCTCTCCTTAGCAGCTTTTATAAAAAATAAGAATTCCATTCTCATATTTGCATTTTTTTTAAACTTTAAAATATTACATGTTTTGTTTATTGGGTCTAATTATTTGAAGCAATTAGGCGACAAAGAAAAGCTTGTTTTAATTGAAATTTCTGCACAGATAAACTCAGCGGAGTCGTTTTACACCACGGCTCTCTGGAGGCACCGAGATGAAAAATCCTTGGAGTGGCTGGTGTTTAAAAAAAAAAAAAAGTCATTATAAAAGCAAAGTTTATTGTTGCACAGTTCACTCATGCAGGGAGAAAGTTACAAATGTCACTGCATCCTTTCACCCTCACCCATTCACATCCATTCTGGAGACAGTTTAGAAACTTTGTCTCATCTCGGGCTTTAATTGTGTGAATACTGTGTCAGCATTCACACCATTGTCCGTCCGTCCGTCTGTCCGTCCGTCCATCCATCCATCTATCTTCCGCTTGTTCTGTGCAGGTCTCGGGGGCAGCATCTTGAGCAGGGAGGTCCAGACATCTCTTTCCACAGCCTCTTCCAGCTCTACTGGGAGAACTCTAAGGTGTTCCCAGGCCAACCGAGAGACATAGTCTTTCCAACGTGTCCTGGGTCTTCCCCGGGTTCTCCTTCCAGTCAGACATATGTGAAGCACTTCCCTATTGGTCCAGGGTCCATCCTTACCAGCTGAACCACCTCGCCTGACTCCTCTGGGTGTGGAGGGGCAGTGGTTCTACTCCGAGTCTCTCTGATAACTGAACTTCTCACCCTGTCTCTAAGGAAGAGTCCAGCTACCCTGCTGAAGAAACTCATTTCAACCTCCTGTATCCAGGATCTCATTCTTTTGGTCACTACTCAGAGTTCATGACCAGAGGTGCGGGGAGGAACGTAGACTGATGCCACACCAATTCATCTGTCCATCTCATGCTCAATTCTTCCCGCCCTTGTGAACAAAACTCCAAGATACTTAAATGGACTATATGCAACGGGTAGTGGTGACGTACTTCCGTCAGAATTCCAGTGGGGTACATCACTTCCGGCTCCGATCTACTGCAAGTCATTTTAGCGTTAGCTCCCAGTTGTAGACCATGAAAATTACTCAAAACGGAAAGTGTCTGCGATCGACTGGCACTGCAAGTCAGGTTTGTTGTGTGCTGTTGCGTCCACTAACTGGTAGGTACAATAGAGTGGTTAGTTTTGCAATTTACCTGCCGATGAGGAGTTGAGGCAACAATGGATCGTGGCTATCCGCAGGGAAAACGTAGCATTAAACGGTCACACCCGCGTTTGTAGTCGGCATGTCAAACCTGAGGACATCGATGCAGTGATCGAGTGAAAAACGCCATCACTAATACTGTGTTGCCTGCAAACCAGAAGTGCTCCGTCCCACTGGAAACGCGGAAGTGCTAGAAACGGAGGTCCGTGGCATATACCGGTAGTCTATTCCTCCATTTAATGTAAAAACCTCACTTCACCCTTTTCTGTCTGAGGACCATGGCCTCAGATTTGGAGGTGATGATCCTCATCTCAGCTGCTTCACACTCAGCAGTGAACCTGTATAAATAAAGATTAACAAACAAACAAACAAAAAAACAACTATTCAGTGAGAGCTGAAGATCACGGTACAATGACACCAACAGGACCACATCATCTGCAAAGAGCAGAGATGAAATCCTGGGTCCACCAGACTCCCTCCACCCTCTGGCTGCACTAAGAAATTCTGTTCACAAAAGTTATGAACAGAATCTGTGACAACGGGCAGCGCTGGACGAGTCCAACTCCAGCCCTGAAACGTCTGACTTACTACCAGCAATGTGAACCAAACTCTTGCACCACTTGTCCAAACAGCCTGTAACAATGGGCCCCCAATCCCATACTCACGGAGCACCCCCCACAGTGCACCCTGAGGAACACGGTCAAAAGCCTTCTCCAAGTCCACAAAGCACATGTAGACTGGATGGACAAACTCCCACGACCCCTCCAGGACCAGGCAAAAGAGAAAGATGAGATCTATGTGTGGATGCAGGTAGAGAGGACATGGAGGTTGTGAGGACAGAGATGGAGGAGGATGACTCACCTTGGACACCCCTGAAGAGGGAACAGCTGAAAGAAGAAGATGAAGAAGTTATGAGTGCTGAATTCAGCTTTTTTGCTACGATTTAGCAAGTTTTGGTTGTCAGCAACAGCTTTACTTTAGCTTTTAAATATTATGCTAACTTATCTTTTAGTTATGGTTTTGCTTATTTTAGCTTCTGATTGATTTACAAAGTAGATATTGGCACCTCCACATCATTGCATTCAGTTTTTATTCACAATTTATTTAGTGTCCCAACTTTTATGGAATCCAGTTTGTAGTTCAGGATACATTCTTCAGCAGTTTTCAGCAAAGTCATTCAACACATGGACTTTTACAGTTTTGAATTTCAGCATGGCAGAAACCTCCCACAGAGGTTGATTTTGAACATCTCAGGAGTCACAAACGGCATCAGGAAAATAAACAGTGATATGAATTTTATTATATAGAGGATGAAAAATGCAGCGTTTGTTGCAAAGGTTTAGACTAATAAAACACAATTTCATGTTTATTTTCTGTCTTCTTTACAGACTCAGAACAATGAAGAAGCTGGCTCTGGTTTGAGACTGATGTTCGACATTCACAGCCAAACATCACAACAGATCAGTCTTTGATGACTGAGGTGAGCATTGCCTTGCAGTCCCAGGTGTCTGTTCAGAGATACTGCATTATCATCTGTCACATCTTCCAGTGGTGCAGTTTGGAGCAGAAAATAAACAGAGAAGAGAAAAATAGTCTTGAAGGAACGTAACTATGTAGAAGAAACATCTCTGGTCTGATTTAAAGCTGCTGAGTTACAATTATTTAAATTGTAAAAACACAAACAAAATAAAAACAAAACTACAAAATAAAATTAATTTCTGTCACTAACCCATGTAGTTCCCTCTGTTCTGCTCAGCCCTGCAGCTTCACATCATTTCTGTCAGGGTCATTTCCTGCAAGCACCTTCTTTCAGTGACAGCGCTCTGATAAACTTGTTTTACCTGAACAAAGCACGAGACTGAGAGGAGCGTGCGGCTGCTGAACAGCACAGCAATTATCAGCTGAAGAGGCAGGTGGACCCATCACCTCCGGGGTGTCCTGTGGTGTTTGGCATCAGGCCCTTCGGGTCCTGCGGGCTGCCAGCTGGGGCCTCGCTGAATCAGTCTTGTTCTGCCACATCCTGCAGATGCACGATAAGATTGGAGACCTGGGGAGTTCAACGCCTTGAGCTGAATTTGGACAGGTTTGTAGGGTGAGGCCGGGAATTTTGATCCTGCTAGAATGTCAGGGACCTCACAAACCAGCAACACAAACTCCTTTTAATATGTGTGTGTGTATAAACCCACAAGTATGTTGGCATGTTGCCTATTTTTCACATTATCCAGCTCACAAGTGGATAAATGTGGTGGCAGCGATGTAGCCACACACCCACATGGACGTCGTTGCCTGGCCGCCCCCCCCCCCCCACTAAGTTATCATGCTCACAACATTCATGGATGAATGGAGAGATAGATGTAAGGTGTTTCCAATTCCTTGGAAAATAGTTTAAGTTCTACACGACCCCTCATACAAAACAGAACAACAACAGAGTGAACGCTGACTCAGAACGCACATTAATCAAAAACCACTGGTAAAAACTAAACCTGATCAGAACAGTCAGAAGAAAAGTTTAATGTCATCTGGACAGTTTCTTTTTTGGAAGAAACATTTCATCGTTCATCAGAAAGACCTCATCAGCCTGAGGCCAACAGGATCTGTTGTATGAAATAGCACCTCATTGATGTGTTTCAAACCAGTCTGCTGTGGAGTTCCCAGTTCAGGTTGTCCTCTAGTTCAGTGAGTAGTAAGTGGCCATTTTGTCTATAACAGCTGATTGTTATGCACTGATGATCGATTGTTTTAGACCGATGGTCCTCGGTTTTTGCACGTTTTCTGGTAATTCCATGGCAGACTGGTTTGAAACACATCAACAAGGTGATATTTATACGGCAGACTTTGGTGGCAGGCCTCAGGCTGATGAAGTCTTTCAGATGAAAGACGAGACGTTTCTTCCAAAACAGAAACTGTCCAGATGACATGATTAACTGTTTTGTGATTTATTTACCTGAATCATTGAGTTTACAAACCTTCATTTGATCAGAACAGTGCTAATAAAAGTAACCTGTGAAAACAAATTAAGATTGCGTGGTCAGAACATTTACAATCTGAAACCAAAATCCTCCTCGCTGCTGATATGAAACATGATACATCTGGTGTGAGTGGTGTTTGAGTAGATCCGATGCAAGCGCCACCATTTTGTATCCGATGCAGCAGGGATAACTCCTCCATCTTCAAATAAATTGGTAACTCATAAAAAGAACACAAACAAAATGTTTATCTTTGTGTGTAAATATAAAGTTTATCTAATAACACACACAGAAAACACTTAATTCTCCACTTACTTTGTTCATGGTGGTCATGGAAGAATGTTCTGCCAACAGGGAGCGCTGGTGCTGTTTGGAGCTTGTCCTGTTTAACAAGGTGCTGAGTTCAACAAACATCCAGATGAATGTCAGCTGGACGCTGCATCGTAATGAGAGGAGCAGCCTCACCTGTCAGGTGTCTCGTTGTGTGTATGTGGTCTATTTGTGTGTTTTCTCAGGAGCAGAGGAAGCAGAAAAAACCCTCAGCTATAACAGAGCTGGATGTTGATCATGATGATGATCACTCTCCAGCCAGACCTGACTGCTTGCTCTTCAGCACAGGACAGATCTGACGTGTGCGACGTGTTCTCATTGTTGGGGGTGCTTCAAAGGGGCAGCTGGATGGAGGAAGCAGGAGGCGAGAACATGATGCATAAAGCAGACGCTGAGATTCTCGGTGTTTTGTTTACTGCACAGTGAGGGCTGCAGCAAAAGGCTATCGACTTTTCCATAATGTTCTCAGCTTGTGCAGCACAACACACATTAGTTTCTACAATATTTATGAACGCAACAAAAAGTAAGTGGAAGGAGTGTGAAGCAGGAAACATTAGGACTCATCATGGCTCGCTGTGAATCGGGCTCAGTTCAGCTGATCTTTGACCCAAAACGATGGGAGGATAAAGCCTGTTCAGAACAAACAGACTGACTCAGACATTTGCATATTTATCCATGCCTCCCCTGTAATATACTGAATGTATGTTTTTTTTTTAATATACCTTATTGTATAACCCTAACAAAGCACGTTGTGCTCAAACTGCACATTTACTTGTGGTTCCGATAGTTTCTAAAAGAATGGGAGCTTTTATTCATCATTCTAGAATTGCGCCGCTCGGGGTGGCTACATATTGGAGCAGCTCTGTTACTTTCTACTTTCATTCTGAGTTATTGCTTTTGAAAACATTAATTCCTCTTTTTTCTGGATGTAATTTTTTTTGGGATGATTGTTTCCTCTGGTATTGGATGCTGCACAGCTGGAAGGATTTTTTACAGAAACCTTTTTATGTATGACCAAGACCAGTAAGAATCAAGTGATTTATTTACAGTGAAACAGTTCAGCAACGTGCACAGGGAGCAACTGGAACACTGGAGTTTTTTTTGTTTGTTTCTCATTCAATTTCCTGTTATTTAATCTGTTGCTATGTGCTTGGTCTGTCTATCCCTGTACAGCACTTTGGTGTGCACTGTCACTGTTTAAAGTGCTTTATAAATAAAGTGTTTGGTAGGGTAGGGTATGGTATGGTAGGGTATGGTAGGGTATGGTATGGTAGGGTATGGTATGGTAGGGTATGGTAGGGTAGGGTATGGTATGGAGTGAGGATAAGGTTCATTATGGTGAAACACGGGATGGTGATAGTGATTTCTTTCTTACATGTGGAGTTATGGATTGTTGAGGGAGCAGAGGGTCCAGTGGTTCCAGTATGATGAAAAATGACATCTGAGGTAAGCCTCGGGTTGGGGTTGGAAGACGAGACAGCTGAGGAAGTCACAAGGAAACTCAGGGTCACATGGAGGAGCGCAGGAACAGGTAGGGAGCAGAAGTCTATGTTGAAACACGTGGAGAACACAGAACAAGTCTTTTCACGTGGTTCAAAGCACAAATACCGGTAGGCATGTAATGCTCCAGCAGCAAAGAGAGCTCTTCTGCAGCCTTTTGTACTCCTGAAACTCATCAAGGTGATGGTGCACAGGTGTGACTTGTTGTTGCTGCCATCTTGTAACCTCAGGAATGGGGAGAAAACTGAACTTCAACACCTGCTGGATCTAAGAGTTACTGACAGCCACTGTTTCCTGGTTTTTGGATGCAGGATTATATTCTGGACCATGGAATAAAGGGAGCAGCCGCAGTCTGACCGTCGACTGCTGCAAACTTCCCTCATTTTGTTCAGATGTTTTGTTTATTAACATATTTTGTGTGATCGTTACAACCGTCTGGACTCCATATGTTGTGCGTCCTGTGAGTTATGGACCATAATGGGCTCCTCTCTTGTAGAAAAGACATTCAGTTTCTGGCTGTGAGGCAGACACTCTTCATTCCTCAGTTATTCTCTTATAGGTCTAAAAACTGACCACATGTTCTCACTTTGCTGCTGTTTTACACTCTCCACGTTTGTATTTGTAGGTTTTGCTGTCATTACCATGTGTTTCTGTGTTTTCCTCCCATAATCACTTCACCTGGATCAATCATGCTGTCTGTCTCTTTCTGTTAAACGCCGGCCCGTCGAGTCCAGCCATCCTGGCTCTGGTTCTTCTTGAGACTTTATCCTGTTTAGGAGGAGTTGTTCTTTTTCACTGTCGGCTTTGTGCTGCTCAGGATGAGGAAACAAGATTTAAAATTACCTGCTGTCTTCCTTTCTTTTAGCATTTAAAGTTGTACTGTGAGTGAATGTATATTTTATATTTAGATTGAACTGTGTATATTTCAATCTGACTTGTATGAACTTAGTTGTTGTGCAGTGCTTTGATACAAACTTTGTTATGAATTGATGTCATTTAAATTAACTGAATGTTTCAGTAATGAAGCACACATGGGAAACCAAAACGGATCTTCCCAAAATCCATTATATCAGCATCTCCTGATATCACATCTATGTGTGACTGTAATCTTTTAAATAACAACACAACTTTAAAGAACACAAATGGAGATTTTTGATGATTTAATGAATTTACAATATGCTTTTGCCCCTTTTCCACCCGCCTTTTGAATTTTTCTTTTTCTTCAGTAAACCAACCTTTGTGAAAGACTCATCTAGAAGAACTAGTTGGAACACCAGTCACATCGTCTGCCCCACAGTGGCTCCACAAACCCTGACATAATTTAAATCAAAGCAAAATGTTTATTTTATGACGGCTGCGTCTGTTAATGCTTCGATACCACATTCAGAGCCAAATGGGAAATCACAATTTTGTGTCAGAAGAAAGACTTTAAAGAACACAGAATTGTATTTTATAGTCAAAATGAAAAGTAGCAGTATAGTATTAATAGTTCTTTTTTTCTCTCCCTGAGATTAAGTGAACTATTTAGCTTGTTTATTAATATTTCCTCCAAAATATGTAGTGTTTGTATTTGCCTGTTATATACAATTTTGTGTTGGCTTCCAATACCTAAACAAATAGCTTTCAAGAACAG
>JARVGV010001030.1:2557338-2569748 GCA_031762435.1 Hypsolebias longignatus | reverse complement strand
AGTTTTTTCGCGTTCACGCCCGCACACCCCCCCCCCCCCTCCCCACGGTGACGTCATCACACCTCACGGACTTTTTATGCAGCATTTTATGTTTTTTTCGTTTTTTTTATGGTATTTATGGTCCGCATACCCTAAGCCTGCCTCCAGCTCACGTCGCTCCCAGCTCAGACCCCCTCAGAAGTAGCAACTCACACTATCTCAATAAATCAAGGAGACATGAATTCAGTTTTTCCAATTGTATTAAGTCAAGGCAGGAGAAGATTACACTTTTACAGAGCTGTCCTCTCCTATATAATTCAATGCGAGATCAGTGCCTGGTTTCATCTCATCCTCATCACCTTTGTTGTTATCACTGGACAGCTAATTCTTCATCTCCATTGTATATTCATCTTCTCTGGTGAGTACCCATTTAAAGTAATTACTGACACAACGACAGCCCTCTGTGTGAAGCAGAGCTGCTATCTAGCGTGCCTGAGGAAGCAGATGGTGGGGGTTAAGGGCCTTGCTCAAGGGCCCAGAGTGGGGCCTATGAGGGTGCAGACAGGTGTGACTGCTTCATCTATCCCACCCACATTTTTTATGATGTCGGCACCGGGGCTTGAACCGGCAATCTTCCGATCACAAGCTCACCTTCTCTAACCTCTACCCCACCACTCCCCTTGGTAGACTAGGTTTGATTGGGGGACCAAACTTAGAACCTTTCTTTACAATTTCAGCTGGTGTGGTTCGCATTCACACGTACTGAGTCAATTGAGTCAAACTGTTCCCCCCTTGTCTGTAGTGGTGTTGCACCAAGAACTACTGAAGGAGACAACACAAAAACCTCTGAAGAAGACCTTAATAATTTACTTATAGAAATAAAAACAAAAATGGAATGGTGTCAAATTTCATTGGTTTTAGGATTTCTGTTTTGTCTGTGGCACATCTGCCAAACAAGGATTTTTCAACAATGGACTTAGCATGAGTGGAAGATGAGGCAGAAGACAATGGATAATACCCTGATACATGCTCAATAATCATCTCAATCCTCTCAATGGATAATGTTTTTCACACAAGGGTGCTGAGACAGTTCCGTTTGAGTTATGAGAAATGCGTGTTTGTTTTGGTTGTATTTACGCAGAATGCCACTGTAGTCCATTTCCTGCTTTTGGAGCGGTCTCCGGTCCACATGCATTCACAGTTCATTTGAACCACTCTATAATTCCCTTCAACCAAACCGAGACCTAGATTTTTTAGGTGAAACAGAGTTAGCTTTTTTGGTCTACATCAGAGTTCGATTGTACATTCACACCTCCCCAAACGAACCTGACTTTCTAGGCAAACGGACTAGAATTTGATTAAAGTGGACTAAACAGGGCTGGTACGAATCCCTAAAATGCCAATACAGGTAGTCCTTGACTTATGAACGAGTTCTGGACCTAAGGACCGTTCGTAACTCGATTTTGCCGTAAGTCGGAGCTCAACCCACATGGCTGCCGTAACTCCGGATTTTTGTTGTACGTCGGAGCGCAACCCACGTGGCTGCCGTAACTCCGGATTTTTGCCGTATGTCGTGAAAACACATGTAAACGTATGCTAACGCTGCGCCGCACACCCATTTATCGACATGGGTCCAGAGACCTGCCCATCGCCACAATATCCTGGATGACAGTGGCAACCGACTCCTGGGAACTGGGTGAGGCCTGTGCAAACTGTGGGCAGAGTTTTTTCCACACTCCACTCAAGTTGTTGGCAGTCACCCGTTCCCAGGAGTGCCCAATGTTGCGCACTGCATCCAGGATGTTGTACTCTTTCCAGAACTGCTTCAGGGTCACTTGGGGGTCTTTTTCTGTAGCCTCCAAAGCAGCACGGATCACCCTCTGGAGGTAATAAGCCTTAAAAGTGCTTATTACCCCCTGGTCCATGGGCTGAATGAGGGATGTGGTGTTAGGGGGGAGGTACACGACCTTGACGTCCGGGTGCAGGTCTGTGAGGTGTGCGGGGTGCCCGGGCGCATTGTCCAACACCAGCAGGACTTTGAAGGGAATGCTGCTGGAGTTGCAGAATCTCCTGACATCAGGGACAAAGTGGTTGGTGAACCACTCCTCAAATACAGCCAGTGTCACCCAGGCCTTTTTGTTAGAGGTCCAATAAACTGGCAGCGTTTTCTTATCAATGTTTTTGAAGGCTCTGGGATTTGAGGACTGATACACCAACAGCGGTTTCAATTTGCAATCTCCAGCAGCATTGTCTCCAAACAGCAAAGTGAGCCGCTCCTTCCCCACCTTGTGAACTGGGGCTGCTCTCTCGTCTCTGCTGATGTAGGTGCGGTCGGGCAACCGCTTCCAGAACAGACCTGTCTCATCCATGTTGAAGATCTGCTGGGGTGTGTACCCCCCCTCCCTGATTATGGCAGCCAGTTTCTCTGGGAACGCGTCAGCTGCTTCCACATCACCGCAGGCAGCCTCTCCTGTTGAAATGCGCACACACACACACGACATAAGCTGATGTAACACTGTTATGCAGCTGTTAAAACAATGTAATATAGCTGTTAAAACACTGTTTTAAAGCTATTAAAACACTGTAATACAGCTGTTAAAACACTGTTTTAAAGCTGTTAAAACACTGTAATACAGCTGTTAAAACACTGTAATACAGCTGTTAAAACACTGTTGTAAAGCTGTTAAAACACTGAAATTAAGCTGGTAAAACACTGTACAGTTCAGTACTGTACTGTACTCTAATAAAAAAACTGAAATGAAACTAAAAAAATAAAAATTTAAACACATGCTCACCTTGCACTTTAATGTTATGCAGATTCGATCTGTCCTTGAAGCGCTGGAACCACCCCTTCAACGCTGTAAACTCCTCAGCTCCACTGCCCTCCCCCACCTGAGTGAATTACATACAGTGGATTACAAAAAAGTTGGGGCACTAAACAAATTGTGAATAAAAACTTCATGAAACTCACCTGAGCAGTTTGTGTTGATATCCCTTCGCCGGCCTCGTTCGTCCTTTCTGCCTTCACTGAAGCAAAGAGTAATCGGGCCTTCTCCTGGATTACTGAGAGACTAACTGGAACGTGTCGCTGGTTTTGATCCTGCAGCCACAGAACCAGCAGTCTCTCCATCTTAACAATGTCTCCGCTCCTCTGCTTTGTTATGATCGTGGACCTCATGGGCGCAGATCCACGAACATTCTCTAAAATTCTTGCCTTGTCGGCGATTATCGTTCCAACCGTGGAACGCGCCAAACCGAGCTTTTCCCCGATCGCCGTCGGTTTTAATCCTTGATCGGACATTTTAATAATTTCTACCTTTGTCTTCAAAGTGATCGCTTTTCACTTCTTACCCGCCGCCGCGGCATCAGAAGACTGACTTGCTCTTTTGGGAGACATTTTAACACTACAGTAGCTAGCTCAAACTCTTCTCAAAAAATCGCACTCGCTCTACTCTGTTCGCCAAACTCACCACGTGGCTAAGCTAGCGCCGTCCATTTAAATACCTTTACAATCCGTATCACTCCGCCTTTGTCTCTCAGAGTTACAGTTCACCCTACTGTACACATCCGCTGCGGACCCTCCCACCACCTGCGGACCCCTTCAGGGACAGTGAGAAATTTCCATTGCCTTGGCCAAATGCGTGAGTGCCGTGCCGTAATGACGTCGTCACGGACGTCGTAAGTGACGCGTTTGCGCCGTAACTCGATTGCATTGTTTTTAACGGGGTTTGTTCGTAAGTCCGAGTTGCCGTAACTCGAGAGCGCCGTAACTCGAGGACCACTTGTATCTGATAATCTCCCCATTTATAATAAACTGTCAGCCCGAGCACAGTGGTCTCTGCAACCTGTCTGTATGCAGCGCCTAATGCGTGCAGAGTGGAGGACAGAGCACCCCAGTCAAAAACAGACCTGTGTCACGTGATTTGTGTAGGGATGATGGCGAAGAGGTAAAAAATTCAGAGATTCAGAGATTCTTTATTGTCGTTTGCACCACGTGGTAGTTGCGGTGGAACAAGATTATGTACACAGGGTCCCAGATACATCTGACAGTAAAATGTAAAAGTAAAACAGTAATAAGATCTAAGATATGAACTAAGAAAAACATTGACAAAACATACATTAAGCACTAATAGCATAAAAACAATAAACACAATACACCAAATAGCAGCACAAACATGAGTCTGTGTGAGCAGAGGAGCATGCATGAACACAGCAACATGAAACAGATCAGCAACAACTTGAAATAAATCAGCAGCAACATGAAACATATCAGCAGCAACATGAAACATATCAGCAGCAACTTGAAACAGATCAACAGCAACTTGAAACAGATCAGCAGCAACATGAAACATATCAATAGCAACTAGAAACAGATCAGCAGCAACTTGAAACAGATCAGCAGCAACATGAAACAGATCAGCAACATGAAACAGATCAGCAGCAACATGAAACAGATCAGATTTCTTGCGGTCTGATGTATTTTAACAGGTTGTTCAGTGTTTACCTCCACAAGTAAACACTTGATTCAATAACTATTTTATTGAGCTTGGCACAACAAGAAGTAGCGCTAAGCTAGCAGCGTGCAATACAGACGCGCTAGCTAAAATGCTATAGATGGAGCACTCTGCTTTACACTGCACAACCTAATAAACGCTTTGTACAAAATCAGTTTAGTGTTAACTGATCATAACAAAGACTAAACTTATGCAATCAGAAGTTACAACATATATCTACAAAAGCACAACCAACTTTAAGCATTAACTTTTAATTTAACCACTAAGCATACAATGTAATTATGACAACTTGCTTCATTCGGATGAACATGTACTTCCTGTTTATCACTGTCGTGTTCGGCTGATAATGAGGTCAGCCGCAGGACTTCATCATCTTTTACATTTTTCCAGACTCTCTTTATGATTTGGACATGGAACAAACTATTCCACCCTCTAAAGAAGGGATGTTCAGCTAAACTGCTCAGGGGGGGCACAGTTACCGTAAGCCCGCAGCTCAGGGGCCGGACATCCAGCAATTAAATTATGTAAATAAACCTAGTATTACAATGATCTGTTACCTTTTAAATGTGTTTACTGTATTTTGTTGCATTGAATCATAAATGAAATAAACAAACCCCAGAACCGCCTAAATATAAATATATATATTTTACATTATTTTTCAGAGGTGCTGAGTTAAAGAGTCTAAAATCGCCACAGTTTGTACTGTCAGTGTAAGCTCCTACTGTATAATCCAACAGTAGTTTCAACTCATTTGATCTGAACGTCAGTTTCACAGCTGCCAGCTGTCAGCTCACACTGATCACAGCTGCTTGGTTTTCCTGCACCGTGTGGTTTCAGCTGTAAACCCGGGATTTTCACTCTGCATTTCTCAGAGCTTTGCACGATAGAGCAGTGGTTTGCAAACATCTCACCACAAAATACGGGACAGTTACGGTGACCCCAGCTATCACTGGTTGAAGTGCACAAACTTTGCCTGTAAGTCAAGTAAACAAGAACACACTGACGAGACAAACGACTTTTCACCCATTTGTGATGGTAGCTTAGTGGTCAGTGCTGCAGTCCTGTAATCCTGAGGCTGCGGGTTCAAGCGCAGGTCAGGAAGGGAATCCAGCGTAAAACAAACTCATTTAAGTTTGTTCTGTGGTGACCCCTGAAGAGGGAGCAGCCGAAAGAAACTTACTGTGATTACCGTTTCAGTTTCTTGCAATTATGGCACAAATATGCCAGTGTTGTTGTAGTCAAGACCCAGACTTTGGGGTCCAAGACCAAGTCTAGACCAAGACCTCAAGACTTAGAGCTCCATCTTTTCACAGATGATCTGTCTTATACAGTACTAAACAGATATGTAAAAAAAAAAAAAAGCATATGTAACTTTTGTAAAAATATTTTTAATAAAAGTTACATACTGCAACTTTGTTTGCTTTTGAATGGATGTATCAACTTTTATAAAACGTTGAAAGCTACATAACAAAGAAATCAGACATTCAGTGGTTTTTTTCACAACAATTTTCATGTCATGTGACCCACTGACACAAAACTAATGTTAAACTACTCTACTAGACCTGACAGATGAGGCACCTGCATTTATTTCTCATTTTAAAGCATTTTCTAATTTTACATATTGGTTCAAAAATCATGGTTTTTGCTCTATAACTAATTAGAAAATGCTTTAAAATGAGAAATAAATGATGGTGTCTTGTGTGTCAGGTCAGTTAGAGCAGTTCAGCATTAGTTTTGTGTCAGTGGGTCAAATGATATAAAAGATTTGTTTCTGGAGAATGTTTGATTTGGTAATTTGTTGACGGTCCCTTAACAAAACATTACGTCTCGGAGGAGGAGCAGACTGAACGCAGCTGACAGAAATCAGACTGCCTGCTTCGGATCGAACGAGAGGAACATACCGCTGAAGCCACGGAGCTCGAATGTCCAACGTAAAACTAACTTCACTGCAGCAAAGAATTGAGGCTCCAGCAGAGCACGAAGAGTTCAGAAACAAGTTGAAATGAGATAAAAAAGCTATTTATTAACTAAGTTGTGTTTCAGACTGCTTATTGCTAGTGAGTCTATTCTGACCCAAAGTGCAGCCGTGACTGGTTCTGAATGAGGCTTTGCAGCAGACAGCCCCTCTCTTCCAGGTACTGCTTACCGGTGCAAAATCTTTTAGTGGTACACAGTACTGGACCGGACCAACTTACTTTCACCCCTGGTTGTGACGTCACGTTCTGTTGTCTGTATTGTTCTGTTGGTACAGAACCACGTGCGAGTGAAAGAGGGTGGGCGTGACAGCAGTAACAAAAAACATGTACCGGTATTAACAATGAGTCACGTTGAAGCTTGGATTTGAACCAGTACATTTTGCATCCAATTAAGGAAAGAATGTTAACAAGCACACTGGTCAATGTTCTGACAGTTTAGACTTGAAATAAAATCCAGAGTCTTCAATGTCCGAGACCGAGACAAGACCATCAGAAAGTGGTCTTGAGACCAGTCTCGAGTACCACAACACTAATTTTAGCTACCTTTATTTAACTGGATTCCATTTGTGTTCCCCAGTGTGTCTCCTCCTTGTGGTCCATCTCAGCTCCTGCTGCTTCCAGCTCCTCCTGATCATCTTCCCCAGGTGTTTGTCTGTTCGTTGGGTATTGTCTTGTTTGGCGTCATGTTCTGTCCTCCCTTTGTGTCCTATAGGTCGTGCTGCCACATCAGTCTTTTCATTTTGTTTAGTTATTATTAATTAATTCTCATTTTATTTCCCAGTCTCCATGATCTGCCTGCACTTTGGGTTCACCATAAACCACCTGATTGTGTCACATTTACCTTTTGTCTATTTTATTTTATTTTTTTATTTTTTTATAGCTTTTATCCAATATTTCCCTACTTTTATATTTTAGACATTTGCTATTTTTAGCTAACATATTTCCTTTTAAGCGATTGGCTTCCTTTGTGCTACTTCAACATATAACTGGCCCTTTGTTTATTTTTAAAAGCCTTCAGCTACTTTTAGTCACCCCTTTGCCACTTGTAACTTGTAGCTAAAGTAGCATTTAGATGAGGTTTATCAGGGTCTGCGTTTACAACACAAGCAATTTAGGCCGTCATTAAAAAAAAGTAATTTAATTTAAAGAGATGTACTAAAATGTGTCAGAATAACCAGAAGAGTTCTGTAAGTCAGGGTGCTGTATCCCTCTTCAAGGGCTTGCTATTTGCTAATGTTAGCCTTTAGCTAACCTTTTGCTGACGTTAACTTCTACTTAGCCTCTTGCTACTTTCAATTTTAGCTAGGAATTTGCTTCTTTTTTTTTTTTTTTTTTTTTGCATTTAGCTGTGTTTAGATTTAGAAATTACATATTCTTGTTCTTTTAACCTTAATAACTCCATTTCATCTTTTAATTTTTTTAAATAAACTTCAGCATTCTGATAGCATTTTTACAGAAAATGAAATTCTTCTGTTAGTTTTTTATGTTGATTTGCACCATCCAGGTAAAGTCTGATCATTGCTAGATGATAAATGCTGAAGCCTTGTGTTGAGAAAAGACATGTTGAAAATTATTCCATAGCTTTTAAATCTCTATACTGTATACGTTATTTTTATTTTCTGGTTTGGAGCTGGTCCTGCTTACCTTACAGAGCACGTCTGTGTTCAGAAATATGAGCTGCTTGAACTAAAACATGATACAGACACAATCTCCACCTCCTGCTTCTGCAGTAAAGGTCATCTTTGTATAAAGGTGTTATTTTTTAACATAAATTACTGCCCAGTTTGAGGCGTCTCACTAGTATTTGTGGATTAGTACTTTGCCCCGTGGAGAATCGCGGCAGTATTTTCTGCAGGATGGAACATTTTTGCCTCTGTACTTCAAACACTCCGTTTCTTTTACTCAGTCTTGAGAATACACATAAAGCATAAAACGTCTCATTCACTGGCCAACTCCACTAACCTTAAGGCGAACGTTGCCCCTTTTTATGAACCCCCTTTACCATTTATTAACTGACTCGCTGACTCCAGCTCCTGCAGAAAGAATTGGACTATGGTCTGTGTGAGTTGTTGGAGATTTTCCCCTGTGGAGCCACCAGAAAACTGAAGAAAAATACATTTTTCCACCATCTCATGCAAACCAGCGCCAGTATGTTCTCCTGAAAACGTTTAGTAGTTGTGCACATTTTAAAACTGTAGACCACAGAGGCAGATAGTTTAATGCATGACACAAAGAAAGAAAAAAATAAAACAAAGCAGTCACGGTTTGTGAGAAATGTGTGAAAGTGATTCACAGACGCCATGCTGGACCATTAGAAGATGCTCTTTTAGTAAGCGTGACATTCTGAATCATCCCTCCGTCTGAGACTGGCACAGCCTTTTCACCAATTTTCATGGAAACGCGAGGACCAAACAGAGGCAGTATCCCTGAGGAAAGAATATTTCCTGTGGTTCTGGATGTGCTTTGAAGTCGAGCGGGTCTTTTATCAGCGTACGGTGCTTCCAGGGATGCATGAATAAAAGTCTGTATGAGAGGGTTCATTACAGCTCTGCCAAAGAAGACATGCTACTTCAAGATGTTTGGGCTGTACACACAACATGCTCCAGCGTCTTTCCATGCAGCTCTGCAACAAGCTGAGCACTCCAGCTAAATTGATCCATGCACAGAAATACAGCTGAGCTCGCTTAAAAGGATCTGCCCGCAGGAGGTCAGGGGACGTGTCGGCTAAGCCACTGGGCGGACAGAGATGTGTGTTTGTGGGGTAACAGTTTATCTGCTAACTGAAGTTCCCCTCCACTGACCTCCCTGGCAATTTAAATAACTGAGGACTCAGTGGTTTACCGAGCAAACTGGGCTCGTTCAGGCGCCCGTTCTGCTGCAATCCTGTTTCTCAGCTGTGCAGGTGGCCTTCATTTTGACGAGTGAAGATAGACGTTTTTCTTATGGTGGAACCGTGACGGGAGCTTAAAAAGGTTTACAGTAAGAAGAGAGGCTGCTTGTTTAGATTTTAGCTCTGCAATGTTCAAACTCATAAATTCTGAGAGGTAAATAAAAAAACAGAATTATGGACAACTGAGTCAATCTTTCATGCCAGAGTTTGAAGGTATGGCCATTTTGTAAGGAAAAGCAGGAAAGTTAATGTCTGAGCAAAACTAAAAAAAAAAAAACAAACAAAAAAAAAAAAACATGCCTGATTGCAAGGCGTCACATTTAGAGTACGTTTTGTGGATGACTATCAGCTGCAACAAATTTGAGCTCAGAAGCTGTCAAGTGGAGCAAGTTATAGTCGATTTTGTCGATTAGATGTGGAAGACATCTCAATAGGATGACCTCAAATGTAATACAGTTTTAGATGTGCATCTAAATATTAGTTTCTGAAGGTTTCATCTAAATTTGTCCTGTGGTTTATGGAATTTTATTTAGCCACACAAACAGAATAGCAGCATAGACAATAAATGTAACTTAAAAAGCTATTTTTCGTGCTAAAGCATTAACACATTGTTTTAGCACTTTATTGCATTTTTTATACTGGTAATTGACACCGTGTTGGTATTGTGTTTGATTCATAAAATAATGTAAATGCTCAAAATTCGTCCTGCATTCGTTTGTGCAGTTCCACCTCCCACCAGCAGGAGGCAGCACTTTCAGCTTTACACCTTGGCTTCAATCTCACCGGTTTGATTAGTTGATTGATTGACAGTAAACTCAAAATTAAACATCCTCACATGTTCCAGATAAATTCTTCCGTTCTGTGGATTAATTATTTTTCATCTAAAAAGCAAACTTCATCAATAATTCTGCTGAAAGGTTGTGCCGACATGCTAACGGTGAGTCTGATCACTTCAAGCTGATTCAAACTGTTTTAAGTGGGCTGATGATGACGTCACCATTTTTGAACATATTTCTGTTGCTAACCAATAGAGCTAAATAAACTTTTTTTAAATTAATTTAACAGTTATTTCTTAAAATAAATTTCTGTTGCACTCTCGTGACTGCACTTAATGAACTTCTTAAGCTAAAGTTAAAACATCTTAGTTTCATAAACACAGATATTAGTGGATTACAACCAAAATAGGAGAGTTAAAGTTAAGTTGGGCAGAAAAGATACAAGTTTAATATATATGTAGTAATATGTAACTGATCATTTTTGTTTAAAAATAACCTTTTTGTTTGTTTTCTGAATTTGCATTTAGAGGGTGAGGAAATATTTTACATGTTACCTGTCACAAATAACAGTTTTACCAGTCGGCTGTTTTTGTTACACTTTGGTCCAAAGTGATGCTCAAGAAACGTTTTACAGACTTTAAACGGTTTAATTAAATCTGAAACTACAGCTAATCATAACTGTTGAAGAGAGAACAGTTCAAACCTTTATTATAGAGCTAACTGATTACTAATTAAAAGTGTACTTTCCAATATACAGTAATCATACATTCCAAACTCCTTTGGATTTGTGCACAAGCCTTGTGATTTACTGCATTTTCTTTAGGTTTGTGTTTGTGTAGCTTGTTTTTGACATTATTAACTCATGCTTAACAAATGCCAGGGATTGTTTTTATGCTGACACCGTGAGAACTAGATGCCAGAGTGCAGATTACGATTGTGGTTTTCATCCTTGAAATAATTATTTCTTTGCAAAAAAGCATTGCCTCCTAAATATTCAATATAAATCTGATAAATTCTCCAGCTTCTCTTTGAAACGTTTAGCTTCAATAAAAAACAATCGAGAACAAAACATGATTTGTTTTAGTTTGGCCACAGTAACACACACACTGCTCCATTTCAGGCACTTGCATCTATTTTTTGGCAACATTTTAAATGGCAGCACATTTACTTTGTACGATATGTGAGTGCAGGCAGACTTTGGTGTCAGGTGTTTGATACCGAACTCTGGAATATTACTGTTGTTTCTGAGCAGATGCACAATTTTGATGAAGTGATATAGTGTTGGACCTGCAGAAACCATAATTTACTGTGTGTCCTGTGGCTGCAGATGCTTCTCTCTCCTCCTCTCAGTAAGTCGTTCACTGCAACCTGAGCTTATCTGCCATTATAGCTTATTAAAGTAATTTGACTTATGCTAACAGCCCGGACCCGTCTGTGGCTGCAGTAATGTGCTGCTACTCCTCTCACATGCCGGAAGAGACTCGGGAAAAAGGATGCACTAGAAGGCTGTTCTTTTAGGCAAGGGCTGTTTGCCAGAAAACCTTTTAAGGCAGATTTTTTTTTTTTTTGGTCAAGTAAATCAAACAATCAGTAACTGAAAACTCAAGAACAGAATCAGGTTTTATCAAGAAAGGTTACACACAGGAGTTGAAGTTGTACATCTTAGTTTTTAATCTATACTGACAATCTATTAAGCATTAACAGGTCATTTTATCTTATGACCAAAATCCCTTCAGAGATGGTCAGGGTTGAGTCAAAGTGTATTTCTTTTACTGGATCCTAGTTGGGTTAAACTTTAGGAACTGGAGAAGCTGATGTTTGCATCTCACTGGGATGCAACTAGTTTGCAGGTTAGGGTTTGTGTTGTGGGATCAATAAAGTTCTTATCTATATCTTATCAAACTGTATTTTTGTGGCCTCATTTGAGACGATGAGGGTGGGGTTCAAATCCTTAAGGGTGTCCCTCATAAGCTGGACACAAGTTATCACTCTGCTATTGGCTTTTTACAAATGCTCCTTATAGAACATCATTGTGACCTCTGCTCTCATTAAATGGCATCTCTACCTACTCACCATGCAACAACAAACACCCCCTGAACATAGGAGGATCTATGGTGGAAGTGGTCTCCAGCTACAAGTACTTAGGTGTACACCTGAACAACAACCTCAGCTGGAGCAACACCACCACCAGCCTGATCAAGAAGATCATCAGAGACTCTACTTCCTCAGACGGCTGAGACGAGCTGGTCTGAGAAGCTCAGTCCTCACCTCCTTC
>JARVGV010001030.1:2387982-2418220 GCA_031762435.1 Hypsolebias longignatus | reverse complement strand
GACTTTGAATGAAATTTTAATATACTGTATTTATAAGTTTGTTTGCAAAAACGAACATAGTTGAATAATAAAAGATATTTATGTTGTGCCATTTTCTGCAAAGTTCATAAATCATGTCACACATGCTTTCAACCAATGATTAAATTATTAGAACAATAATATAAAGCATAAAAAGTATTAAGATGTTTGATTTTTAGTTATTTTTAGTCTTTAAAATTCAACTTGGGTGCTGATTTTTGATTCAACGTCTCTTGTTATCCAGAGGGTAGCCATTATCCATTGCACGATTGGGTTGAGTAAATATTTACTTCCACTTATTTCATTATTTGTTGATTATTCTTTAAATATACAAAGTGGAAGCAGATTGACACAGGTTGTTTTGATGGTTCCTCTCAAGTACAGTCCTAGAAAATCCCTAAAATGTCTCCCATCTCTTCAATACCTGCAGGTTCTCATGAACAAGGTTCTGAACACGCCACACGACCCGTATGTAACAATAGATCATACTTTCTGGCCGCCATACGTAGAGCTTCTGCTTCGACACGGCATTGCAGTGAGACACCAGGAGAATAACTTCAAGCTCCGCCTGGAAACTTTTTTCTGACATACTTGTCCCTTTAGGTTCTTAAGCACCGCTTGACTGACAGAAGTTTTAATTCTGTCTTTTGATATGAAGACTGTTAAGGTAGTACAGAGATCGGTGATTTACTGTGTCACGGTTGTTTTAAAAAAAAAAAGTGTATTTAAAAAGCTAGTTTATGCTTCAGAAGTGCTGTATTTATAGTGACTTAATTTTAACAGCAATCAAACTCTAGTTTCAAGTTTAATATTTCTTTTTATGCAGTTCTTTGTGTTGATATGGAAATGTTCTGATAAAACACTTAATAAAGACATGAGAGAACAATCTTTGTCTTTGTAACTTTATTTTCTCTCATTTATCATCAAATTTATTTTACTCAGTCAGAAAACCGACAAAAAGTCAGCAATCAAGTGAGTTGGGAAGGTCCCAGGCTCTTTATATAGATGTATAGATTATACTTCATTGCGTCTCACGTGTACCTCCTGGAAAAGACAGGAGTGTTCAAAGCTCTTGAGCAGCAAAGATAAACATTGCTAGGGCAGTTTGTGGGAAACCTCCCCCCGTTTAACATCCTGAACACAAAGCTGTCTGCTGAATTCCAACACAGACACTGCAGAAATATTGTTTAAAATAAGCTTTGTACGCACAATCCAACCTTTAAGGCCACACAGTAAGAAAAATATTAATATTTTTTAAATGTTGAGCAAGAGTGTTTAACTGGAAATTATGTAAGAATTTTCCCAACAGCATGTATATTTGTTTTCATTTACCCTTTATTTATACAGGTAGTCTGGTTGAGCCACGAGAACTCATTTTCAAGAGATATTTGGCTCTGTTAAATGTTTAATTAGAATTTATTCTGTTATTTTATGTTGTTTAAAACTTCCTCTCAAATACACACTAGCATACAGTTCTAAACTGTTTAGTTTATCCAAAAATTTAAGCTTTACTTTTTTTAACTTTTTTATTTATTGTAAAGTACCCTTACACTGTTTGTATGTATATTTTCTAGTTTAATAAACTTGTAAACTTTTACGCATGTGTTGCTCAATTGTAAAATCTTATGTGCAGAGATGCAATAAAATTCACACTTGATACTGTTTTACAGTCATGACAATAATAAGGTAACATGATCAAATGTAAAAAAAAAAAATTATTGATTTTTATCTTTTAAAAATATTTTCATTGGTACTCTGTTAGTTTCTAGAACGTGTCACTAAGAAGCGGAATCAATCATTTTAGTTGTACATTATGTTAAATGTGTAGTGACATTTTGTTGTGAAACTTGGAAAAAAACGCATTCAAAGTGTGCGTCATGTGACGTCATGACGCTCAACCAATCCAGTGCGGACGCTGCGTCAGCTCTACAGCTCTTGTGGGCGGAGCACAGATTCCGGTTCCGGGTGTTTTCATATTGCTCATTCGGAGGCTCAGACCTCTGATTATGATATTTATCACAAAAAGTTCTCTCAACCCACGACTGTTTCAAATAGTTTTCTTTTAATAAAGGAAGTTCCGCTCAAACCGCAACCATGACGACCCGCTCGGAGAGGGAGAAGGCCCAGAAACTCAACGAGCAGCACCAGGCCATCCTGTCCAAAATGCTGAGGGAGGAAGACAACAAGTACTGCGCCGACTGCGAGGCGAAAGGTGCGGCGTTCACACCGAAACCTGGTTTATCGTACCTGTTTAAATTAACAGCATAATTCGGAACCGGAGCGCTGGGTGAAAATGTCGAAGCTTCGTTGTTTAGCTTCTTTAAGCTAACTCGCTACGATGTAAACGGCTCAGGCTCGTCAGCTGACCGCTCTTCCCCTGAAGTTGCTAACCAGCGAGCTAACTTCTGGAAATCCACCTAAGCTCCCCTCTGCCCCCCCTCACCCGGCTTTACACACAAATAAATGATTGTTCTTCGAAGAAACTCGATGCTCGTTTTCATGTCGGGGCATTTGGAAAGAATGCAGAGCTTCCCCGTGGCGCTTAAAGCGGAAGCAAGATCAGACATGTTGTGTTTTGTGTTTAATTTACTGTTCTTGTGATTCATCTTCCCCTCACGGTTTGAAATCTTCCAACGCAGGTCCCAGATGGGCATCCTGGAATCTGGGAGTTTTTATCTGCATCCGGTGTGCAGGCATCCACAGGAACCTGGGAGTTCACATATCCAGGGTGAAATCAGTCAACCTGGACCAGTGGACCACAGAACAAATCCAGGTACTGGTTTTCCAGTTCTGTCCTGTGAGCTGCATCCTTTGCTGACGACCTTGTTTGAAGTTAGAGTAAAATGACAATCAAATAAATGCAAAATAATTTACTAATCTTAGTCTAATCTATTTTAGCACAAGCACACACCAGGAAGTGCTTTTTTTTTTTTTTTTTATTAATACAGTATATATACATATAATCTTAATCTCTTTATTTGTACATACAAAATGTTAAATGGGGTGGCTGAGTGGTTAGAGCAGTCATCCTCCAATGCAAGAGTTGGTTCGATTCCACCAGCAGTCACATGCCGAAGTGTCCCTGGGCAAGACACAGCTTGCCTCCATATATTTATGTGATATTTAAGTACAGTCCATTTACCAGTTAAACAATTGAAATGAGCAAAACTACTCTTATCAAAAATGAATGACTTGGTGTAACAAGAGTATTTATAAGAGGAGGCAATGTTAAACTCTGTGTGTGCCAAACCTACATTTTTTCTCTCCATTAGAAACATTTAAGATGTTCTGAAAGTAAAATGGCAAAAATGAAACATGAACTGAGCAAAAAATATAATAAAATAAATCCTTTTTTAGAGCTTCACATCCATCTTTTTTACCCTCCTTTCTGGAACGAGGGGAGTTGGTGTCTATCTCCAGCAGTCACTGTGCGAGAGGCATCCTGGACAGGCCATAAGTCCATCAGAGCTTTATGGAGACAAACAACTTTTCTCTTCCACACTTCGGGATAATTTAAGCCACATTGCCATTTATAAGTATGACTCAAGTCTGTTCTCATCATCTAGGTTCTTCTCAGGTGTGTGTAAATACCCACTGTGACTTGTTTCCCCACTCTGGGTGGCGTTGTAACAGGTTGTTGTGCACGACGCTCCAGTGATATAATTTTCTACGACAGTCAGTCGTGGAGGATTTCAAACTTCTGTTATTGAGCTCTAGAAAAGAAAAAAAAAACTACAAACCCCACACTCTGCCTTCTGCAATGATCAGAGAGGAAATGGAGGTTCAGATGTAGTTTGCAGTTTTGCCAGTTGGTTCATCCAGTGACGTAGCTCTGCTGACCAGTCACCGGCTGCAGTCTGCTTGTGTCATAATCGTCAACTAGCAGCAGTTCGCTTAACGAACAAGATGGTCCCATAAACTGGGCTGAGTGGGGGGTGCATACCAGCAATGGACAGGCCCTTTACTAATGCATTGTGGGAGAAACTGTGGGTTAGCGCCATTAGTTACCGATTAGCCTAACATGCATGTTTTTGGCCTGTGAAGAAATCGGAGTACCCAAAAAAACTCACACATGCACGGAGAGAGCATGAAAACATGGTTGGATTTTAAAGACCATTTACAAACACCAACTTCCTGCAACAACATCCATATTTGACAACCCAGTGGACCTCTGCCGCTTTAAATGCCCACAGTCGGCACAAAGAGGTGTCTTGATGTTGTAAGTGGGTTTCCCAACTGACATCATTGCAATATTCTGTAATATCACAATAACATTTTTTCTTAATGTCATGCAGACCTTTTTAAATGTGAGTGTAAAGCCAAAGTAGTTTATATTGTGTAGCATTCTGTTTTGATTCACTTCACTCATTTTTTGCAGAACAATATGTTTAATCTGTTTGCTTGTGCTACATTCCAGTAACCGTGGTTAAAACCTGTAAGAGCCAAACAGATTGTTGAACTCAGCCTGTTTCTGTCTCAGTTCTCTGAGGTCAATCAAGCTTTGTGTTCTTTGAGTTGTCATTTGGAAGTTTTTAAACTTGAAAATGTGATAAATGTTTGGTGATAGCTTTAAACTCTCCAGCTCAATGTCTTTTGAGTCTGCAGTGAGAGGTGATAAACTGTATCAAGCAAAGTTTGTCGTTCAAATTAACTAAACACTAAACTGGTACCAGGAAGTATTCTCAGTTTTCAGTATTTAGGTTCTGGTCTCAGATCTGGATCCAGGGTCTGTTTGTGTGAATGTTTATGAAGCATTCGCACTATCGGGATCCATTTTTCTTCTGTATATTTTTTGGCACAATTCTTGTCCTGCAGTTTTCAAGTTACTTCAACAAATCTTAAATCAAAACGTTTGGCTCTTTCTGGACAATCCTGCTATGAATTTTGGTTTTGGTGCAACTTTAGCTTTTTGAAATAGCTAGCCTTTTCTGCTGTATTCGTTTCTCATAGAAAATAAATTGAGCTCATTTTACATCCTTCAAATCTTTAAATCTGTTCTGTTGACAAACGTTTACTGCTCCTTTCACATTATGTTCTGGTTCAGCTACTTTCAGCTTCCTGGTGCAAATTTAAATTATTTTTCATCTATTTTTAGCTACTTTCAGTTGTTTTGTGCTCCTTTCAGATTCTTTCTGCTAACTAAACATTTTTGGGTTACTTCTAACTTATTTCTGCTAATTTCAGCTAGTTTCAGCTTTTTCTACTATTTCAGCTACTATTTAACAGTTTTATGCTAATTTTAGCCTTTTCAGCTAACATAATTCCACATTTTTTGCACTCATTTCAACGTATTTCTACCTAATTTATCAAAAATGTGCTCTCTCCACTTCCTTCTAGTAATTAAGCTTCTTTCTGCTTTTTTTATTTTAGCTACTTTTCAGCGGTTTTTCTAATTTCAGCATTTTTTTTTTGTAAGATAATTTTCACTTCTTGTGCCCATTTCTTTTTCTTTCAGCCTACGGTAATTAGGCAAACATGTCTGCTTTGTTTTCCCAATTTAAGCTTGTTCTACCTTTTCAGTTACCGTACTTTTTTAGCACATTTTATCTACAAATTTCAGCTGCTTTCAGCTAAATTCAAGTTTTTGTGGTAATTTCTGCTACTTTCAGCCTAATTAACTTCTTCATGGTAATTTCAGCTTAATTATGCTAGTTTTATTAATCTTTGCTATTTCAGCTACTATTTAGCTGGTTTATGCTAATTTTAACTTTTTCAGCCAATTCCACATTTTAGCTCATTTCAGCCCTTTCTGCTTCTTTCTGGTAGCTTAAGCTTCTTTCTACCTTTCAGCTACTTTTCATCAGTTTTTTTTAAGCTGCTTTTCTAATTTTTGTGCTACCGTAAGTTTCTGCTTATTTAAACTCAATTCAGCAGATGTATTTTTTCTGCTTTCTTTTGCTAATTTAGGCTTGTTCTTCTATTTCAGCTACCTGTACATTTCATCTTTTTTTTTTTTTTTGTTAATTTCAGCTGTTTTTCTGCAATTCAGCAATATGCATTCAGTCTTCATTTTCAATGGAAATGCAATTTCTCTAGATTATATTCGGTTCTGTTTGAACTGGTAGTCTTTGTTCCACTCTTTGAATGGGTGGGGGCCACGGGTACAATGAGTAAACTCATTACCAAAATCAGCAATGTCTCTTTAATGTGTGTTTTAATTTTAGAAGAACATTTTCAAACATGTTTTTACATACCGGTAATTGTGTTTTTCAGAGCATACAGGAAATGGGGAACACGAGGGCCAGGCGGCTTTACGAGGCCAACCTTCCAGACAACTTCAGAAGACCTCAAACAGACCAGTATCCTTTGCTCTCGTCAGACACAAACGCAGCGACACAAGTTGTTCACTCGTTTCTCCTCTTAACTCTGCCATCAGAGCGGTTGAATATTTCATCAGGGATAAATACGAGAAGAAGAAATACTACAACAAGAACGCGATCAATGGGAGCAGTGTACGTATCGATCCATACCTTACCCTAGAATAAAACAAACACGCGTGTTCACCCTGTTTTTATCCTTTTCTTCAGCCCAAAGACATTAAGAAAGACCGGGAGCCGGACCGAGGGAGCAAGGTGTCCTCTTACACCAAGGTCAGTCTCACCTGTACGTTCCTGCATGAATAAACAAACATGTTAGTGTTGTTTACTGCTGTGTCCTGAGTAAACTGCTGTTTTTAAATGTCCAGAATGAAGAGCCCAAGCCAGTTCCCAAAGTCAGCCCAGCAAAGACTTCAGAACCTTCTGTGAACCTACTAGGCCTTGGTGAGTGTCAGAAATATGAAACCTGAAACATTATTTATGACGTCAGGTTACACAGCATATCTTAACTATGTGTTTTTTATTGTCAGTCTGTAGGTTGTAAACTTGTGAACAGTGGAGTTAAACTGCCACGAGCTGGGATTGTTGTAACTCTTGATATTCGCTCTCTCGTTTTATGGCGTCGTGATTTGATTTGCTCTGTTTTGGTTTTGTCTGAGACCGTTTCGACGTCCATGTCTGGATAATTTATTCTCCGTGAGCTGATAGTCCAACACGTATCGATCAGTCGGTTAAAGAGGAAGTTTTTGTTTTAGATACAGTTTCCTGTCACCAAACGGAGTGCGTGCACACAGCAGGCGGGTCAGCGCATTATTTACATCTAACTAGCTCAGTTTCGCTTCTGTCACTGCTTCAGATAGACAGGGAAGCTGTTTTAAATTTCAACTAGACATCCGGCTTACCACTTCACATCAGGCACTACTGAAAGTTTTTTTTTTTTTTTTGTGAGATTGTAAGAGGAAGTGCAAAAACTGCTGACTTTTTGTTGTGTTTGCAAACTGGATGAACGTTTACATTTCTGGTAGCTCAGTGCGTAGTGTGACAGGAAACCTGAGCAAAGTGTTGAATGGTGTGTAGGGAAGCAGCTGGTATGAAGCTTTATGTGAAACACAACAAGTGGTTTTAGAGGTTTTGGTTTGCACTTGTAGGTTTTATAA
The DNA here is from genome assembly GCA_031762435.1 of Hypsolebias longignatus. NCBI lineage: Eukaryota > Metazoa > Chordata > Actinopteri > Cyprinodontiformes > Rivulidae > Hypsolebias > Hypsolebias longignatus. Next base: position 2,410,728 of record JARVGV010001030.1, on the reverse strand, counting down.
GAATGGCGTTGCTGAATCACTGTTAGGTCTTCCACACAATAAATGGTTGACAGGTGAATATTTCTGTTTGGATATAAAAATGAGGATTTTGTTTCTTTTGAGTCACATTTGGTGGAGCAAGCAACCAGATACTGTATTTGTATTCTTATTTTAAACTTTACGCCTTGGTGTGAGGAGTTATTAAAAACATGGACCGTTTATTATTGGTTTATCTCAATTAAATTGACCTTGAATCAAATCAGCTCAGTCCATGCATAGAAGAAAAAGATACAATCAGCTGCTGTAACCCTTCTGAACAAGAAAATGGAGGGGAAAAAAAAATTTCCTCTCTGGGAAACGTTGGCTTTACAAAGTTACATTTGGCTATGAATGAAATCGTGTCTTTATGTGTACATTGTTAATTCTGAGGGTTATTTTTTCTTGTTAGATTAAGGAAAATAAATGTACTGTACCTGAGTTTAAAGTTTCATTGAGAAAGTATTTGTACTCTTAGCTTTACATTTTTCTGCATGTTACAACCACAAATATCAAAGTACTGTATTTTATCTGATAAACAACACAAAATGGCACTTGAGTGGAAAGAAAATTATACGTCTTTTTGAAAATATTTTACAAATGACAATCTGAAAAGTGTGGCATTCACTCTTTGAAGTCCTCTTTACTCTGATAATTCTACAGTTAAAACTCGCTTCAAACACATGAATGATTTGATTCAGTTTATTTCTAGAGCGCCAAGTCACAACTCTATCAGAGGAAGCAGCAGAATGCATTGAATCTTCACTTTGTCACAGTCTCTCATCCTGAGCGAGCACAAAGGCAACAGTGGAAAGGAAAAACTCCCTTTTAACAGGAGGAAACCTCCAGCAGAACCAGGCTCAGGACAAGTGGCCATCTGCTTCGACCAGCTGGGTTTGAGAGGACTGGAAGGAGAAACAAACACAGGATGGCAGGTCCAGGTGTACTTTCTATTGGATGAAAGACAAAAAACACATGTTAAGATAGAAATAATTACAAATACAAGCAGGTAGAGAAGAGCAAGTAAAGACAGCAGCAGAGTGAGGACATGTGATCAATCTGTCCTTCAGCAGTCTAAGATACTCTTAAAATCAAAACCAAGTTATTTAGGATTTTGCCATAAATTATTGGTGGTACCATCCTCAAGAGCCAATTTCAGCCCCAGGGGCTCTGATTTTTGTGTAACCAGGCTAAAAAATAACCAGAAAACATTTGTCTTTAAAATAAAACAGGTGGAACTTAGTACTCCGTGCACATTAAGCTCCTAAATAAAGCCACGTTTTGTCCAGTGGCCGCTCAGCTATAATGTCTTTAAGGGGGTCTGGTCCCAGATGACTTGGTGGTCTAGTCCCCCCTCCTTGTGTAGTGCACTTCTGTTTTTTGGAGTGAGTTTGCAGCGTTTCTTACTTGCAGTAGTTTTGGTGTTTTTTAGTGTTTTTGGTATTTGCAGCATTTTTCCTTTGCATTCGTATTTTTGTTCATATGTTTCTTCTATTTTCCGTGATTGCAGATTTTTTTCTGTTGCATTTGTTTGTTTGTTTTTTCATTTTGGAGTTTGCATCCTTCATGCGTTTGCAGCTCGTTTGCACCTGTCTGCCACCGTACAATCAACACATTTATCAGACTTTTATTTGCAAGTAAATCATACTAAAATCTAGTTTCAGCATTCCAGCTGCAAAACCAGTTTGTCCTTAATTCTGTCACAGACGCACCAGCTGCAGCTGCCGTCCCATCAACTAACAACGGAAGCCCGAGCACAAGCCAGAACAACGACCTGGATATATTTGGTCCCATGGTGTCCAACCCCCTCCCGTCGTCCTCATCCACAGCTCAGTTCTCTCAGGTAAGAAAAGAGGCGAGGCAGATGTGCTGGACAGCAGTGGTCTCCTAACTGAGACTAAATATGCAGACAATAAGAATAAATGAAAAATAAGAACCATTCAGATCATCAGCCCACGAGGCTGCCTTTGCTCACATGAAAGAGAATCAGAAATGGGATTAACACTTCATCTCAAGGGAATAATTCCTCATCAGGACTCTTTATTTTACACAACACCTCAAGATTCAGTTGTTAAATATCACAACGATGATGCCAGCTATGATAAACTCACATTTTTCTCTTTTCACGACCATCACAGTGTTCTTCATGTGTTTGATCTTGACCATCATTATTCCAGTGAGGTGGATATGATGAGGACACAGAGCGTGAACCTGAATATAACAGATTATGATTTATTGGAGTCCTTTGAGTTACTGATATTGTAATGAAGTATTCTACATATTCTACACAGCCCTTTCTCTATCTTAGAATTATACTATTTTACTATAATTTTAAACTTCTTGTACTTCATTAAAAAAAATTCTGATTTACAAAAATGTCAACATTTATTGCCTGAAATGCTAATTAGTAAATTATCTTATTTAAGAGCCTCATTTGTTGTTTTGCTTTACAAAAAAGTGTTCATTTGGATTTCATCAGTGTTACCGTTGGCAAGATTCACCAGATAATTAAACAAGTTTGATCAGTACTGCACAAGTAGTAAAGAGAAAACAACTTTTGTGTTTTGATCATTTGAATGTAGCTAAGTCTGAATATAAACAGGTGCTGTGCTCTGATTGGGTCAAACTGTGGCTCAGGTTCTCTTTTTTTTGTTGTTGTTGTTGACAGTAGTGTCTGTTGAATCCCTGGATCATCATCAGATTGGATGACTTTAACAAGACCACAACAAAACACGTTTTTCCCCTCTTTCGTTTTTACAAATGTTCAAAATGACAGAAATCCGTCGCAGCGACGGAGGATTTTATTCCATGTCTATTCCTTTTCCACCTCGAGGTGGTTGTCCAAGATGAAAACAGGTTGTCTCAGATGAACGGAAACCACTTATGTCGACCCCTGAGACAGTAGTCCCTCGATTATCACGGGAGTTACGTTCCACACAACCTTCAAGGATTCAAGGTTCTTTTTTTTGTCATTCGCACCCCATGTGGTACATGTGGTGGAACAAAATTGTGTACGCAGGGTCTCAGTTACATCCAACTATAAAATGTAAAAGAAAAACAGCAATAAGATCTAGGACCAAGAAAAACATCAACTAAATATGCACTAATAACATAAAAACATTACGTTGAACAGCAGCACGAACATGAGTCTGAGCAAGAAGATGAGCACGAATGAACACAGCAACATGAAACAGATCAGCAGCAACATGAAACACATCAGCAGCAACATGAAACAGATCAGCAGCAACATGAAAAACATCAGCAGCAACATGAAACAGATCAGCAGCAACATGAAACACATCAGCAGCAACATGAACAGATCAGCAGCAGCATGAAAAAGATCAGCAGCAACATGAAACATATTAGCAGCAGCATGAAAAAGATCAGCAGCAACATGAAACAGATCAGAAGCAACATGAAACAGATCAGCAGCAACATGATGTAATATTTCACAGTGATTTTTCTGGTTAGAGATTCATGAGTCTAACAGCTTCAGAGTAGAAGCTGTTCATCAGTCTAGTGGTTCTACACTTAATGCTCCTCAACCTCATTCCTGACGGGAAGTGTGTGCTGGGTGAGTGGTGTCCTTCATGATGCAGGTGGCTTTCTTCCTGCATCTGGAGGTGTAGATGTCTGTGATGGTGGGAAGACTGACAGAGGAGGTGAGGACTGAGCTTCCCAGAAATATGAGGACAGCCTGTCTTTAGAAACTGTACAGTTTTTTTATTTATTTATTTTTTCCATTGGTGGTTGCACTAATAAAGAATTTGATAATTATTAATACGTATTGTTGAAAGAGTGAGAATAAATAGTACATATTTCTTCTGACTCCTTTTCCATTTAAGCTAAAAACAAATGGAGCCCTATTTGTGCATTTTTATGTATTTTGTTTGTTTGTTTGTTTGTTTCTCATCTGCTTCAAACGGCTGCCTGGGAATAGTTACCACGTTCAAAACAAACCAAACTGATAGATGGGTAAAACGTCTTTTTACAGAGAATTCACCAAAAGTCTGGAAAAACAAATATCAAACGTAACGTTGTAATTAGATTAATGGCAATAAAAGAAAGGATCTACCTCCTGTCCAGGGCGTTCCCCTCCTCTCGCACAGTTAATTCTTTAAAAATACTAACGAGGAGAATTATAAACTCCTGTGTCTGTTCAGGTTTTCTTAAAAAACCTCGTGCACATGTCAAACAACTGCCTTTAATGGTTGTCAAATGCATAACATTGATCAAAAACTGCTGAAAAGCAAAATTTAATCAAACAAACCCAAGATCAACGAGAGGAAAATTAATACAATGAGGGTAAAAATGTCAAATCGAATACATGAATCAACTCGTTTATGGTTGCAGCTGCTTTGAAACAAACAGAAAACTCATTAGGTGTGTGTCGCAGGTCTGACCCTGCTCTGTCATTTGTGTTCGCTGGTATTTGATAAGCCGAAGCAGATGGATGGATATTTCTGCCGGGCTCTCCTGCAACAGTCGGGTGTACAGAAAGCATCGTCTCCCAGCTGTTATCAATACATCTCTGTTTCAGCAACTCAGAGACCCTGAGCTGCTCGTCTTCATTGTTCTGCTCACTGTTTACACAGCAAACCTAATCAGGCACTAAATGTGTCTCTGCGTACTCTGCAGCTGCTTTTACCTGAGGAAATGTTCTCGCTGGATATTAAAACGATTCTCCAGCAGCTGCTATTACAAAAATGGATTTGATGTGCAGTGGGTTAATTATGGCTGCTGTAGATTTATGAGGTGAAAACGTTGGAAACAAGCAGCATGTTTTATTTACCGTAGTTTGAATGAATGTATCACTGTCGAGGAGCAGCTTGTCTCCAGTTCACATCCATCTTGCTATTTATACTGGCAATCGCTCACTACATGGACACAATATTAAATAAGGTTGAATGGAAAAAATATTCTCACGTAGGAAATTTAATAACTGTGCTACAAATAAATTAATGAACATAAGAAACATGTACAGCTGAGAAGAATGCAGTGATTTACTTCAGTTGAATTTAAAAAAAAAAGTTTATTTATTTGTAGTCCCTGGACAGATCTTAGGTCAAAGAAATGCTCATTTATGAGCACAAGTAAATATAAAGATAAAAACTGTATTAATGTTTGAAAATTATTTGAACCGCTTGCTTCTTGTTTCAGCATTTCATTTATGTCACATATTCAAATTATATTGTCTAAATAAAACCAAGTTTGTCATATTTCTAATTAAATGATTTTGAAATACTTTGAAAAGTAATTTTCTGTGTTCATAAATATTCATACATAAATATAATTTATATCAGTTAAAGTTCAAATCTGTTTAAACGGGCTGTTAAAAAACAGTGAAAACTGAGTTTTTGGTTGTCAAAACAAACAAATACTTGCAATACAGCTTAGGTTTCTTTTCTTTAAAAAAAAAATTAATTATTGAAATATGAACTCTGCGTTCTTTCGGCATCTGGGCTCTTTATGTCAGGACAACCTGACCAAATGTTTTGTTCCAACTCAATCAGGATTTAATATCTGGATTTATTTTATTAGAAAAAATTTAAAGCCTTAGAAGTAAACTAATTAAATGAAGCCAGACTTTTCCTCAACTTTCATCTGTTCTGTCCACATCCTTCTGCCTCGTCTTGAGAGCGTCTCACTTCCTGATGGCTTCTCTCTGACCTTTATCTTTAGCAACATCCTGACAGTCTCAGCAGTGAATAAAACCCGGCTCTAACTTTCATCTGTGAAGCGTTTCACTAGAAGAACAGTCGCTGTGAACTTCCTGCCTTTTCTCCTGCTGACTGCTAAACGGCAGCAGGAGTCGGTGAGTCTTCCCTGACAGCAGAACTTAAATCCACAGCCGGATGAGGGTCACTGCAAGTGGAGATTTCATAAATGATAATCTCCTAAAGCTTCTCAGGTTCACTTTCTATTAAATAAAAATAAACTGTTTGACAAAGGTCAGCTTATTTTTCACAACTACGAAACGTGGCTAAATATTGCAGAGTTTTATTCAAAGATGTTTATTTTATTGTTTAAGATTAGATTAGATAGAACTTTATTGATCCCGCAGGACGTTGTTGTGCGACAGTTTCAATACAAAGGAACGTGCACAAGAAATCACACATGCTATATAAATAACAGAATATAAAAATTTACAGAGAGGTATAAAAATACCAACAATTAAAGTCCAGAAAACAAGAGTCAACTTGACCGTTAAAGTTTACGGCCGGGTGTAATCCTAGGATTTGGGATTAAATCCAAGTTCATCACTGACCAACAGAGTACTGTATTTATTACAATGTGTAGTCAGTTAATAATAAGGGAGGAGCCTTTTAAGCAAGCATTTTTTTTATGTGGTGGCCTTAATAGATTTTTATTAAAATATTTTTTATTACATCTTAAACAAAATGGGCCATTTTAACTAAACTTTGAAAATCTGAAAATCACTGCCCATCCCTGCTGCTAAAGTTAGCTGTAATGTAGCTAAAGACAACGCAGCTGTTGAGTTCCTTTGTCAAAAAATTGAAGCTTAATTTTTTTTTTTTTTTTTTTTTTTGTTTGTTTTTTTTTCTGTATTTTTATATTTTTATCCAGAGTCTTTGCACTGTGGATGTGCAACATTACCATTCTTATGAAAGTCTCAGCTACACTTCCTCCCAGTCCCAACCCACTAACTGGCTGCCAGTGTCAACCACAATACCACAACTCTCTCATAAAGAACAGACAATGTATTTAGTTTAAAAAAAAAAAAAAGCATATTTGAACAAACAGCAGAAAAAATAACGGCTAAAAAAAATCACCAGAAATCGACACCTGAGAAAGAGATATGTAATTTTTCACTACAGTCAGCCACTAGGGGGCGATATGATTTATTTATTTTTTGCTGTTGCTTTAACGTGTGGCTTCCGGTGCTGTATATGTCAATAAACGCTACTGGGATTACTGGGTGTTGGGGTGGGTGCATTAGCTGGAAGTGTAATGTGTCGACTGCAGTGGAATAGAAATGTTGCACGTATCTTTATTTAACAAGTACTTCAAACATAAGCTTTGCTGCTGATCAATCATCGTATCGTCTTTATTGTTTTGGTTGATTATAAAAGAAGAAAATGCACCCGTCTGATTGCACACCCATATGTCACCCAAGTCTATACAACAAACATATGGGGACTTTAATCTGTTGACTGCTTTTCAACAAACAATCCTGCAGGACTGTAATCAAAAATCAAGATTTCAGCATCTGTGTTTGCCACTTCAGTCATAAATCACACCGTCAGACTCCTCGTTTGAACTCGGAAACAATCATCACGTGTGTGAACAGCACCATATGGTGCATGTCGCATCGCGGCCAAAGAGGCTTTTTAAAGTTGTTTGCTTGGTTTCCACTCATGTACCGAGCAGCGCCTGGTTTCACAACGAGAACAAATGATGTACTTAATGTCGACGTTCTCTAAACTTCTGAACTTAGTCAGCTGCTGCAGGAAAAACAACTGTTGAAGGCATTACTATAAAATGTAGGTCTTCATACTGTATGTAGAAATACAATATAGATCTGGCTGCTGCTTAGATAATTCCAACATGAAAGAGATGTAACAACCATAGTCTATATACATTTCCAAATCTGATTTTCTAGATTCTTTGGTTGAGATTCAATGTTCACAAGTTCTGATGTAACAGTGCGTAGGCTCGCAGATGAATAATGTACATTATTAACAGGAGTGGCTTCTGCCTACAAGTGTTAGAATCAAGGACACTTTGACAGTGGAAGAGATGCTGGGGGGCATGTGGTGGCTTCCAACATCACATCTTAATTGTACTTTAAGATGTTTTTGAAATCTGACTTCCTGGAACGCAATGATCCATTTCTGTGAAATCTTTGTTAATGACCTGCCTCAGGCTTCTTGTTCCAAGTCTTCATCTAGTGAAGATCATGCCAGCTGTCAAAGGACTGACATTAACCAGAAGCTGGAGAGATAGTTCATCTCATGACTGAGGCTGGAGTGATCTTCTGAGCACGGCTATAACACTTAAAGCCTGAAGGTCCAAACCTTCTCTTCACAGGAAAAACACTGAATTGTTTTCCCTCAAACGTAGCCCGAACACTTTGTTGTGATGGAAAACCTGAGCTTTCACCGTTTGAGGTCTCTTTAACAGAGGCTGTCACCAGCAGGCAAAGCTCCATCCATCTCTGACAGTCTGCTGCTAAACTGGCATCAATATCTGCCCCTCACCATGTGTCGGCTCTTCTTGTAGAAGATCTGCAAGGCTCAAAGCAACCATGGCTTTCTTCAGTCTCTGGTTTGTTTATCTACATTATGAACTATTTTATGCTTCATACCAGACACTCAGAGTTCATTTGTTTGTTTCATAACCTTTCTGGTAAAACCACCTACAGGACCAGAGATCATTTGGAGGACCAACGACCAGTTCTAATTCAGTGGAACACCATTGTTGGATTAGGGGTTTGGTTTAGGATTAAGGTGTGAATAGAGATTAGGTTAGGGTTAGGTATGTACTGGTAATGGTCAGGGTTAGGGTACAGGAGTGAATGGAAATGCAGGGAAATCAATAAATGGTCCTAATAAGGATAGAAATACAAACTTTTAAGTGTCTGAAACTTTTTGACGTAGCCTTTTTAAAGATTGGTTGTTGTTTTTTACATCACTTTGAAAAAAAATTATATAAACATTTTATTCAAAATAAAGCAGATACAATATAATATTTACACAAATTTGGGAAAAAAAGACTGTTTTACACTTTAATTTATTCAAATTCAGTAATAATGTACAGTTTAAAAAAATAGTAGCCCATTGTGATCCATTACAATTACAGTTTAACACATTTAGCATGTTTTAGGTCAAATTTCTTTCACTGTGAGAATGTTTATCTACAGAACTGTGCAAAAGACTGTCATAGTTCATTTTATAAATAATTAGTATTTTTTAATGGTTATCAAAGTTTCATTGGACTTTGATCTTCAGTCCAGTACCTTCAGTACCTGATCATTTATGAAACGTGTTTTAAATCCCTGAACTCTGACATGAATCATTCAGACATTAAAAAAGTCTCCTGAGCTCAGCTGATGTCGTCAATGTGCACGCCCTGACACTGAACCAGTTTTAAATTGGATCTTTAGACATTTTGTTACTAACAGCCTGTCACACAGACACAATCTGTTCCTGTTTCTTTAGTAAAAAAAATACAAAAAGATAAAGCACTTGACATATGCAGGTCTTTTCTCAGTTGTAGGAGAACGCCTCTCTGATCTGTTAGGTCTTTGCAGGATTGTCTTCCCTGTTCCTTAAAGACATCCAGACACTGTTCAACTGCTGTAGGCAGCACATTTTGTTTTAGGTCCAACACTTCTTTGTTTGACTTCCAGTTGTTCACTTTAGGCACACAATGCACAATATGAAGTTGTGGTCAAGTGAAAATATTGAAAAAAATACAGTGAAAAAGCCAAAATCCAAAGTCGTAAGAAAAACTTCCAAACCTGGAGAACTATCCAGAACATCTCCTGGGGTTACACCATTTCCTGCATTCTGGTGTATTTTAACTGGTTGTTAAACATCTACATTTACCTACATAAGTAAACACTTGATCGAATAACTATGTTAGAGAGCAACAAGAAGTAGCCTGACCAACAGCTCTCCTTGTGTGAATAGAGCATGCTTTGCTTCTCTTACACATCCAACCCCCCACCTGTCAAGAACTGCCAGCACTAACATGACGCTATGCTAGAACACAATACAGAGGCGTCTCCCCCTCCTCCCCCAGTGAGCGCCCTAGGATCGATGACCTCAGAGAAACACTGCATGCAGTGTGGAGTTGTTGTAGGTGACCAAGGAAATATGGAGTGGATTTTTTGTGGTTTGAGTATTCTCCTTTTAATCAAGTGGAATGGACTTGTTCACCAAGAAATAGAAACAGCACTGGGTGAACTAATATTTCATGGTAAATGTGTGGGGGTCCAAATGAATATTTTTTTAAATGTGAGGGGCACACGTCCCCTTCACATGTACTTATTGTGACGTCTATGACATAATCACTGCAGCTCACTCCCAAACAGCTCAGCTCCAGACTTTGAGTTAAAAGATGCAAACTTCATTCACAAAGTGGTGTAAAGTTCCCACAAATAGTTTTGGTCTCCCAAACTAGGTTCAGTCTGTCTGATCTGTGAGCTGGCAGTCATTTTGAATTATTTTGAATTTTAAATAAGAGATTATTTATTTTACTGCTGCTTTTTTCCACCTTCAGATATTTTTGCTTTATATTCTTCTTTTTTAACCACTTCATTGCGTCTTTCTCCTCAATATAACCTCGTGCACAGACTGTATTCTTGGTTCTGTTTTTTTTTTTTTTTTTTTTCAGAAAGGTTTTGATGTTTGTTGAATTTGTTCCAGTAAAACTCAGCCATACGTGATCTCACTTTCAGATTTAGAGAAAGCCGTAAACAGGGCAATCAGCCGGGGAGGTGATTGGTTCAAACACAGTCGTGCAATCTCCTGGGCTTCAGTGCTGCCTCGATGAGAAGTGTTCAGAGCCGTTTTTCATCTTGTGCTGTCCACCGTGCTGCCTGGTCCACATCCCCTCGATAAACGAGACCAGTTTGTGCCAGAATGGGGTCCATGTTTCCATCAGCGCTGTCCTCCTCCCATCACAGCAGGCTTTGAGTCGGTGCTGGACACGCTGTCAGCTGCAAACGGCTCAAACCAGACAGTGACGCTATCCACAGCGCGAGCAGCCAACTGCCTGTCGACTGAGTTTCATGCTGGAGGCTTCACCACCTGAATATCCTTAATCCAGTGGAGAGATGAAATGCCTTCAGGCTCATTTTACAACACGACAGCTGGAATTTACATCTGTGGATTCATTATTCCTGTAACTTGCAAAAATAATGAACATTCCAAAAACCTCCTGTTTCTTTAGTGGGCAATCATCTGAATTAAATAACTTTGGACAACTGATTTGGATTAAGGAAGTGAACAGCAAAGTTCATGCTCAGTAATCCAGGTAATACTCCAACAATGTTCAGTCGGGTCAACTGGACGGTTCCTTTTTTTTTTTTTTTTTTTTTTTTTTCTGAGACGTTTCGTCCTTCGTCCTATAAGTGAACAGATTATAGTTTTATCTAAAACAGCTAATGTGAACTTCATACATAAACTTTCTCCACCAACTGGAGATGTTTGCATTATTCACACATAAATATGTTTATCTTTCATGTTTGTTTGTGATAAAGCACAAACACTCAGCTTTGCGTGCCTCCAGCTCTCGCACTAACCTGTCTTCTTAGAGAACTCTCAGGGATTTTGCTCCAAGGATTAAGTCTTCTGAATATATTTTTCTTTGACAAGATGATACAAACTTGAGTCCTTCACAGCCTCCCAGCTCCAAGTCAAGCACAGTCATAGCAGTTACTTAAAAGCACCTTAACTCCACCTGACTTCAGTTTCACTGGGGACAGGCTGTTGGTTAGACGTCAGTCTTCAAGTGTAGAAGCTTGCACCACCGCTGCCAGAAGCAAGGGGAAGAGCTGTTCAAATATATGAGACACTGTGATTATTACATGGTAATGTTTAGCTGCTGATGGACTACGTGTTCTCTCTGAAGTGGAATCAAAAGGTTATGCATGACTATGCATGACAGGTTACTAAAACACGGTTACCGTAAATGTATGGTTTGGTCAATTAGGATGAAAGTCGTCCCAATTATTTTATTTGCCATTAGAGACTCGAGATTTCTCCATCGTTGCCACAGTCCCAAACCGTTTTATAAGTGTGAAGTGCTGCAGTTAGAGATTTAGCACGATGGATGGAGCAATAATTAATATGGCAAGCAAATAAGCAAACGCTCTCTAGTCTTTTACTCAAGCATGAGGTAGGTGTTAAGCAGTAGTATTTGTTGTTTGTGTTCTTTTCTTAAAAAAATGAGGCTACATATTTAAGAAATGGATTGTGTTTTTCACGCTATGCCAGAAAACGTGTGAATACAACCCAAAGCAAGCAACATGTCTAGACTGAGCAAATTCAATATTAATAGTAAAACTAATTACATTTCTATGCAACTTTCCAGATAAAACGGGCTGAGAAAGAATTATAAAACTGATTAAAAAAAAATAAAACTATGCACTCATCATTGAATAAAACAAATAATAATGATACATAAATAAAACATTTCCAACAGCAATGAATGAGTTCAAGACTGTAAACCATCATCAAACTCCACTCATCTGTGCTAATGGCTGTTTTCAGGCTGTTACTGCTCACATTAAAATAAACCACAGACACCTTTGTTCTCTTTTCAGTGGCAAACAAAACTATGCATCAGTGCCAGTCTATAAAGAATGCAGACAGAAAAGGACAGTCTATATTTACAGAATCTGCCTAAATGAGTGTAACGGCTCATTGATGACAACAGCTGTCCCGTGTAAAAAGTAGAAGAGCATGAAGAAAATTTAATTTGTTAGAGAGTGACGGAGAAGCAGACCAACTGCTGTTCTCATAGATTTATGTAAATGTTTGCTCATCTCTCTCTGGCACATAGACACCGTGCATGTGATGTGCTCTTTTTAACTGAGCCATGACTAAAACTTCAGAGAACTCTTCTAAAACAAGTGTCTGGATTTCTTTATGCAAACACACTGCAGGACGGTCTCAACTCACTCAGAGCCGCTTGCAGAAAAGCCTCTTAGGAAGCACTCGGCTTTTAAATTCAGGTAACCAGAAATAGAACAGAATTATTTATGGGTTTGATTCCTGGAACTCAAAGGAAGAATGTCGGGATATTTATTAAGACTGACTTTTTCTGAAAAGACGCATGTATAGAAATTCAAGTTAAAGCAAAACTCAGAGTTTTTTTACGAGACAGATCTCCTCCTGTAGTTAACGAGTAATGATCGACTCTTATCTGCCAGGTAATTTTAAAATGCCCATATGTATGTATAGTATATATATACTGTATGTGTGTTTTTTGACAGTGTTTGGATACACATTTAAGCGTTTTTGTTCCTAGAAGCCTTCAGTTTATTTTTCAGAGGACCATTAGACCAGCGTTGTTGTTTATCCCTGTTCCCCAGCATTACTCTTCCACTTCCTAATGGTTTCCTCACGTGGCTGGTGCAGTCAGAAGGCTGCTCACATCATTTCTGGTGCAGTAACTCTAATTAAATCACAGTACTTGGCTCACTTTTCTGATAATCTTTTGAAAAAGAACAAACTACGCACTCACAGCAGTCAGCTCGAGTTACGTTTTTCTTCTTCATGTTCTGTAATCCAATTATCTTCCTATATTATGCATTCACGGTTTCCTACAATGCCGCTGCAGTGAACACCACAGGCTGTTTGGACCACTGTCATAGCAGCGTGCTCTTGTAAACAAATTGAATTTGTGTAACCTTGCTGACGGGTACAAACTGCAGCGTCCAGACTGGCGGGTGAAAGCGGCGTCCCTGATGTTTGGAGCCCAGTGGAAACATGGTTATTACGGCCAGAAAGAGTGAACTCGCCGCCTACAGTGGCAGCCAGCTTGTTTTGTTGTATGGATGATGAAGTTGATGTATGGGCCCCTCGCATGCGCAGAACAGCCACAGTCTCTCTACCCAGTGATAAATTGCTTCAATACTTTGGGCTATTTGAAAAGACCGACGCGCACAAGATCTCATCTCAACTCCTCCTTTCTATTTTCTCCATTTTCCATTTTGTCAGATCTCAAATAAATTGTATTGTTTTTCTTTTTGACTCGTCCTTGTTTCCCTTCACTCCTTCCGTGTTCCTCCATCTATAGACTCACTTCTTTTGTGGAACTTTTAATGAGGGAAAAGTTATGCAAGAGTGCACTGGAAACACTTGACAAAGCACTTTTGAAATATTACGGCTGACTAACAGCACGGCGGTGTCTCGCTTCCATTGTCTCACTATCTTTTCCTTCTCTGCATCCGTCCACTTGAAAAAGAGGCTGGGAGAATGGGCATTTCAATGGAGGCAAGATTATAATCGGATGTGAATTGGGCTGGAGATTGGTTTGCAGACTGGAAATGGAGGCAACGAGAATGCTGGCTGGACAGATGAACAGCGAGCGAAGGTCACAGTGAACGAGTCGGTGTGAGAGAATGGTGATGGAGGAAAACTCGGACTGAAAACAGAGTTGATTTCACATTTGTACGGAAGGTAAATATAGATTTGTGTGTTCACCTCATTACTAATTTAGTCATTTAATGGCATCTCCATAAAGGGTGGATTGTTCTCTTCAGGTCGAAGGTGAGGTTCTGCCTCAAGTGGAAGAGTTCAAGTATTTGGGAGTTTTGTTCACAGTGAGGGAAGAATGGAGTGCGAGACTGACAGACGGATTGGTGCAGCGTCTGCAGTATTGTGGACTCTGTGCCGGTCCATTGTGGTGAATAGGGATATTGCTTGTTTCAGTACAATGGACCATGCGGAGGAATGATGGCCACACTTCCGTTTCTTCTCATTATTCCTCCTCACAGCAGAAGGCCGGCTCGGTCTTCTTTCGGTCAGATGGCTGCTCTGCTGCTTCTCATTGTGGGAGTCGGGGAAAGAGGGTCAACCTCCGAGGGAGGAAGAATCTAGACCAAAGCCTTCCTGAGCGCCGACCTTATAATTAAATTGGCAGATTAAATTCTCTCATATTGTGGAGGATTTAATGAATATTCACTCGGCTTCGGCTCGTCAGGGCGATGCGAGCTTTGCTTTAGTTCTCACGCTGACCCCATCAGACTCCAGGGTTCCCTCTGCTCATCTCCTCCGCACACACCCAGGACCTTTGGACTTAATTGATCTGCTCTGCAGCAACACTGAGCCCTACAAATGTGATTTTCAGAGCAACTTTAGCATTGTGGTGTTGGTGAAAAGCTAATGTCATAAAAAAACAGACATTTTCCACTATCAAAGTTCAGCCTTACACACACACACACACATATATATATATATATATATATATATATGTCCTTGCATGTCTTGTCTGAGTAGCCCATTTCTCATCAGAATGTCCTGGTTCCCCAATATTGCATGAAGACCTCATTAATCTGGGCGATGTTCAAGCTGCCGTGGCCTCATTATTAGGTCTCTCGCTCAAAGTGTAATTGAAGCTTCTACGAGATTGGCACTGGGATTTGAACCCTGAACCCCTGATATTCCCACACCAAAGCCATGTGACTTAACCACTGCACCAATGCCCAGCCTGAGAGCTTTCAAGAGAGGGAAGGTGATCACAACGGGATGAACTGCCTGAAGGCAACACTGCAGATGTCCAGGGCAGCTACAAACACATTGGAAGCCCACAGGAAAATGGAATCGTATGAGAAAGTCAACCACGACTAAAAGTCCCTACAGAGAGTAAGACAGGAGCTGAAGAGCCAGATGAACTACAAGAACAAAGTCTGAGCCATCGACTCCTCTGCAGTGCCATTGTCAGATAACGAGCTGGTATAATAACCTGGCCAACAGAGCAGATTGAAGGCACTGACATGAAGACTTGAAAGCTCCTCATGGAGGGTTTCACCTAAAGACCAGCACCCTGAGGGAGGCAACATCTAAGATCTTGGAGAATGGGACGAAAGTCCCCGATGGTGAACTGATGCGTGAATGTCTCAGGCAGCAGCAGAAGATGTTGTGGAAGAGGAGGAGCAAGAGGAGCCATCATGGAAAGATAAGCTCCTGCACGGCAGACTGAGGAAGGAGATGACTTTTCCATGAAGCTCAGCTCTGTGCAGGTTCTGGTGGTCCTTTGGCCAGGTGATCAGTCACCTCCCAGCTCCTTCAGGGTAACCTTTGACCTCCTGGATGATGCTCAGATTTGTTACCTCCCTTCCAGCTCTGTGGGTTTTGGTGGTCGACCCTCTCTTGGCTGGTTTGAAACAATCTCATCATTTCCAAACAACGGATTTAATGGAGCCCGGTGGGCTTTTCAGTTCTGGGAATTATGTTTTATTCCAAACCTGATCTGTTTTTCTCCACATCTCTGTGTAGAGAATTCCTTGGTCTTCATGATGTATGTGTACATTGTTTTAATGCCACAATCTGTGTCCAAACTCCACATTTACAGTCATCACCATGGCTCTGTAGTCTGATGTGGAGGAAATGTTTGGTTTGACAAGTATTACATATTTAAAATAAAGGGAATTAAATAAACTTTTGTTTTATTTAGCTCAGTTTATTCTTACTGCAAACAAGATTTATGGAAACACATTACCTTTCTAATCCCACAGTTCTGTTTGTTATGGACTTGTCAGAAATCAAAGCACAAACTTTTTTACAAGGAGTAAATTATTAATAAGAGCTTGTTTTATGCTGCTGATTTTGCAGATTTATCTCCCACCGTCCACTCCAGGCTGTAAAGAAAACCCAGCACCGGTGAGCCGAGCGTTCCCACATAAATCACACCGCCCGACGAGCGGGGCAAAGCTTGGGCAAAGTTGAGCAATTGCAGTGAATGCTGAAGAAAATAAATCATTTATCACCTCTAACTGCGCCAGTGAAGCGTACGGCGGGGAGATCCAGGAGGTGGGCCCGCCAGTCCTCCGTCACAAAAACTACTTCAGGGTTTCAGAGTCGGGCCGGTGCTCAGGGGAGCCCGGCTGGAAGGTCCGGATCGACTGCAACAACGAAGGTGACGAGTCAAACGGAGGAGCTGAACTTTAAACTGTTTAAAGGAGTTGGTGTTGATGCAATCTGAGGTTTGTGGTTCTCCTCCTGCAACAACTTATTTAAAAAGACTATCTCACTGAAAGGAGTGGGGAAACATTGGAAAATATTTTTCTTTCGGCTACTCCCTTCTTATAAAGTCAAACGAACTTGACTGAAAGATTTGGCAACTTTTTTACACCGGATGCCCTTCGTTACCAGACCCCGGCTCAAACCTGTAACCTCAGGGTGACAAGAAGAAGACAAGACTTGTTGATCCTGAAGTGGTTTTCTATGTAAAAGTTATAAATGTAAATATCTTCCCTGTTGTAGATGACTCTTGAAACAGCTTGGAGAACCAGAGACATTAAATCACAGCTAGGTCCACACAAGTAGCTGCCATTTGAAAACAACTTAAAATAAAAAAGAAATCCTTAAAATATCTGGAATACACAGGTATTCATGGTGTGCTCCATTTTTATTCAGGAGTAAGAGCAAAAGTCAGATTCCTGAGCGCAGATCCAACATGGCTGACTCGAGCAATGAGAAGTTGTGTCAGTTGCTGTACAAACTTTTTTTTTAATGAATGCTACCAGTTTGTACCTCATAGATTCTGTCACATGCAGGGTCCTGGTCAACCTCTGTGAAATCCATTGATTTGAGTTGTATGCTAACGGTAGTTAGCCCGGTCACTGAATGCAACATAAGCAATTATTTGTTCACAGCATGCTTGTGTTTGTAAGTTTTCAGTCCGTTCACAGCAATTAATGACAGATCGGCCTTGCCTCGATTTTCCCGCCTTTCCACAGAAGGCGGGAAAATCACAGCCCCTGCTGCTCATCCGTTCCTCCCAGAGGTTCTCTTTCATTAAACTCTTGTCAGAGCCACTTTGTGTTTCTGCTCTGGACTTTTGTCCTTTTGTTTCTGATGGTTTATTTCTTTGTTTCTAACAATACGTTTGGCCATGCTCACCTTCTTGCCTGAACCCTTGGGCCTGCCACATCATCAAACGTGATAGTGGGATGTCACATCTGGAAGGAATTTTATCATTCTTGCAGAAATTTCTGTGCACTGCAACATTTAAGTGGTGTAAAAATTTAGGTAACACTTGCACAACAATGTGTTTTGGAAGTTAAAATAAGTTTTAATGGGGCCACGTCATTCCAAAGGAAATTTTTCTGTCTTAACAATCATTTTAAACTTTTACATGATTGTCAGTTTTACAATACTTGATTATTTTGGTATACATTTACTGCTGGACTTTACCCGTGGAGAAGGTGTTCTCAAGAAACAAGTCAACTGCTGGTTCTGTTAAGGCTTGAGTTTCATGGAAATAACCTGCCTGTGGTGTAAACGTTTATGAAATACAAGTTCATTACCCACCATCACCAGGTTGATGACATCACGCCAGGGAGCGGGCACGGGCAGGAGTGTGGTGCTCGGTGCACTCTTCCTGTTGTGACATCACACTCCATATATGGAAGTGAAGGGACTGTTTCCATACCTGGTGCAGCTTGAGTTTTTAAAACGAGCTTTGCATTACTTTTTAACATTTGCCAAATATTAAGGTATTTCTTTGTTATGTCTACAAAATTTCGCTGGATATTTAATGTAAAAAAATATGTTGGACTTTAAAGTTCTTTCAAGATGGCAGAATTCACTTTGGGTTCAGAATAGCCATTAGCTCATCAGTCCTGTCAGAAATGAATTATTTCTCTAAATCAAGCCTGCTTAAAAGCTACCTTGAATACTATCTACAACAGGTAAGATATTTACAACTTTTGCACACAAGCTTTTAAAATATTTGAACTTCTTTAAGGAAATAATCAAAAACCAAATAAATTTCTTGGAGGACATCAGTCTATAGCTCGTTTTCATCATCAGTAAACTCCGTTTAGTGCTCTTCGTTCATCACAAATGTTCGGCTCGTCCTAACTCCCTCCTCGGTCCTTCAGCTGCAGAAATCAGCTGAGTCAGCAGCTTCCTTCTCCCCGAACAGACCGGAGGGATCAGAAGGTGCTGCAGATTTATGAGTCCTCAGACGTGACTTGTGACCAATCTGATCCAGCGAATAATTGCTGAGAATTATCTTATAGCTGGACGTCCAGGTGCTTTGATTTATTATCCAGCTTTCTGGGCCGACTTCATCTGAGGAGGCTGCAGCAAAGAGGGAGATGCTGGAGCATCAGGAGTGGAAATGTACCTGCTGGAGTGGAAGAAAGGTGAGGCTGTGGAGAAATTAGACACACAAATCCATGACAGGTTGGAGCAAACAAAATTATCAATGAAACACAAGGTCACAAATCAAGGTCATATGTCATACGAGGCCTTTGCTTGGCAGGTCCATTCCTACAGGTTGCTGTATGATAGTTTGTTGACAGTGAATAATGTGCTGAATGCAGAACTCAGGATGCTGCTCCTTGTGGCTCAGCTTCCTGGGTCTGCAGCTGTGCTGAGGGTGAAGGGGGGTCTGACCTTCCCTGGAGGGTGGAAGGTTCAATGAGCAGCCCTTGGTCCAGATATAAACAAATGACCCAGTTTTGATCTATTAAAGGGAAATGAGAGGATGAAACGATTAAAATGCACCTTCAGCCATTCACACCTGCAGCTCGGTGTGAGGGGACAATGTCCTCCTGTCTCCGTCTTTCATGTCCCTGCTGCGTTTGTGCTGCAGGACACCGTGATCGGAAGCAACGAGTCCAATTCATTTTGTGAATCTGACGCTGCCGGAGGAAACGTCCGGTGCAAAAGATCAAAATAAGGAACAAAAACCAGGCGCTGCGAAGAAAATCTAAAACATTCCCGTGTTCAAATATTCCTCCTGACTCCTCTTGGAAAACAAACCTTTTAATTAACACAAAGTTTGTTTTCTCAGTCATCCAGGTATATAACAACAAAAAAGGTTGAATCATGTCATCTGGACTTCGTTTTTTTGTTAAAAAGGCCTCAGATTGACAAAGCCCCTTGGATGAGGGGCGAAACGTTTCTTTTTAACAAAAAAACGAAGTCCAAACCTTTTAATTATTACAGATTGTTTGTGCAAATGTTACGTGCATCTCAGACTGTGAAGTAAATCCTTGAGAACAAATGAAGCTAACGGCAGCTGATGGACTGACATCAGGGGCTTCTCAAGGACGTCTCTAGGTTTTCAGGGAGTTCACACTCGGTGTGCCACTGGGCCAGCACCACGCGCTCTCTGCCCATTATCCCCCTGCTTCCACTGTCACACCAGGCTTTCTGCAAAGTGCCACCCACGAGGGCCGAGTGGCGATTGCTGCCACATGATTGGCTGTGCCGGGCTGTCTAGTTGCCATGGAGCAGTTGGGTTTTCTAACAAATTGGTTTTTATACATCTCAGGAGGACGCCGATGCTGTCAGCTGCAGGACCGCTAGGTGATCTGTCATCTGTGTCTGAAATTAGAGACAGATCAGATAAAAGTTTAATGATCGCTGCGAGGAAAATGGGTCGTTTCTGCAGTGAAACGTCACTGGATCTGAAAAAAAAAAAAAAAAGCAAACAGAGCTGTCTACGTACAGTGCCGAGAACATGAGAGACTTGCAGAAGAACATTGATTGTTCTGACTTTAGAAGATGATAAGATACACTTTTATTTTGTGCTTTAGCCAAAACAAGACTCCTTTTGTTCTGCAAGGCAAACTCAGTCCTCCTGGTGAGACGAATCAAACAAAACTGGATTTTCTTTTTGAATCTTCAAAATGTTTCAGTTCTCATTGGAGGAATTGATCCATCTACGAAGCAGAATGTCTTTAAAAAAACAAAAGAAGTTCAGTTAGGTTTGATTGTCGCTCATTTCGGAGCAACAAGGAGGATTTGAAGTGTCCTCAAAGTCTATTGTGCCTATCAGCACAATAACTTAAAAGTAACGGGTACTTCCTTTTTGGTGCGTGGCTACATCTGGGCATGAGAACGTTTCCTTTTGAAAACGGTTACCAAGTCAAAATTTAAATAATTCTTTGAGCTTTATAATTTTTATAATACTTAAAAGCATAGTTTCCTCAAATGGGGTGGCTAAAGATTAATCCATGGCGCACAGGGCCACCACTGGCCACCCCCAGTTCCTCCACTGCATCTGGTGGTGGATAAAATGATTCCCTCGACTCTCCATGATGTCACTTTGTGCCGCCTCAATAAATAAATAAATAAATAAATAAATAAATAAATAAAACCCTCTCTTCTTCTCCACAGTCTAATTCCTGAACATTTTGCACCAAAAACATTTAGGTTTACTTCATTTTCTGTTTACTTCCAGTCCAGAAAAACACTCATCTCCAGAACATCATTCACTGTTCACATCCCTCAGCGACGGGGACATCGATGAACCATTTAAAACAAAAATTTGTTGACAAAGTGATCAACATTTAAAGTCTGTAAACAACAGCTCCCTGCGACCCGGAGAGGAAATGGACAGATCGAAGTTCCAAAGATTTACACGTTCCAGGAAACAGGAGCAGAGTAGCCGGCAATAACTCGAGCACGGCCGACAAGGAGACGGGAATGCATCTACGGCACCTCCTTTTCAACTCATTTGAGATTTGGGTCTCTATCTGAGATACTATTTGAGCTTTTGAGATGTTAGTCAGCTGCTCCCAGTTATTAAAAAAACAAAACACCTTGTTGTTATGGTTACGCATCACAACAAATATCCAAAACTAAAAAAAGTTTCAGAAAAATCTTTCCAGCTGCACAACATGATACCAGAGGAAATAATCATCCAAATAAAGTGATTTACATCCAGAAAAAAGAGGAATTAAAAGTTTCCAAAAGCAATATCTCTAAATGAAAGTAACAGAGCGGCTCCAACATGCAGTCACTCTGAGAGGTGCAATACTAGAACCAAGGCAGCAGACCATGAAGAGATTTAAAGATGCAAATGAACCAGTGAGAGAGTCTGTGTGAAGTTAATGATGACCAAGAATGTTCATGCTCAATAATCCAGGTATCAAATCTGATAATTCTCAATCAGGTCATCTGGACAGTTTCTTTTTAGTAGAAGGATAAATGAGAGGAACACATGAAAACAGAGGTTTATGAAGACCTTTTGCGGCATTTAAAAAACTGTGCTCAGCCTCAGAGAGTGCAGAGGTGGAAGAAATCCTTAAGAATAAAAAGGCATGTTTGTGTATATATAGACTTTAAGCCTCTTTTTTAAACAGCTAGCACTAAAAACTCACAGAAATGTTGTGCAGTCTGAAATGTAGAGCCACACATTCACAATCTGCTCATTTGCTCTTTGAGAATCCTGAGCAAACAAGCTGACAGAAGCTCAGGGATATATTTTCCTGCCTCTTTGAGATCCCTACATAAAAGCGTCTCGAGTTTTGTATCCTATAAGTACACACCTCTCTGAAACCCAGAGCTTTGTAACGTTGTGCAGCGAAGCTGCTCGGCACGTCCGCCTCCAACAAGCTGGTCTGCTTTGATCAGACACAAACCAGAAGCCAAAACAAATTATGAAAATTATTTTCCAGGCAACAAATGTATTTTTTTAATGTATTTATTTATGTTGTTTTACAAAAGCTCCATTTCGTTATTCACAATGAATAATTATGCGTAACTGAATTAACAAATTAACTTTATGGGTTTCTTCACGTCAATTGTGCCAGCTCAGCAAAAAAAAAGAAAAGAAAAAAAAGTATATAATATTTTTTTTTTATCAGCAGCTCATTAATCATTTTGAAATCGTATTCTTCACCCAACTGTCCAACGGGTACAGCTCATTATCTGAAAACAGGAATGGTGGGGGCATGAATTTTTCCTGCCATACATCAGTTCATGCCACTACTTGAACTTTGAATTCTGCAGATTTGTAGAAATGTAAAAAAAAAAAAAAAAGGTCGAACTATGAGCATTGCACCAAATATTTACATCTGATTTTATGATTAAAAAATATACAAGCAAGCACAGCTTAGGTCATAAAACTGTGTGGACTAAGAAGTGCCTGCAGGAACCAGTTGGATCTACAAACCTGAAAACCTTACATAAATGCAGTTCAAATAGCAGTCTCTTATTTTACATGACATCGTTTTAACAATATCCGTCTTACTTTTCTACCTTGGAAACCTTTAGTTTAAAGGTTGGCTTT
>JARVGV010001030.1:2243992-2255564 GCA_031762435.1 Hypsolebias longignatus | reverse complement strand
ACTTTTTTTACCCCCCCCCCCCCCCCACACACACACACACACACACACACACACACACACACACACACACACACACACACACTTATTTCTACAGGTTAGTCTCACTGAGTCATGAGAACTCATTTTCAAGAAAGAGATATTTTAGACAAACATCAAAAGTACAGACAATAATGTTATAATGTTCAACAAAAAGCAATTAAAAATAAAAGTGGTGTTTTAAAAACAGTCAAATCAAGCAGCCATATTAAAAAAAGCAAAATACTAAAAACAAGAACATATTTGCACTGACTTTATCAAATGTTTAAAATCTTTTAAAGAAATCAATGGACAGCTTCAGTTCTTTGTGTGAGATGTTCCAGGAGCAGAAGAAGAAAAGGCCTTTTTGCCAACTTCAGTCTGCACTGAGGGGACACTACAGGTAATGATGTCCCTGAGAGCGCACGCTGTAACTGCACTGATGATGTGACATGTGGAAGCAGCTACAAGAAGGCAGCAGACCAAGGAGTGATTTGTAGATGAACCAGTGTGAGAGCCTACGTGTAGTTAATCATGACCAACTGACCAGTGAATACAGGGTGCAGTGGTGGTACAATAGTTACAACTAGTTATGAATCTTAGTGCACGTGACAGACAGCATCCAACATCTGCAAGCAGCTGGCAGGAGCATTCATGTAAATAATGTCACCATAACCAATGGACAGTAGGAAAGTAGCAGCTACAAGATGTTTCCTGACATTCAGAGTTAAACAAGATCTATTTCTGAAAAACAAACCCAGTTTTAATTTCAGTTTCTTTATCAAGTTTTCCACATGCAGCTTAAAATAGAGATGTGCATCAACTAAAATGTCCAAATATTTGTAAGAATCTACAAACTCAATAGGAACACGATCCACTGATGAGAGAGGAGGAAGAACTGCTGGCACCAACTTCCTGTTTGAAAACATCTCTTTGATTTTATCAGCACTTAGCAACAGTTTGAGATGGAATAAGTCTATGGATGACGTCAAATGCAGTAAAACAAGAACTGCAGATGATGGAAAACCTTGGCAACTGTGTTAGCTCAACAACAAAAAACAGTGTCATCAGCATAGACATGTAAGGATTTGTCAAGAATGTTTTGACTTTTATTATTTATATAAATTTAAAAAAAAGGTCTTAAAACCTAACCTTGTGGTACACCATCAGTGACCATTCAGTAGCTAGTTGAAGTACTGTTATGTTGAACACATTGCCTTCGACCTGAGAGATAGAGAACCAACCAACAGTGATCTGATAAATATCTGAGCGCTTGTGGCAGAAGATGTCATGATCTACAGCATCAAAGGTTTTGGACAGGTCTAAGTGCAGCACAGTAATCCTTAGCATCCAAAGCATCAACATCATCATTAAAAAACTGAAGGTTCTGTATACAAAAACACATCAGTGAAGCAGCTGAAGCCTAAAATATGGACTTATTTTCTGTACTGTTTAGAACATGTTATAGTTTAAAAAATTAATAAAAGTATTTCTAAACACTGGAGGTATTTGTATTAAGAGCATAAAAAGGGATGGACCCGTTTCCACTTCTCATAACAGCATTTGACCAAACACAGACACTAGCTGAAATCTGCATGTGTTCGGCTTGCAGCAGCTGCAGAACGGCTACTTCCCAACAAGCATATCTGCTTTTCTCAGAATAAATGATGTCTGAACTAATCTAAATCCATCCGTCCCCCAGGCAAACAGCAGGAAAAAGACACCTCTACCACCACGCAGCACATAATTATGAATTTAAAATACAGACAAAATATCTGTGGCCTGGGTGATTTGGCAGAAGACAAGCAGATGGCCACCAAAAATGATAATCAGTGTGTTTTAAGTAGCAGCGGTGGAAAAAAACGTCAGCGACTTTCCATTTTAGATGCAATTATGATATGCAGAATAGATGACGTGGTGCTTTGAGTTGATTTTCATTCAATATAATGAAGTTCAAAACGACCTGGCTGCAGATGCTGTGCATGAATGTCACTAAGGGCTTCCAGCAAAGCTACAATAAAATACTAATAACTGCATGTGCATTACTGTGTGCAAGAATGTAAACATGTTCAATGCCCACATTACACAGCAAAAAACAACAATCTCTGCAGGACCGGCAATAAAATCTAAACAAATGCATTCGAGCAAAAGCAGCAATATCCCTCTAATTCCATATTTACTCTCTGTTAAGCAACAGGAAGCGCCACATTACACCTGCCAGAAACACGATGAGCAATAAGCACCAACAAAGTGGCATCATTTATAATTAATACAAACACAAACAGCACACGCAGCCGCATCCAAACAAAGACAAAAGGCCCATCTGAACAGCAAACAAGAGCCAGCAGCGTTGGCAGCGAGGGAACACGAAGAAATAAAGACTAGTCCATAAAGAAAAGATGACTCAGCTGTTCAGCAGGAAGGCGGCGGCTTCTCTGAAGGCCACATGAAGAGATGCAGAAGAGTCCCGTCTCCAGAGGTTCATACCCAGACTTCAGAAAGTTCCAGATAACTTTGGCTTAAACACATCGTTTGGGCAGTTCAGTCGGCTAACGGCTAGCTAACCACAAAGTACACAGGTCCAATTCCCTGCTGCTTGGAGACTTCATGTTTGAGAAGTGTGAACAGGTGCAGCCACAGGTGTTGCTAATTGGTCTAAAAGTCCAGACATGTTGCAGAGCACAAGACAAGCTGTTTGTTAAACTCAGAACTTTTTACACATTTAAACAACAAACACGGAGCAGAATTAAAATATTTACATTATTAATAATTTGATTATGGATAGTCCAGCACAAGTTCAAGGAGAGGACATGAAAATCACAACTTCAAAACATAATGAATGAGAAGTAAAGAGCACGGAAAGTTTTTTTTTTATTTTTTTTAATGACCAAAAAACAAAGATGACGACGTGTTTATCAAATTTAAAGGAAACGAAGAGTCTGCACAAAACACGATACAGAAACTATTAAAACATTAAACGTTAAAAGTCCAGCGTGCACGTGTTGACAGATGTTGGTGCTTTGGTGAAACTTTGACAACAACGGTCTGATCATCTCAACCATGAACGTTTTACAGACACGATGCTCACTTCAGCTCATGATCTGTTGAATGAGCTGAAGTGACGGCTAAAGTCGCCATCTTGAAATGGACTGACTCCCGAAGTCATCCATACGAAATATTTGTCGTTTACTTGATGTAAAATGTGAAAAACACACAGACGAGCAAAAACAAAGCACTTTCACTAATTCAGCATTATTCATATTTTAAATTTGAATCAGAACTCTGAATCATTTATTCTTTATTTTCTTTCTTTATTCACCCAAACTGTGTTAATTACATACTTTAGCATTTTTTATTTAGCATTTTATCTGATCTGACAAATGTCATGGTTTAATTTTTACTCAAGGTTTTATTTCCCTCCTTCTTGCATCAATAAGGAGTTGTTTAGTGTTTTTCCTGGTTCTTGTGTAATTTTCCCAAATGAACATGAAGCAAACGTGGAAGCAGCTCTGACTCTGACGGTACGGCCTCCTGAGGTTACGTAACTTCAGCTGCTGCACGCCGTGCGGCCGCTCGCAGGCTGAACATGGTCTGCAGCTCTGAGCCCACCACACGTTCCTGAACGTGGACTTCAGAAGATCATCTTCATCCTCCTGTTTGTTGATGCCTCCAGGCTGTGCAGAGCTCGTTGCTGATCCTTCCTGCCGCCCCCGCTGCACCGCCGCCGCTGTTTACTGCGAAGCCACGACTCAGAACGCCCGTCAAATTAAACGTTTCCCACATAACGCTGAGTCCAAAAACATCCAGATGTGCTTCTGAACACAGCTGGAGCTGTTCGACTCCAAAGCAGCTGCAAGACGCTGACCTTCGACTCTGTGAACGCTGAGTCAGCATCCGTGTTTTCCTCTTCACAGTTTCATACACGTTTCAGCATTTAACCATTTCTGCAAACTTTCAAGAATTATAAGCATTCAGCTGTGATGATCTTCAGCTGATCTTCAGCTGATTCAGGTGCTATGGCTCTTCATATTTGTAACATTTGTACATTTTAAATATTTTAATTTTAAGTTCTATTTAGCTCTAATTTTACTATGCTTAGCAAGATCTATTGTTATGTTATTCTTAGCTTTTAGCAACTGTTGTAATTTTAACTTTTAGCTTTAAATTTAGCTTAACTAATCATTTAGCTACTGAAGTTTTTGTTGCAGCGTGTACAGTGATTCTGAGCTTTACTCGTTAGTTGGAACATCTGTTTTGTCCCCAGCCTTGTTCACGTCTCTCAGAGTGGACCAAAGGTCTCTGAGTGAACCAAGCGTCTCTTAGAGTGGACCAAACATCTCTCAGAGTGGACCAAACATCTCTCAGAGTAGACTAAACGTCCCTCAGAGTGGACCAAATGTCTCAGAGTGGACCAAACGTCTCTCAGAGTGGACCAAATGTCTCTCAGAGTGAACCAAACATCTCTCAGAGTGGACCAAACGTCTCTCAGAGTAGACTAAATGTCCTTCAGACTGGACCAAACATCTCTCAGAGTGAACCAAACGCCTCTCAGAGTGGACCAAATGTCTCTCAGAGTGAACCAAACGCCTCTCAGAGTGGACCAAATGTCTCTCAGAGTGAACCAAACATCTCTCAAAGTAGACTAAACGTCCCTCAGAGTGGACCAAACGTCTCTCAGAGTGGACCAAACGTCTCTCAGAGCGGACCAAACATCTCTCAGAGCGGACCAAACGTCTCTCAGAGCAGACCAAACGTCTCTCAGAGCGGACCAAACGTCTCTCATAGTGGACCAAATGTCTCTCAGAGTGGACCAAACATCTCTCAGAGTGGACTAAACATCTCTCAGAGTGGACCAAATGTCTCTCAGAGTTGACCAAACATCTCTCAGAGTGGACTAAACATTTCTCAGAGTAGACTAAACATCCCTCAGAGTGGACAAACATCTCTCAGAGTGGACCAAACGTCTCTCAGAGTGGACTAAACATCCCTCAGAGTGGACTAAACGTCCCTCAGAGTGGACTAAACGTCCCTCAGAGTGGACCAAACATCTCTCAAAGTGAACCAAACGTCCCTCAGAGTGGACTAAACGTCCCTCAGAGTGGACCAAACATCTCTCAAAGTGAACCAAACGTCTCTCAGATTGGACTAAACATCCCTCAGAGTGGACTAAAGTCCCTCAGAGTGGACTAAACGTCCCTCAGAGTGGACCAAACATCTCTCAAAGTGAAACAAACGTCCCTCAGAGTGGACTAAACGTCCCTCAGAGTGGACTAATCGTCCTTCAGTGTGGACCAAACGTCTCTCAGAGTGAAATAAACGTACCTCAGAGTGGACCAAATGTCTCTCAGAGTGAACCAAACGTCTCTTAGAGTGTACCAAACATCTCTCAGAGTGGACCAAATGTCTCTCAGAGTGGACAAACATCTCTCAGAGTGGACCAAACGTATCTCAGAGTGAACCAAATGTCTCTCAGCACAGATGGACATGAAAGAACCGTCTTATGGACTGGAGTGTTCACCTCCTGCTCCTCCTGGACCGGGCCCTCGCACCGTGGTTTTTCTGAATCTGACCGTGAAAACCCAACAGAACTCCATCGACTCCCTGTGTTGGACTTGCTCTGGTTCTGATCCATATTTGTGACCTTTGCTGTTTAACAGCTGCTCGTTTGGACGAAATGTGACGACAGAAGCAGCAAAAAGTCTTCAAGTCCTCACAGACCTGAAGCTGCACAGAAACACTGATCAGCTGCTGATGTTTCAAAATAAAACAATTTAAAACAGCTGTTTTAAAACTCAGGCACGTGATTTTTAATTATTCTTGACATTTCTTAAATTTAACACTTTCCTTGCTGCCTGGCTAATGAACAGAGCTGCACATCTGCAGAAGCAGAGAAAGGTAAACAGCTGAGCTCTGGCAGGTTTCTCCACCTGCGTTCCAATTATTCCTCAGCATGACGGACTCACCTTTTCCTGGAGCAATAAGAGGATGTGATGGTGAGGCGAAGCCATCAGAGGTCAGGCGTGATGTGAGAGGATGAAGTGTTTGTGGGCCTGAAACCCCGTTAGGCCTAATAGCCAATTAGTGAGGTGAATGTCAGCTCCTTGTTTTCAGGACTGTCACCGCAGCCTCTGATGTGTGAGGAGCAACTCTGGATCTGCTGGAGCTCCAGAGGCTGCGCTCGGTCAAACATGGACCGATTCTCATCCATTTACTTTAAAGAAAAGCTCAAAGCCTTGTGCTGTGATGATTTATCATCCTGATGGAGAAGAGCAGAAAAATAAGAGTTTGAATTCAGCCTTGTACATTTTTTTTTTGTAAAAGTAACTCCTCGTTCTGTTACTTTAGCTGTTCATACATCATTATTTTCAGCTCATTCAGCCAAAAACTTTAGTTTTTGTATCTTTTATGCTTTTCTAAAATATTTAGCCTGATTTGCAAATATTTTCCACAAAAATACATTGAATTATTTTTTATTTCCTTCAAAACATTATTTTTTTTTACTTGATCTGTTTTTGTCTTTTACTTTCAGCTGAAGGATTGCTTTTGCTACCTTTGTTTTTAGCCTTATGCTATTTTTAGCCTTTGGTTAGCCTTTGGCTTTTTACTTTTCGTTAATATTTTTCCAGGTTTAGCTAGCAGTTTGCTATCGGGTTTTAGCTATCCTTCAGGTACTTTTAGCTTTCACTCTGCCACTTTAGCTTCATCATTTTAGTTTCAAGCTGATTGATGAGCTAAAGGCTAGTCCGACTGAAGTCAGAACAAACTGGGTTACCATCATATTTAAACATCTCCAGCCTTTATCTTGCTCTTCCAACAACTTTAATGCGGCTTAAATCACAATGTGCACGTACACTTTATATCAAAACGACCGGCTCGGCACCGTGATGTATACGCTTTTACTTTTATTGGCATTCCTGCCTAAATAAAGGTTGAATGAAACATGTTGAGTTACCATGGCAACATAATTTGCAAAGACGCCATTTCTCTCATTGAAAAAGCCTGATGGAGCTCCTGACATCTGCTACAGCTCATGGACAGCTCGCTGGATTTGTTTGAAGCTCACAGGATGTAATCATCAGATGAATCTCTAAAAGTGACTCATCTTTGGAGCCATTTTGGTTCAAGATGGCTGCCACAGCTACCTCGTAAAACACACGATTATAAATCGGTCATTATTTGACGCACTGAGCTGAAGTTTGGTTCGGTCCTAGCTGAGCATGAGTTAAACATTTCTAATGCAAATCAAGAATCCAAGATGGCCGCTTTAGCTAAATGAGAAAAAACACTATAACTCAGCTATTTTAAAAGATATTGAGCTGAAATTTGGTGTGGTGGTACCTGACAGCGATGCACAACACATTCTGAATTCAAATCTAAAAATGTAAGATGGACACCAAAGCTTACAAGGAAAAATGGTTCATTGACTTTTTGTCTTATTGAGCTGAAGTTTGGTGAGATGGTGGCTGAGAGCGAGCCCCGACACACAGTCCTGACAACTGGCAGCAGCGTGGCAACTTTCTCCAGGAGCTTCAGGGACTTTATTTTTTAGAAGAACAGAAATATGGGCGAAAGCAAACCAGCCTCAAGTTACCAAATATTTTACTAAAACACCATAAATGAACTCAGTACAAACAGAATGAACACAGTATTAATCTTTAATCATTTCCTTTCACCCTAACGGTCGCATCGCCACAGTTGATGCTGCAGGAAGTGTGTCTGTACGCCCTACCTGTCTGTGACCTCGTGACCTTTTTCCCACTGAGGTCAGGAAACAGGTTTGCAAAAGAAGGAGGAGCTAATTCCTCAGACTGCTGGACAGCAGAGCCAACGGTCTCCAGGAGGATGACTCTGGCTTGAACGTGTGAAGGTGTGGACTCGAGTGACGTCTAGCGAGGCTTTCAGAGGAGTTC
The DNA here is from genome assembly GCA_031762435.1 of Hypsolebias longignatus. Lineage (NCBI taxonomy): Eukaryota > Metazoa > Chordata > Actinopteri > Cyprinodontiformes > Rivulidae > Hypsolebias > Hypsolebias longignatus. The sequence continues at coordinate 2,247,639 of JARVGV010001030.1, read as the reverse complement.
ACCGCTCGATCGTCAGCTCAACTTTACTTTGTTTAACTTCTTTAAATGAAACACCTTGATTCATGGCTCTGAGGGTCCGTTGTCGTGTCGCTGTAGCCTCGAGGTGGTACCTAACACCAATCACACACCGGGTCCTGCTCAGGCCCAGGAGCCATGACCCACTGGAGCGCGACTCGGACTCGAGGTCGTTCGAGGATCAATGAGTGGATTATTGATGAGTCAGCAGTCACACCCTGTGATCCTGTTTCTCCTCATCATTTAGCTCCACGCCGTTTGGACTCGAGCTGCTCCTGAATTCTCTGAGCTGTTTTACAGCATAAATCTAAATGTCCCGTTCTATTTGGAGTTTAACTCTGGTTTAAATTTTCAAAACATTTGACTGCAGTTCAAAGAAAATCACAGGTGAAATACATTAACATCTTTTCAAATTAGTTTAAACATTATTTTATTTTATTATCTGTGTCAGTAAACTTGCTCTACTTTTGTCTTTTTCTGTTGCTTTTAGCTTTTAGCTGGTGTTTTGGTACTTTGGCCTAGTCTTTTGCTGCTTTAGGCAAGGTGCTATTTTTTTTTTGCTTTTAGTTAGCCTTTCACTGGGAGTGGTGGCGCAGAGGTTAGAGAAGGTGGACCTGCGATCGGACGTATCGCTGGTCCAACTCCCAGTACTGACAACATCAAAATGTGGGTGGGGTAAGTGAAACACCCACACCTGCCTCCAACCTCATTTGTCCCACTCTGGGCCCTTGAGCAAGGCCCTTAACCCCCACCATCTGCTCCTTCGGGGCCCTATGAATGTAGCTCTGCTCCACACAGAGGGCTGTGGTAGCTCAGTGGTCTGTGGTTGTGTCAGGAAGAGCATCCAGCGTAAAAATAATCGCCAAGTCTACATGTGATTCAGCTCGCTGTGGCGACCCCCTGAGGGAGGGAGCAGCCGAAAGAAGAAAAAAAAGTTAGCATTTCGCTGCTTTAAACTAGCATGTGGCTACTTTTACTGCTACATTTTTTAGATTTTAACTAGTCTGTTACAACTGTTAGCTTGTGTTTTATTCCTTTTAGCTTGCCTTTTGCAACTTTTGATTTTTTAGCTAGGCTATTGCTACTTTTACATTTTATCTAGAGTTGTGCTATGTTTAGCTAGCATTTTGCTACTTGCAACATTTTACTCACTTGTTGCTACTTTGACTTTTTAGCCAACATTTTGCTGCTTTTAGATTTTGCCTTTTCCTAAATCTAGCTATTAGCTAGCCTTTTGCAGTTTTTTTTTAAATTTTTTTATTTTATTTGTAGCATTTTTCTTTTAGCTAAAAGTAAGCAATTGGTTTTGGCTAGCATTGTACAATATTTAACCAGTGGATTTTTTTTATTTTTTATTTTAGGATTTTGCTAGGTTCTGCTGTATTGTTTTCTTTAGCTTGCAGTTTCAGCTAATTCACCAAATTTCAGCAGTCGTTCAGCTTATATGCAGAAAATGTGGCGGGAGATAATCATTTGTTCATGGCTGACTTTGACAACTGTCTTTAGCTTTTTCTTCTTCACTTGGCCGCGGCAGCAAAAACTTCTGAGCTGCTTTCTCGGCTGCAGAAAAACAAATGTTCGATTCTTATCAGGATTATCAGCTAAATCAACTCGAAACCCTTCATAGCTTCGTGTCTGTCTGCAAAATGGCCGCTTGCTGTAAATGTCACCGCAGATTTTGTTCGGGCGTATTAATAAATTACGAATCTTTGCTGACGCAGCAGCAACATTCACCGAGAAGATTAATGGATGTTTAATGATCCCTGTGGAGAAACTGGACGTTGTGGCATTAACATTTTCACTTTTGACATTTTCAGCAACAATCCCTCGCTGCTTTTCTATTATTCATGCAAAACACATAAAAAAAAAAAAAAACTCCCATAAATCAGTGAACTGTGTGAATGGTAGTAAATCACTGCTTACCACTTGTTAAAAGGCCTATTAGACCAATTCTGTGTTGTTAAAAGAGTTCCCCCTCAGTAGGTTGAAACCTTTTAATAAAACTCAGACAGTGAAATGGAGGCCGGCCTCGTGGCGCTGCATGCCAACGAGCTGTTTCTGGATCAGAGTCCGCGGCTGCTCGTTCCCTAAAGATCCATTAGGATTCAGAGCACTTTCCAACATGGCCGTCAGCTATGTTAACAGCTCGGGCCGCGGTCGGAGGGGATCCTCGGGGCTCCGTGCAGACGGGAGTGCAGCGTGTGAGAGCACGGCAGGAAACGAGTCACTTATTGACTTCCATGCTTCCTCCACGCAGAACGTGATGTAACGTGTTTACAGCGTGACACCTTGAACCTGGACGCAAAGCAGGGAAATGTTTACCGACTGCAAAGTAGCTGCGAGATGCAGGAGGGAACGTTGTCAAGGAGGAAGTTCATCCTGTGGTTCTGGTCCTGGTGGGAAACAACTGGTTCTGCTTCCGTCCTTCAGAAAATATTCTCTAATGAAACAGAAAATGTTACGACACAACAAGAAGCGTCAACGTCTGAAGATCAGAGGAAATAAACCGGATCATGGAGCGCGTTCCAGGAGCTGAGGAGGAATGAAACATTTCAGGAGACGCTCGAGTTGGTGAGAGTTAAATGTTCCTTGAAGGAATGCATATCACCCTCTGCAGCCATGTTGAAATATGAAGGAATGCATATCACCCTCTGCAGCCATGTTGAAATATGAAGGAATGCATATAACCCTCTGCAGCCATGTTGAAATATGAAGGAATGCATATCACCCTCTGCTGCCATGTTGAAATATGAAGGAATGCATATCACCCTCTGCAGCCATGTTCAAACATGAAGTAAAGCATATCACCCTCTGCAGCCATGTTGACATAAGAAGGAATGCATATCACCCTCTGCAGACATGTTGAAATATGGAGGAATGCATATCACCCTCTGCAGCCATGTTAAAACATGAAGGAATGCATATCACCCTCTGCAGCCATGTTCAAACATGAAGGAATGCATATCACCCTCTGCAGCCATGTTCAAACATGAAGGAATGCATATCACCTGCTGCAGCCATGTTCAAACATGAAGTAATGTATATCACCCTCTGCAGCCATGTTCAAATATGAAGGATTGCATATCACCCTATGCAGCCATGTTCAAACATGAAGGAATGCATATCACCTGATGCAGCCATGTTCAAACATGAAGTAATGCATATCACCCTCTGCAGCCATGTTGATATAAGAAGGAATGCATATCACCCTCTGCAGCCATGTTGACATAAGAAGGAATGCATATCACCCTCTGCAGCCATGTTGAAACATGAAGTAATGCATATCACGCACTGCAGCCATGTTCAAACATGAATGAATGCATATCACCCTCTGCAGACATGTTGAAATATGGAGGAATGCATATCACCCTCTGCAGCCATGTTCAAACATGAAGGAATGCATATCACCCTCTGCAGACATGTTGAAATATGGAGGAATGCATATCACCCTCTGCAGCCATGTTCAAACATGAAGGAATGCATATCACCCTCTGCAGACATGTTGAAATATGGAGGAATGCATATCACCCTCTGCAGCCATGTTCAAACATGAAGGAATGCATATCACCCTCTGCAGACATGTTGAAATATGGAGGAATGCATATCACCCTCTGCAGCCATGTTCAAACATG
>JARVGV010001030.1:2120901-2131827 GCA_031762435.1 Hypsolebias longignatus | reverse complement strand
TCTGGACATGTCCAGAGGACCAGACTTAGCTTTTTTAGATTTTTCTACCTGGATTATTGAGCATGCATCAGGGAACAGTTATAATAAATAACAGTTATAATAAATAACAACAGTTATAATAAATAACAGTTATAATAAATGTCAGACAGCAGAGTGTTTTTGTGCTGCTCACACTTTTTCAGCTTGTAGGAGCAAAACTAATAAACTCCATGCTCCAAAGAGACGTTAGTGTCTTCACCAGTGTCATGCAGACGCTGCATGCACGATGAATGCAGCTTTGTCAGGGTTGCCAGATACATTTAAAATGTCTTATTTACCTCGTCCTTTTCTGTGCACGTTCCACAAACACAACACAAACCTCATCTTAGAATATCTTTACTCAGCACATATGACAGTTTAGGTCAAATACAGTACTGTCATTTTAAAGCCACAGTACTATAGTTCATCATTTCTTATCTGGCAACCCGACTGAAATGGAAACTACAGCGTTTTTGTTGTTGTTGTTGTTTTGTTTTGTTTTTTTGTAAACCCACTCATTTTTGTTTATTACGCCCATTAAACATTGGAAAAACACTAAAGTTTCCAGAGGTTGTTCTGTGTAAATGGGGCCTTCCAGTAAGTAGATCACTTTGACTTGGTCATTCTAAAAGGAGCTCGTATGCTGAAAAAGTGTGGGCACCCCGGTGTAGAGGCTTTAGTCTTCCTGGATCATGTTACTGAAACATCACAGGGGCCATCTTACAAGTCAGGCTGGGGTGAGGCTTGCATTCCTCAGATGACACTGGCTGGCTGCCTCAGTGTCCATATCCCTAACTGACAAATGCAGACGAAGCCAAAAAAAGCATCTCAGTACCACCTCCTACTGCTCCTAACTATTAAATTCTACACATCATGGGAAAGCCATCTGGGTCAACCCATACGACCATGCTATTATGTTGCTAATGTGTTACTTTTACTGTTTGGTCAAAACATGTGATAATAAAATGAAGCATTCTCCTCAGGCGCACCATTTTATTGCTGCATGATGTTCAAAAAGTATTTATACTCTTGAACTGTTCACATTTTGTCAAGTTACTACCACAAACTTCCAAGTATTTCACAGGTTTTACCAACACAAAGGAGCACATAAGTGTTCAGTGGAAAGATGTATTTATTTATATTTTATAAAATAGTGATAAGTGCATTGTGTTCAGCCCTCACAAGTCTTTTTTTTTTCTGAAGACAGAAACAAATTCTGTACTGTACTTGAAAATTCTTCAGTGCCTTTTCCAAAGTCTTCACTTTCAGTCTAATGTAGCTTTGCATGGAATGACAGGTCAGCTTTATCAGTGTCTTGCAATCTAATAAAGAGCATATGTCTTCAGCAGCAAACTGAAGTGACTGTGACAGAATAATGAGGTGGACAGTGCAGTCAAGAGAGGAGACAAACAGCCTGGAGCAGTGCAACAATGTAAACGGACTACAGGGAGTCAGACAAGTGTTGAAGGTTGGAAGGTCATGTTGCCTACGATGCAGTTTCTGCTAATGGCAATATATTACATTATACAGTCTGGTCAGCAGAAAGCACCACGCTCCCGTGCCAAGAGATCGAGGAAGACCACCCCCTGAAGCTGACAAAACAGCAGCGATGGCAGCTTCTTCCAAACAGCATCCATCATGTACCTCAGAGAGCAGGTACGATACTCACACTGCGTGCACGTTTGTCTGTTTGTGGCCCATTGTGTGTGCACGTGTGTGTGCATTCCCTTGCCTTTGTTTGTACATTCCATGTGCTAACAGAGTGGCCGGCAGCTGTCCTTGAATCTCTATTGACAGAGAGTGTGGGATCTGCTGGGTATTTTTATACATTAGCCTGCAGGAGAGAGCAGGTGGAGGCTTTGTGGAATCCAACAAGGTCGTGCCATAATCTGGACTTTTTAAAAACCTGTTCTGATAAAGTCCTGAGCAGGTCCGAGAATAAAACGGTCACCTAAAAAGATAATGCTAAAAAAAAAAATTACAAACGCCTTCATTTGTAATTCTAGCAGAAATGAAAAGCATTGCATTCCGTGAAGGAATAAATATCGCCTGTCGCCTTTTTGGAAAGAGTTTTAGTTCAAGATGGCCGCCACAGCCATGTGTTCATGCTAGCACATACACTTTACATAATAATCAGTGACCTACTGCCATTTTTGTGTTAGCAAAGACAGCCATCTTGAACTGTGATGACTACTGTCAATGAGTTGTAGATGTATGTCCACTGATTACTGAAAGTTTATTTTCAAGTTATCCAGTGGTTCACGAGATATTTTGCTAACAGAGAGACCGTGTTGACTGTAACAGTTAATGCCAAACATTAAAGCAAAGATATTGTGCAATAGATGGTGCTGAGACTGTGTATTGTGAATCACTCTCAGCTACTACCACACCAACTTTTAGGTTGAATTCTGTCAAACTGACTGAAGTTCAGCTTTTTTTTGTATTTTCTAATGTTGTAATATATAATAAAAGCTCACCAAATGATGACTTTCAAGTCATGGTGTTAATGAAATATTTTACTGACAGACAGAGTTGTTAAAAGCAGTTAAAACAAAAGATGTATGTGAAGCTCTTGAGCAACGTGCAGCACTCAGGTTATATGTTTGTGATCAGTCTCAGCTGCTACCGCAACAAATTATAGCTCAAATCTGTAAAACTGACCTTTGGAAGAAAGCCAAAAAAAAAAAAAAAGACACATATAGTAGTGCCACTAAAATGCAAAAATAAAATTCTGGACCTGTACTTTGACACTATGGCTTCATTCTGCAGTTTAAAATAAATCAAGTTGGCACAAATGACTCGCAGCTAATTAGTAATCGTTCTAAGCAGCGGGTGTTAAAAGGTGAAAGTGGCAGCTCAGGCAGACGTCACCTTGTCGCCCTCTCTGCTGTGGATGCTGAATAAGCTGTGCACAAACACTTCCTCCACCACCTGCTCAGACGTGCATTAGAAACATTCGGCCCTCTTTTTTGCCTCAGACAGTCTCCACTTCAACTTTTACGCTCACTTGATATAAATGATAGCCCTCTGAATGACGACGGTGGGTGGCGGAGGAGGCTGCTGGAGCAGAACAGCTACGCAGTCACAGGCAGGATTTGAAGCTGCTGTTTCCCACCGTGGTCAGGCAGCCGGCGGACAAGGTGGCTGGTTGGAACAGGGACCAGGGAGGCATGTGAATGAGCTTAGCAGTGCCCACTTGAGCTGTCTGCCAGTATAAAACCCTCAAGAGCTCTAATGAACTCCGTCTCTTGAGGGATGCAAATGAGTCGAAGGCTGGAGAGAGAAAACAGTCAACGAGTCTATTTTCTTAAAAGCATTGGAAGATGTTTTGCAGACAGCCTCACACACATGGCTTTGGACATAATGCGTGTGATTACACCATCAGCCTTTGTGTCATTGCTGCATTTCTAATATCTTACAGTTCCCAAAATGTTCTGAAATAACTTAACAGTCTCTACATGCAACCCTGAATACACTGACTGCACTAAAAAGAAACAAAAATTTAAATACAATAAACAATAACCTCAAGCTACATTTTCATATCTTGTTATTAGCATTCAGGAAAGAATTGGAACATTCAAATAACTATTCATTTGACAAATTACAGTACTTGATTTATTAAATGAGAACAGTGCAAGCTGCAAATGAATGGTTTGTTAGTCCGCGCTCCTGCACGGACTGCGTATTCAGGAGCTGCAGAAAACTCTGTTAGGACAAAACACTGCACTGCTGTCCTTGAGGGGAACAAGATAAGTTGTTCCACAAAAAGGACAAAGTTTACTGCCTCTGCTTGGCAGCGTTTTACCCTCACACTTAGTCGAGCCACAGTGATGCATGACTCCTGAGCTAATTAGCACAGCTGACTCCACAGCACCATGTAACGAAGCCTTCAACAACATCACAAGAATAAATCAGGAATGGTGACAGTTTGATGAATAAAAAGTTTAATCAACTTCTCAGAAAGTCAAAACTAAGATGCTGGATTAAAAGCAAATATAATGATATGATATTAGCGCTGTGGCACCTCTTTTCAGGACAACAGAGTAAGAACCCTAACAAGGATGCAGAACTTCAGGATTTGTCTTGGAGTGAAACGTTCAGTTATTCTGTGTATTTTCTTTTACAAATTTGTGCCCAAACAGGAATCAAATCAAAAACTGCAGAAGCTTTACACTATACAGCGCCGTGCTTCAAGGTTAAACGTTGGTAAAGACCTCTAGTCTAGATTTCTGATCCCAGACGAGGTTCATCTTTATCACTGATGCAGATAAGCACATAAGTAAATAAAATAAAATCCAGGTGATCGCTCCATGACACAATCTATTACCAGTGTTGCTGCTCTGACCACAACCTCATGCACAGCAGCCTCTGTGCAGTCTATAATACTACACCATGAGAACATGTGCTGTAGGTCCAGACCAACATTGACCACATGCTGAAGCCCCAGTGCACACAAGAAAATATAAAAGCACATGCTGGGCTGAAAAAAATTACTTAGTACTGGTAGTTGCCATTATTATATTATGTATATTAATATAGAGGTAGCACGGTGGAACAGTTGGTAGAGCTGTTGCCTCTCAGAGAGCAGGTTGTCCTGGTCCAAATCTCGGCCGGGGGTCTTTCTGGGTGGAGTTTGCATGTTCTCTCCGTGCTGCGTGGTTTTCTCTGGGTACTCCAGTTTCCTCCCACAGACCAAAATCATGCATGTTAGACTGATGGTGACTCTAAATTGTCTCTAGGTGAGAGTGTGAATCATTGTTTGTCTCGTTTGTCTCTATGTGTCTCTGTGATGGACTGGAAACCTGTCCAGGTGTCCCCTGCCTCTTGCACAGGAATGGCTGGACATGGGCACCAGTGACCCCTGCGACCCGAAAAGGAAGAAGCAGGTAAAGATAATGGATGGATATTGACCTGTCGTTCTGTGTTTGTTCCTCCATCCTGTTCCTCTCACACTCAGCTGGTTGAAGAAGATGTCCACTCATCCTAAGCCTGGTTCTGCTGGAGGTTTCTTCTTGTTAAAAGAGTATTTTCCTTTCCACTGTCTCCTTTGTGCTTGCTCAGGATGGGAGAGGAGACTGTGATAAAGTGAAGATTCAACACAATCTGCCATCTTCCTTGGATAGAAAACTTTAGCTAATGGGCTTTTATAATGTATGTGGATATTTTTGTACAGTTCTCTGAGACAACTTCTGTTGTGAATCAGTGCTATACAAATAAACTGAATTGAATTGAATTATTATAATAGTTAATAATTAATTCATCAGCCCCCTATGAATAACAAGTGTCAGGGCACTAACGATCACCTGTTAGGCCAATGGCCCTCCATCCTGTGAACAGCTAGTTCTGGATGTCAACAGCAAACTGGTTGATCCTCTATGAGAAGGTGCTATTTATAAGACTGAGTTTATTACAGCTCCTCAGACTGAAGAAGTATTTTGGATAAAAGACAAAACATTTCAACAAGTTTTTTATGTATTTATTTTTTTATTTCATGCATCCAAAGGACCTGACTTAACTTTGTTAGATTTTTGTACTTGGGTTATTGAGCATATATCAAGATATGTATTAATATAATTTTACATGGGTAATCTAAGTGTCTGCAACACTTCATTGGTTTGATACATAAAATGTTCAGCTTTTACTTTTTTTTCAGATTACAGAAAATGAAATTGTTTCTAAATATTTCTTTTAATGAGGGCCAGTGATTACTAATGAAATCTGGTCTTATTTTAGATGCTCTAACAGCAACAACGGCTGAGTGCGAGTTCAACACTGGACTCAGGCTGATGCCGAACACAAAGGGATCTCTTTGCTTTGTCACTGAACCTGATCGCAGCAGGTCCTTTCCCTGGAACAAAGCCAACTGTCCGGCCAAATGAAACCCATCATCTTCTGACAAAGGCCTCAAAGAGGTGTGGTGCAATCATCACAAAGTTATGCAACATCATATAAAGATCAGTGCATAAAAGCTCAAAGCAAAAACAAGAAAGAGCAGGGTGGATAACGTGAAATGGGGATGTGCTTTAATCTTTCCATGGCAAATTGCTGGCTTGGTGGCCTCAATGATCCCAAAACGCTTGGCTCCAGCTTCCCCCCCCTTTTTTTCTCCCCTGTCCAATTAACTTGCCACAAAAAGAAGCCATGGTCTTGAAGAGAGACACTAATGAAATCCCAAAGATTAACACAAAGGGAGGAAAGTACCACAGGTCCCTAACTGCTTGTGTTCGATAGTGTTCAGTGAGTGAATAAATTATTTTTGTTTCCTAAAGTGTAGACCCATTAATCCACAAACTCCCCCTGGTGAATCTGAAAAAAATTATTGAATTCAATAATCAATCTTTTGCATCTCCGTTGCTTTCTCCCATGACCTTCTGCATAAAGTAATTCAGGAATTACAATGCCACTCTTGCAGCTTGTTGCTAGGGAACAGCTTTTGTACAGATGTTTCCATTTCCAGCCCCGAAGGCCACAAAACGCTCGCTGGAGGGACGCTGCAGTTTGACACAAGTCCCATTTAAAGCACGTTACATGCGGCAGTTTGGCTGCTTGTGATACTGATGTTTTTGTGACATTGTGAATAAACCACAAAGACATCATCATATCTCTAAATTATAACTTTATACCAGTTATACAGAAAATGAGCCAGAGTCTTGATAGATATAGATAATTTTGATGATTAAAAGCATGAAAATGAGTGCATTACATGTGGTTTAGTCAATAATTAATCAGTAATTGTGTTCTTTCTTCAAACCAGAGGTGAACACCTTGCAACAAGATCTGAAGCTGTCCACTTTGATTCATTTAAGATTTTAAACATTTGATGTCAATAGAAAAATCAAAGAAAATATGTTCATGTTTTAGTATTTTACCTTTTTTACTTTTTTAATTGCTTTTTGTTGAATGTACTTTATACGTTGTGTGTCTAAAAAAAGTAATGGTAATAATAAAGTGCTTTGTGTTGTTATCATTTTATGTTCCCATTCAATGGTGAAATTAGTTCTCTGCATTTAACCCATCACACATGGGAAACACACAGGTGGAGCAGTGGGCAGCTGTGTAGGGGCCCGGGGAGCAGTTAGGGATGAGGTGTCTTGCTCAGAGACACCACGACATGTGGGAATGGCAGGGAGTCGGACCGCGACTTTCTGGTCCCAGGTCGGCTGCCGTATCTCTACTCCATCTCGGCCCTCCATAAAACAGGCCTCTCTTGAAAATGAGTCGTCGTGACTCAGTGAGACTAACCTGTATAAATAAAGGTTAAATAAAATAATCATCTTTGGTTATGGTGAGTTGATGGTGTTTCTGGTCAAGTCCCAGTTCGGGTCAGAATGCCAGAAAATTAATATTAGATGAAAGAAAAGATCAGCCATGATTCCTGTGTGAAGAACATGTAAAATAACTAAAAACAATCGTGGCGTGTAGGATGGGGTCCGTCCTGACGTGTGATTGGGTGTTCTTGTGTTTAGCATGCTGAACTGAGTTGCTTATTAAGGCTTTAGTGGAAGTTCCTGTTTACAGAGTTGCCTCCTGATCCCACCCAAAACCCTTTCTCTTCAGTCAGACTAAAATAGGGCTTCGCTCCAGACGGACAGGGATTTCTGACCATATCCTGAGGATGTTTCACAAAAGAAACATGGTGAGCCATTGTAATCATTTAAGGCTTTAGTCCTAGCTTCTCCCTTTCCGTAATTACATTTGAGAATATTGTTGTTGTTGGTATTTTGTATTTAATAATACCAATATTTTGAGCACAAGACATGATTCAAGTAATATTCTGTTAAAACCATGTCTTGTCTTTGCAACATTCAGACGGGTAAATAACGCTTCTGTCTTTAAACACAAAACCGTGTGTTGCTTTTCTAACTTTTGTTGTTTTAAAGTATGCAGTACATCTTCTAATACACTTTATGTACATCTAAGGAAAATAAACTTATGGATAAGTTTATGCTTCGAAAAGTTGCAGCATATTTAAAAAATGATTTATCTGAACCCTGTTTGTTTATATGTATACTGAATAACTGTTTATTGAAAAACTATACATTTTTACACAATTAAAATCAGATTAATTTCATGTAGTTGTAGCCCATCAGTCTCCCTGACATGTGTACAACTGCAGTTGGTAGTTTTACTAAAATAGCATTTCCCAAAGTAATGAGAATTGGGGTCATCTAAATAGTTTCTGACAAGCACAAGGTGGTTGTAACAGGGATCCACTGTGTTGGGTCTAGATCACACTTGCTACTTATTTCAAAGCATTTAAGCTTAAAATAAAGAATGCATGAAGAGTGTGTGTTCAAGTTTAACAGCAATAATAACTTAATACAGTTAGGTCAATAACAACAACAACCACAAACATTCACAGCAGGTGGGATGTTCAAATTCTCATATGAAAGTACACAGACTGTACATCATTGATGCTCCCAAACCACAACAAATTACTAGAAGTATTTAAAGAAACATCAGAATGTACAAAACAGGATATTGTCACAAAGTAAACTAAAGACAACCCTGTTTAATGATTTACTTTTGTTGATTTAATGTACGATAAAGATATTTCCTCTAGCAGGTTAAGAACTTTGAAGAAAAGAAGAAATGCATCATCATCATTGTACGTTCCCATACAATCACAAAATCTGTGCTCTGCATTTAGCCCATCACATGTGAGATCCACATTTGTTCAAACCATTTGATTAATTCTAAATACCAGCCTAGTAAAGCTCACTAATATTTCTCAGGTCACTGAAGAGTCTCTCACCTGGAGCAAACATGACTCCTAGTCAAACCTCCCACAACATTGAGTGATTAACTAAAGTTCTATCTTGTGTTAGGACCAGCTGAACTAAAACTTCAGAGCTACGATAGATGATACAAAAATTAGTTCACAGGTTTTCTGTGAATGAAAAGTACTAAACATTTACCAAACTGTTTGTTTGTGTGGTAATAAAAAAGTGACGATTATGATCAGGTGATGAGGTGATGACGTACCGTTGACAGACGCCTGTATTTAGACTGTTGAGTGGTTTGAAGCAGTTACCATCAGATACGGACTGATCAGCACAGATAAGCACCTGGACAAACAATGCTGCTTTTGGCATTTATGTAACTTATTAAGTCCATTTATATGAGCAAAGTGTGAAGTGTAGTGAGTAAAACAGTGGACGAACATCTGAGGACTGAACGTTTAACAAAGACTAAAGTCAGAGACAACTATTGTAAAGCAGTGACGACATGTCTAAATGTGCAACATCTAAAAACATCAGGCAGCATACAAACACAAAGTCAATACACTTTTGTTAGGGTTGGGAGTGCACATAAAACTACTACAATTTTGTTTGACATAGAACTTATGGTTTTGTGTCTACCAGTCAAAAGAGGGTTGTGTTTAAAATAAAATTAATACTTTTAAAATTACAATAAAACTCTAAGTAGGATCCATTCACACACAAGTTAAAACTATTTTTAGAAGCATCACATTTCAGACAGAGAAGATTCTTATTCAGTTTCTAAAATCAAAACGTGTGTTGTCACTTTAAGAGTCAGCACAGCAGTTCAGTGTAGTTTGTCCTAGTAGAGTTACCGTAGCATCCTGCAGCAGAAACATGTCCTAGTTAAGTTGATTTTCATCTTTTTTTAACTAAAATAATAATTGCAATAATCCTAAAGTGACATTTTGTAAATGTTTTATAAACTTTACTTTGCATATAAATTTGAGGTGGTAAATACAGTGCAGCATCAGATTTTCTATGATCTTTTCAATGCTAAATTAGCATCTATGCTAATTGTTGGTCAGCTGCCAGTGTTTTTCGACATTTTATTCTGCACTCTTTATTAGGCATTAAAATATCAGTGTTTATCTTTATAAAATAAGCCATAATGATTTAGGTTTCAGGACAACCAAAACACACCAATAATCATTTTGTAATTGCATCACAGAGAAGTGTACTGCATTTATTATTCAAGATGCACAGACTAGATGTGTTTTCATGCTGTCATTCTTCATGCATTCATCATTGGGCTCTATGTTTCCCATTTTCACAAGTGTCTGAGCAATCAGCCACGATGCACGTTACAGTTACTCTTTCATAACATAGCACTGCAACAACAGTATATATGATGCAACTGTGCACACTACCTCTCTAGAGGATTTTCTGGCAATAAACTTGTGGAAACATGATTCAGACACTTTAATTTAAGCTCATATTTTGTATTGTACAGCATGGACTGTTGCACCCAATCTCAAAATTATTTCACTGTTAGAATAAGCTGCATTTTCCTGTAAGAGTTTACTGTATTTATGAAGTACATACTCAAACTACTCAATCATAAACAAAAAAATATCACTATAAGAAGGTTGTAAAGGAATTAGCCATTCAAAAAGTTATGTGCCATTATGTAACCCCATATCTGATCCTTGGTCTTTACCACATCAAAGCTGCATAATGCACAAGGAGAGCTGAATATTAATCATGGCAGGGAAGATTAATGAAAAGGGCTTGCTCTCAGCGGGATTGGTTTAAGTGCAAAGGAAATAAAAGACCATCTGGGAAAACATTTGGCAGTGGATGACTTTTGAGGTCAAACAAGGTAAATGTCAATTACGCTGGTGAAGGTCTGAGGCGCCTATGAGCTAATGCTATTTAATAAATAAAACTTAGCGGTAACAGACATCACAACTTTTAGAGAAAAAATATAGTTGGAAAGGTACAAGAACACATACCGCAACGTCACCAGAAATGGATGTATAGCGGGCTGCTAATGTGTCAATGCAATAAATGTTTTTCCACAAACTTCTCATGTAGGAAAAATTCAAACATTTGAGTGAAAAAAAAGGAAATACAGGTTACCCCCGTTTTACGGCGTCACCGGTTTACGGCATTTCGCGTTTACGGCTGTCGCCCCCCAGTGACG
>JARVGV010001030.1:2053609-2064415 GCA_031762435.1 Hypsolebias longignatus | reverse complement strand
ATCCATCCATCCATCCATCCATCCATCCATCCATCCATCCATCCATCCATCCATCCATCCATCCATCCATCCTCTTTGACTCTTTTAGGGTTACTGGTGCACACATCCAGCAGTCACTGTGTGATGCAAGGGACACCTGGACAGGTCTCCAGTCCATCACAGGGCGGCTGTGGCTGAGTGGTTAGAGCAGTCGTCCTCCAATGCAAGAGTTGGGGGTTCGAATCCACCACCAGCCACATGCCGAAGTGTCCCTGGGCAAGACACTAAACCCCTCATTGCCTCTGATGTGTGTCCCATCAGTGTATGAATGTGATATGTCTGATGTGTGTGATACGTCTTTGTATAGATCTAGTAGAGGGCTGTATGGATGGGTACATGAGACACTTTGAGTATCTTGATAAGATAGAAAGGAGCTGCATCAGTACAGTCCATTTACCATTTACATAGAGACCATTCTCTCTGGGACAGTTCAGAGTTACCAGTCAGTCTAACATGAGGAAACTGGCGTACCTGGAGAAGACCCACGGAGCACAGAGAGAACATGCAAACTGCACCCAGAAAGGTATCAGACTGGGATTTGAACAGACGACCTTCTTGCTAAAAGGCAACAACTCAACTAACTGAGCCACCGTGCCACATTCTGTGAGATTATTGTATTAAGGAAAGTGTTGATGTTCAAATGTAAACAAAGCTCTTGTCTTTGTTGGCAACAAAAAAATAAATAAAAAATTAGCTCCTTTCGTCAAGTTACATGACAGACGTACTTTTTGTTGTGAACGATGCCCATTTAGAGTTTACTTTTATACATCATAAATAACATAATATGCAAATCATAAGATATAGATGCATTATATTAGGTGATATGCAAAAAAAAACTTCTGACAAGAACATGTTTTTGACCTTTGTAATGACTTAAGGTGTTAAACAAGAGTTAATATAAAAATAAGTAAGATTTCCTGGTGACTCATTCAACTGAACTGATAAACATGAACACACAGTTTTAGAACCAGAGCGTGATGTGAGCAAAACTAAAAACAGAACTAAACCCGTCACTCAAGGCAGTTCTTTTTTTTCCCCACATTTGCAGGTTCATCTGCCTTAAACTGAAAGACTCGATCAAATAAAAACACAAAATGTGTTAAAACAAAAAGAACATGGTCACAATTTATATAAAAAAAAAAAAATAGGAGCTTTGCTTTAATCTCCTATAGAGTTTGCTTATTTCTGAGCTCAAATATAAAAATAGCATTTTATTCTGCAACATCTGCCTCACTCTTATTTCAGCTTTTAGTGCGGAGCAGCCGAAGCTGCAGCAGGGAACAATGTGGATCTCTGCTGGGTTTGACACAAAGCAAGAAGCTGTGATTACGAGCAGAAACACGTGTGAGACCTTCAAGACCTTCACCGTGTGCCTCTGTGTCATCACAGGTCTATTAGTTGAGAAGATTCCCATGAGCCTGCTCCAATGAGCTGCTCTTGTTTTTCCTAAAATATTCAGAGTTGAGGGAATCAAGCAGCAGTTAATTTAGTTCTCCTCAGTTTATTTTGATCGGTTAATAATTTAAAGAAAGCCAGTGATGTCACACGAGCTGCTCCGTTACGGTTTTCATTTAATCGAGAGGCGCACTGGGCTTAAAATTAAACATTCGCCTCACAAAGTAGTTCCTCCTAATAAACAATGTAAATTACTCATTTACTGGGCTTGCTGTTTGTGGCGAGTGGTGGCACAGACGTTAGAGAAGGCAGGCCTACGATCGGAAGGTTGCCGGCTCGACTCCCCCGCACCACAAACCAAAAACCTGAGCTTTGGTTCTGTTTATTTTTCCAACCGTTTTGACAGTTTAAAGTGGAATTTCAGATGTTTTTTGAATTGTCTTCAGTTTTTTAACTTATTTTCGGTTTTGGAACAGAACCGTTCAACGTCTCGTGTCCATCAAGCGGATATGAACATGTGGCCAGTGACCTGGACAGGCAGGTCCAATAGTCTCATCTGGGGCATCACTTTCATGATGCTGGCATGGACTATACCTCAAGTTAACATCCTACTGCCATGAGGACAGGGGGTGCTGAGGGAGCTACAGCACCTTTTGTACATGGCAATACATACCATATTTAAAATATACAGAAATAATCAGTTTAATGACTGAGTTATAAAACAACAAGACAAAACCTTTACCCACTTGTGCTTTGCAAGTTCATAACCAGTTCAATGGTCATTCAATAGTCAGGGCACTAACAGAAAAAAAAAACAGTTTAAACCAATCAGAGTCAGATTTAAATCTAACTACAGTCAGTGTCATGTCAGTTCATATGTAAATGAAGCAATTGATGTAAGGACATATGAAAAATAATAAATCTTAATGTTTGTCTGGTGTGTGAGACTGTCCAGCCATGTAAACAAATGTTCGACGTTTAAATAAATTTCTGTTGACTTATGAAGGAAAAACACTTTCACATACTCTTCAACCAAATCATTTTCCTTTGGCGTTACTTTTCATGTCTGGTTAATTTCCAACACAGCAACAATCAGTCTTTGCTAAAAAGGCAAAGTGAGAAGCTTAATGAAAGTTGCTGATGCTTATTCACACTTTTTTTTCAACACAACTCAAAATGTTGCCTCAGCACTCAACTTTTCAGGAGCGATTGTTGCTGCTTGGGGGCATTTAAATACACATTTTGACTTTAAACTTCAAATCTGACACCAAGTAAAAAAGCAGAGCACGACTCAAGGTCAGTCACTGCGAGGAGCCACCGCGATGAGTGAACCTGAAACATGGAACTGCTGGAAGAGATGCACTCGGACGTCACTAAAAGATCCACTCCGCCTCCAGACTCTTAGAGGAGGTCGTTAGTTTGTGTGAACGTGTGGATGTGCGTGAGCGTGTGGGGCGTCACTTTATTCTGTGAGCACACTGACAGCACAGCGTGCTGCTTTTGCTGTTGCTTCATACACACTGTATCATCATTGACTCCATCGTCTGGATTCTCCACGGGAGTGAGCTTGGCTGCTGCGTCTGTCGTGTCCAGTAGATGCCCCGCGGCGACACCGTGGCTGTTCTCCTGCAGGGGCCACATTTCCTGCCACGTGAGCGATGGGTGATGAGGCGGGTGGCTGCTGAGCAGAGGCTTTTTCTGTCTGTAGTTAGCCCACACCTGCAGAATGGTTTCTTTGAAAGGCCGCGTGGTTAGCGTGTACAGGATGGGGTTCAGAGCACTGTTGATGGGGAGGATGAAGATGACCACCCAGGAACTGATGGTCCCTGTCGAGGACAGAGTGCAGAAACATAAAAACAAAGACAACAAACTTTACATGACGCAAAACATTTTATGTTCCATTGCTTTGACGTGCTCTTTGTGTCCATCTCGGAGCAAATAGGGGTATTGGAAATACCCTCCATCCATCCTCCATCCATCATCCATCCATTCTCCATCCATCTGTGAATGTTGTGAACATGATAACTTGAAAAATAAGAGAGGTGCCAACTTTCTTTTTGGTGTGGCCACATCTGGGTGTAAGAAAGATCCTTACCAAGGAATGAAGATGATTTTATGGAAGCCAAGGCCACCATTTGCCACCCCTTAGCTCTGCCCTTGTGTCAGGTCATAGATGAAATTGTTCCTTCACTCTTCAGGATCCGTCACTCTGTGTTGCTTTGATGCAAAAGAAAAATCCTCCCTCCATTCATCTCCACAGTGTAACTCCTATCCACATGAATCTCTTGTACTAAGGTTTATTTACGTTCCCATTTCAATTCCAGTCCAGGAAAAAAAAAAAAAAAAACACTGAAACATTCACTTTCTAAACCCTTCAGGCGACTGAGGACATCGGCGTACTGCTTGTTACGTCACGTAGACAAAGTTTAGATCTAATGAAGGTAGTGTCTCACTGAGCTGGAGACTCACACTTTACTCAATGTTACAAGAAAGAAGGGACAGTTGTGGTGCAGTACTGAAATAAAACTGTAAAAGCACACACGCATCAGTTCCAGTGAGCTCCGACAAATATTTACTTTTTTATGATCAAATATCACTTATTTGCTAAAGTTCTTGACATCTATAATCATTTTGTGGCATTTGTCCCTTGTTTTTTAAACTCTAAGATCAAACACTGAGTTTAATCTTGAGTATTAGTTTAAAAAAAGCCCAAAGGACATGTGGTCAAGCACAGAAGCTTGTTTGTTCATGTTCATGTTTTAATTTCTGCTTGATTTAAAACAAATCTGTCATTCTAAATTATGGCTAATGTTTGTATTAATCCAGAACATTGCGTTCACATTTACTGTAATATTCTCAGAAGGTTATTATTATTATTATTTTTTTTGTAAAATAAAGTTTTCAAATGCTCTTTCAAATGTCATTTTGGATGTTTGGAGGCTTGATGGCAGCCGTTCATGGGGCCTTGAGTTTAGATTAGGTTCAGAGGTCATTAGTTCTTAAGCTCAGAAAAGAGTCCCAGCTGTTTGATTCAGTTATTGTTATTTACATTACATAAAAATAAATATTCTATTTGCTCTGTAGCTGATGGAAACTGCCACCGTTGTTAATTCTCCTTGTAATAAAATTTAGTTTAATAAAATGAGGATTTTAAAGCAGTTATTGGTTTTACTTTACCAGGAATCTCCACCTGCAGCAGCGACAGGATCTTGAGGATGAAGATGGGGATCCAGCAGAGGGAGTCAGTGATGACTATGGAGAAGAAGCGTTTGGCGATGGTCACCTCTTTTTTGATGTGGTTGCTGTATTTGGTGGTCTGAGTGCCCGTTCTCTGGATGTTATAAAACATGCTTGCATAGGAGAACACTATGATGAGGAAGGCCACCAAGTTGAGACCTGCAGAGAGATTTTTCATTAGTTTCTACAGTTTGGGACATTTTGGAAGGTACAACTATGACAAATACAGTCTTTGTATTATGCTTTAGAACAAAAGGAACCACAAAGGAACTGGATGGATGGTGTTTCTGCAAATACACAGTGTGAATGTGAAGTACTGAGTGATTTTTCTAAAGTTTGCTAAAGAAGCTCAGGTGATAAAAGTGTAAAGGATCAAAGCAATCACTGAAATCTAAAAGTTGCAAAAGCTTGGCTAAAAGTGTCAAGAGACTAGCTGGAAGCTAACTGTAGCACAGAGTTAGCTAAAAACTAAAAGTAACAACAGGACTGGCTCAAAGTAGCAAAAAGCTAGCTGAAAAAATTAATAGCAAAAATGCATTTGGTTTCAGCTTCTAGTTAAAAGCATCAAACAGTTAGCTGGATGACAAAGTATTATGAAGCCAGAGCTGGAACCTCACTGGCCTACAGAACCTCACTGACCTACAGAACCTCACTGACCTACAGAACCTCACTGACCTACAGAACCTCACTGACCTACAGAACCTCACTGGCCTACACAAGGTGAGGTCAGTGAACAGGCTGATTCTGGCAGATCCTGATCATCCAATCCATGGTGAGTTCAGGTGTCTTCCATCTGGACACATCTGGAGCCCAGATGTAGAATGAACAGACTGAAAAACTCATTCATCCCTGCAAAGGTCAGGCTTCTCAATGAACATTGATAGTTTCTGTACAGTTATTTTAAATGTCTCAGTGTCTTGTGTAGTGTGCACGTGTTGTGTGCCGACTGACTGTGAAACTAATTGCCCCTTGGGATAATAAAGATTCTTCAACTTGAACTAAAAGGAGAATGAAGTGGAGAAATCCTCACCAAGGAAAATGACAATGGAGTAAACGTGAGCCCAAGGCGTCTCTGGCTGTTCCGAGTGCAGAGGGAAGCAGACTCCATTTGTCCCATAAAAGTTGCGAAACAGTCCCTTACAGGCCAGCGGCAGAAAGGCCACAATAAAACCAAACACCCATATCCCGAGCAGGATGGAGACGGTGCGTCGCCAGCCAGGAGTCAAGTAGTGGAACGGATACACGATGCAGATGTATTTCTCCAGAGTGAGGTAAGTGAGGAGCAGGACAGAGACTTCAGTGGACAGCATGGCCAAAGAGCCGATGACCTGACACTGACTGCTGTCCATCCAGGCCTGAGCGTGCCGGTTGTACTCGCCTCGAAACTTCAGGTCATACGCACCGATCATGAAGAGGTAGATGCCCATCAGCCCATCTGCACCTGCAAGGCACACAGAACCCGAAACAACCTGATCAGAGACGTTCATGGTGACAAGGAGTACAAATACATTAAAAACTAAATGTTTGCCATCAAAAAGGAAGAAAGCCTTTTACTTTTTATGCAAATGAGGCACATGTGACATTTACACGTTAAATGCAAACAAGTTATTACAGCTCTTTCAAAGGCAGCATTAAACACAAGTAATTAAAAATAAAATTAAAGGATTATATCTTTCATTGTTTTCAGCATTGCATTTGTAGTTGAAATTTAGTTCTTACATCTTTTTTTGTTAAAGTATTGTATTGAGAAGGGTTAAAACAATCTACGCATCAAAAAATACACAAAAATTGATGATTTGTTTTTTAACAGTTATTTTCAGTAGAAGGCACCGCGGTGGGATTTATTTGGACAAAGTCTACAAAAACCAAACCAAGCACAAAAATGACTCAAAATTAAAGTCAAACACTTTCCAAAACTTTGAAACTGAAATATCTGTTCCATTGTTACTATATTTATCTTTTAGAACTTCAGCGTAGAAAATAATGAAGGAACTTTAAAGTTTGTTTCTGAGTGTGGAATATGTTGATTGTTACACAACTCTGTCTCTTTTCACCCTTCATGGGACTTTTTGTGTGTCTGTCATCCTCAGCCCATTGAGACTGGTGCAAACTCTCCCCCAGGTGGGGCAGGACTCTGGTTTCTGCTCCCAGTTCAGCTGCTGGTTGAAAAGCCAGCCGTCAACACGTCAGGCGTCATAATGAAACATCACCCAAAGCAATCACGATCCTTCTAGTTAAAAGATCAAAGTCACATCTGTCATGTCAACCAGACGGTTGGCATTTTCTTCACAAAAAGCCTTTTCATCTGATCTAGAAGGAGATTTTCAGATTAAATGTCTCGACGTCACACGTTGTTTTCTTTAAACTAACTTTCAAATCAAAGTTGAACTGGTCATATCAAAGCATCAATTGGATCCTCGGTTTATGTTCCCAGGTGAGTTCAACACAGCTTAATGTTTAGCTGATAAACTGAACAAACATAAATGCAACACATTTTGTGTTAAAACTGCACGTTTTAATGGCCTCTTATTGTGGTCAGCCTAAGGCTCACCTGTGAGGTGGATGGATTATCTCACTAACACAGACTTACACCAATCTTTGAACAATATTTGAGAGAACAAGGCCTTTTATTTACGTAAAAAAAGTCTTGGATCTTTGAGTTCAGCTCATGAAGACTGCTCATTTTGGAGTGGCCTCTTATTGTGGTCAGCCTAAGGCTAACGTAGAAAAAGTCCACATCACATTTTATCTCAACATCTGTTATAGTCATTTTTGTGTTAGCTAAGTTTGATCAGTTATGGCTGCCATCATGAATTAGGAAGACTTCAACATTCAACATTTATTTATTTGTTATTTTACTATATGTTGTCATCGTATGTTGATGACATCACTGTATGTTCCCGTACAATGACCAATTTAGTTCTCTGCATTTAACCCATCACACGTGAAATACAGCCAGGTGGAGTAGTGGGCAGCTATAGGTGCCTGGGGAACAGTTAGGAATTAGGCGTCTTGCTCAAGGACACGACGACCTGTGGGCACGGTGGGGAGTTGAACATGCAACTTTCTGGTCCCAAGTCGGCTGCCCTACCTCTACAACATTAGGCTGTACACAATGAATTTTTATTAAATTCTGTCCAGTGAGACATATTTTGCTAACAGACAAATGCACATGCACAGTGTTGGTTTGAGCGGAAGGCAATAAAGATTTTCTTTAGCAACAAATGAGTGAATGATACAGAAAATAAATGACTCATGTTGTACAAATGATGAATTTGTCTTTCAAGAACTTTTGTTCTAACAAGTGACTCAACATTTATGAGTTTATAGTTTGTTTATGAACTGAAATCTGTTTCATCCCTTTAATAACCAGATTATAATCTTTTGGAATCCAAGACCTGTTTGCACAAAGCCACTTAATCCACGGCTGTGAAAAAAGATGAAAAGATTTAAAGGCCGTTTTACCTCTTTTAAGCCTTTTAAGCTTCATTTTGTTCGCAGCCAGTAAACCCTCGTACGTTATTGGATTTGGTGCAGAATCAAACTTTAAACACATTAAACTGACTTTCCGTTCATTACCATCACTGCAGAACAGTTACAAGGTGAATATGACACCTGCTTTTAATTTATGTTTGATTTAAGGCTTTTAATGTTTTAAGGTTTTGGACTAAAATAATGAAACTGCATTTTAGCCTAAAATCTGTTAAATTCATCAAGTTATAGCCATTTATTGTTTTTCAATGTCAGTTGGCTTTGGCAGCCATCTTGAGTTGAGTCAAACTTAATTGTAGATGAAGACTTTTTGCAATTTCCTTAAAAATCCAGTGGTTTGTGTGATATTTTACTAACAGCTAGACACACAAGCAAAACCATTATTATATGCACAGAATTTCCGTTTCAACTAAGAAAAATATTTAAACAAAGCTTTTCCAGTCCCATCACACAAAATGAACATTTACGTAAAATAAATCTTTGCTCTTCATCATCATCAGCAGTTCCTTCATGCTGAACCTGCAGTTTGACTCACAGCACAGGGAGATGATGCACATGGCGTGCAGTTTGTTCTCGGAGCGGATGTAGGAGCGCATGCAGATGACAAAGATGTTGCCGAAGCAGGTGGTGGCGGAGACGACCCAGACGAAGACCCTCAGCACGATGTTGGCCAGCAGGTCCTCAAAAGACGAGATACCATCCGTGTTGGGCTTGCAGCTGCGGACGTGAGGAGCATAACCGCAGTACTGGAACTTCTTAAAGTAGCTGCTCGAACAGATAAAAAAGAAAAGTTGAGGAGCAGAGGAAGGTTTATTGTGATAAGATATCAGTATTTAAAAAACTAAATAAAAGATCCAGCATTATAATTTTGATAGATTCTGAAATAATGTGTGAAGCTGGGTGGTCCTGCAGGTGATGGACCTAATTAGAAATAATACATTTAAATTGAGTTTTGTTTCCTAACTTTATTATCATTAATATATTCCCCCATAACATTTGTTGAAAATTTGCTGAATTGGTTGAGTTTTACACTTTTAAAAAATGTTTGTTTTCAAAGGTTTTCTGGCTGTAAGCAGATGTTGTTCATAACAAGTTATTTAGAATATATTCATTAATCTGTAAGGTTCATGATCATCTTGTAACAACCACATGTGAGTATGTGGAGCCTTTGGAGACAGACTGAGAAGATGATACGACTCTGGAGGCATTCCAGAGGTGAATGTGATGAAAGTGGGGCTGTCTGGGGAAGATGGGGACACTAACCATGACAGGGAGGACATTTCTTAACTTTATCAGATCATGCATTTCAAAAAGCCTTTGGCTTCATCTGTTTCAAGGAGCAAATGTGGGAGCTCTGGTGTCATTTCCTTTGCTGTGTGACATTTGAACAAATCAGTTGTTCAACTCTCACGTCTTGAGTCAGCTCTGTGATGGATTTTCCTTCTTTTATCTTAAAAACACTTTCAGACCATTCATCTGCTGCAGATGTTTTTTTTTTAGCCATGACACTTCTCTTTAGTGCTTCACTTTCTTCATGCTCTCATGGTGAGGAATAAAGAGCAAATTGGTAAAATAAATAAAAAATGCAGCCAAAATAAAAACATACAAATAAAAATTACAATAAATCAGTTCAGAAAACGAACTCGAGCTCAATATTAAAACATTACAAGCAGGTCTGGCAGCTGACAGGATAAACCTAAAGAAATGAAGGCGGGTTTTAAATTTTGACTCTGTTAGTTCACAAGAAGTGCCTTCACAATAAATGAACCTGCTCAGATTACCACAGTATTATTAAGCATATTTAAGATTTGATGTTTTAACCCAAAATCCTTGTTATATTTTCACCAAATCACAGAACGGATGCAGAGTTTCAGTCCAGAGCAAAGAGTTTGACTGAGCTGCTCACATCCGGCCAGTCCGTCATCTTCTGAATTTAAAAACAATTTCAACACAGTTGTCTTTTCATGGAAACATGGAAACATTTGAAAACAGTCCACAGCTTAGCCTCTTGATTTTACTGGATATTAGAGACTAAACAAAACCATGTTCTTGCAGAACAAACATTGTGATCGCTTGGAAAGTCATTTTTGTTGCTCGGAGCTCCACATGTGGTGATTTGGTTCAAAGAGATTTTGTGAACAAAGCACAACACAAAAACTACTTCAGGCTCTTTCTGAGTATAATTATTTATTTGATGTGTGCGTATCTTAAAGGAACTTGTAGGCAACCGTCTTAAAAAATAAAAACAACTCAACAAATTGGAGGTCTGTCATTCCTCGACTGAATGCATATCGCCCGCTGCCTTTCACACTTTCACAGCTTTAAATGGTTATTACGCTCAGAGTGCATGTTGTGTGTGACGCTCATCTACTACCACAGCAAACTTTAGGCTGCTATCTGTAAAAGTGAGTTATGAACCCTTTGGTGTGGATCAGCTGACTGTGGCAGCATCTTTACTGAGCTGATGTTGGCCCTCGGGTGAATTTCATTAAAATCATCGTTTTGTCAATGTTTCATTAAAATCTGGCCACCGGTCGGTGCATGAGGAGCTTTGCTGAAACTAAATAAACGAGCACACACACACACACACACACACACACACACACACACACACACACACACACACACACACACACACACACA
>JARVGV010001030.1:2004464-2019399 GCA_031762435.1 Hypsolebias longignatus | reverse complement strand
ACTACACCACCCCCCCCCCCCCCCCCCCCCCAAAGTTTTTAAACATTCAGAGATGGCAATTTAACAATTGACAAATTATATGGTTCTAAAGAAAAATAGCACCTGCTTTATCATCCAGCTGTCATTCAGACATTACAAGAAGACATTAATTACACCACCTCAGACTTCATGAAATGCTAAATAAAGAATGTTTTAGACCCCGTGTCATTAGGTCCATCAGCAGCCATGAAAACATGAAATGAAGCTGCTGCAGAGCAAACACTTTCTTACTTTGACACACTGGTTTTAAAAGATAAATTAAACATGTAGGAGTCCTTGAATGAATCATATCTCCAGCACCATGTCATGCCAGAATGTGCAGAGTGAGATCATCTCATGTTCATAAATGTTATGCACAGTTCCCTGGAATATTGTGAGATCTTGCTTGATCCATTAGCACTCGGAGTGTGAGTTGTAAGTGACCACGAGTTGCAGTGATAAGACTCCAGAATGTTGCACAAGGAGCTCAAATTAAGGAGTTTTGTTAAAATGAGACAAAGTTCTTGTGGCAACAAAGTGAAGACACAAAGAGACACAGGCGAACTGGACATGGTATAAGAGAAATTGGCTGCAAGAGTGGGCGGGGCTTGCTGATGATGAGAGGAGTGGGTGATGGCACAGAGTAAACTGAACTGAACACAAAAGAACAAACAAATAAAGAGAGAATCAGAGACAAACATCTTGATAAAATCCTCACAGACTGACAGCTCTTACCACTTCACATTAATATCTGTAAAATTTACCGACGTATAATTCTATATTTGTGTTTCCATAATTCAGTTTGTTGTGGAGACCAAAAGTCATTCAGTGTTAGATGTACCGCAGAAACTGACTGCAAGTTTCATGAAATCTGTACGACTAAAACAAAGTTTCTCTTAGTGCTTGCCACACTGGCTGAGTCATAACTCTTTTTGTTCCGTTAAGATCAGTTGGCTGTGGCAGCCATCTTGAATTTGACAAAATCTAAAAGGTAATCAGTTATAGATAAAAATCCTACAATTACTTCCTGAAAGTTTCATTAAAATATCTTGATTTACGACATCGTTTGTTAAATATTTAGACACCCCCCCCCCCCCCACACACACACACACACACATGTAGGAGGGCAAAAACATGATCACCCTTTTACCTTTGGTGGTGGAAATAAAAAAAGTACAAAGCAGAAAAGAATCACACCGGCGGTAACGATAATAAAAATCATGGCTCCTGTTAGTGTTCTGGAAAAGTCGTGATTTAGAAATCCCATCAGGAGATTGACTAAAAGTCTGTGTTTGTGGTTTCAGTCCCTTTATTTGAAATGTTTCTTTTAGTTTTGTTACCTCAGAGAAGATGCTGCTGGCGTTCCAGTCAATGGAACAGAGGTCTACTAGTCAACAACAACATGACTATTCATGTGATATTATTGTGATTAACACGATTATTTCACAGTTATGCTCTGGACTTTTGCTTCTTTAACTTTGACTCAGTTCTGTAGTTTTACTATTTTCAATATTTTATTGTAGCAATCATGATAAAACAAGAAATGCACTTTAAAAGTGCCCTTTTCTCCCCATTTTTCTGTTACATGTACTTTTCTGCACTGAGCTGAACCAAGTATATCTATAAAGCACAGTTAATAAAAACTACTGTTGACAAAAGTGATGCACACTGAAAATGCATGTCACAAAAGCAGCCTAAAATACAATAAACTAAATATAATGAGCCTCAAACCAATTTGTCATCCAGGTCATGAACATGTGAACTATCCACTTCAGGCATCCGTCCGTTACGTATTCCTCCACCTCCAGATCCACCTGTAACACACAGCAGTGAACCAGGATCTAAACCATCGCAGACTAGCTGCACCAGATCAACCCCAGAAGAGAAACAACGATGCATTAAAGCAAAGGAACGAATTTACTGTGGTGTTAAGAGCCAGAGCCCACCAGTGACATGGGAGATATTAACGGTCTCTCTAGTTCACCTGGTGCACGTTTGTTGTTTCCTGCAAATACTTATGGCATTAGCTTCAACCTACCCGTCCACTACTGTGTACTATAGATGCAATAGATGAAGCTTATATCCTTGGTTACTCATGTCCCAGTAGAAATTTGATAGTCAGCCCATTCCAAGGATGGCGGGGAGTCAGATTCAGATAAGCTTGATTGTTGATTTTCTTCAGGGAGACAGATTTTTTTTCCTGCAGCCTTGAGTCCCAGCTGGACGATCCGCATTCCAAAATGACCTAATTGTGGGAATACATACAACTGATCCATGCTATGAATCCGCTTCAAGGTCGTACCCACTACGTTGACGAGTCCCAGCCGCAGGTGGCCTGCGATTCTCAGAAATCGCCTCCACCTACGGTTTCGCTCGTAAATCTGCTGATTTATCGAAGTCATGGCACGGATCAAACCTTCACACTGGCCTGGAAGCTTGATCATAGCCAAAACTGCTCCTGAGACCTTCTTCAATTTTTGATAGAACAGAGCCCCTCCGATGCTAAAAAAGCAGAGCTCCTGCTGTCATAAATCCAATTATGTAAACTTCTTCAACATCCTCCACAGACAGGACTGAGAGACACATCACCTTCCACTCTCCCCACGAGTCCATGACAAACCCCCCAGGGTGCGTCTGAGCAGGGCACACCGGTTCTCCTGGACCTTGTCGTTTTGTTGAAAAAATCTTGTCAATAGCGTTGATCGTCCATGATACCAGATCCATAATCTTAATTTAAGTTTGGGAGATGAGTACTCGAGGCGCTTCACACAGAAACACAGTCAGTCTAATAATGTTTTCCCTACATCACTGATGAATCATTCTAATTAGTTTTGTATAAAGACATGAATCATTGAAAATTAATTTCTTGACACTATGGACTCTTTCCAAAAAGCAGCAAATTTAATAAGAGTTTCTCTGCTGTTGTTTCTAAATTAGGAACATTATTTGACTTTCAAACAGATCAGAGGAAACAAGGATTAGAAACACAGTGATCAGGAGTTCACCACGTTTCATACATTTACTGTCAATTTAAGGATTTTAAAAATAAATAAATCTTTGGTTTGTATCTCTATATCGTCAGTTTGAAAAAAATAAAATAAAACTGCAGCTGTTTTTTTCCCCAGACACAAGAGAGGATACACGATGACAGCACAGAAGTCCATGCATCTCTTCTGGAGGATCCATGAGGAGCTTCAGGACAAAAAGCTTTTTATCTTGAAACTAAATCAAAAGCAAAGAGTCACATGTGATCATCTTGACCACAGGAAGACTGATGCTCTTGTGCTGCACTTGAATTGTTCTGCTTTGTTGTTTGTGCTCAGAGGCGTTGAGACGCCCGTCAAACAGGAGGAAAGCTTTGCACCGTTCAGCACGTCATGAAACTGCGAGGAGTTAAAAGACAACAAAACAAAAGCCGTCACAAAACTTGAGAGGCATGGAGGAGCCGAGAGGTTTGGATCCCTCTGGGCTGAGTGAACAGCTGTTGGACGGTGCACCAGTGGACAAGAAGGACATTCTCATTCTGTACAGCAACAGAAACATTAGTGATTATGGTTTGGTAAATTTATCAGACAAGTGTTTTATTTTTAATTGTTGTGTGATGTCTGAGGCTGGTGTGATTTCTGTTGAACGTACTGTAACAGTTTGGTGCCCAAGTCAAAATGAATTAAAATGGCAACATGCTTCACATGCAGCCTGTGGAGCGCACGTCTAAACATATTGCTGTGGAATGTTTAAAGTGCTGCACCAACCAGTCAGCTGCTTGTTCAGCATTCAGCTGGTGTCTGTGCAGAGCAGAGGGCAATAAGTGGCTGGATGTGACAGCATGAAAAAAAAAAAAGTGGATTTAATGTAGATAATCTTACAACGTGGGCACCAGCAAAGAAAACAGATGCATCCCAGCAGCAATTATCCAGTTTAAAGGTGATGGCAATATATAACTTGAGCAAACAGCGAAGCACAAAGGTTTAAAATACAAAACTGTGAAGTCTAAAGAAGTCTGGGTGAAAAAAAAAAAGTCTAGATAATTTCCTCCTTGAATATTTCTGTACTGATAATTTGAGCCCAGCACGGCTCAGCCTGCTGACAACAGGTTCTGTTCTTCAGTGAGCGGCTGCTCTTTCACTGAATGTCTTTCAGGAATCACCTCCTTCTATGCCAAAGATAGCATTTCCTCCAAGGCAGAGTGTTAGTTCTGTGTTCTGCACAGTTCCTTACTCAGTCATCTGCGTTGGCACTCCTATCTTTGGGGACTCATTATCGATTAAATGCATCAACGCCCCCTCACTTTTATTATAAAGACTGAAAGTCCACACTTTAACCCCCAGACTACATGCTTCTGCCTGCACCCAGCAGAAGAGCTCTAGTCAGAGAATGCAGAGCATGCAGGCTGCAGAGAGGAGCAAAATGTAGATGAACAGTTTGAATAAAAACTTTGCAAAGCTTTTAACTTCCTGTTTGATGAGGACAGGAATGCATATCACCCGCCACCTTTCACGCAAGAGTTTCAAACGTTTTCAACGTGAACCTCAGTTCGAGTGGTGACCAGAGATAGTTTATGTCAAACGGTGGTGGGCGGAAAGTGGCAGCACCTGGGTGATCACTTTTTTGGAAGCAGGTGCGAGTGGAAAGCTGAGGGTGAAAATGAGAACAGACACGAAACACAGGAGCTGAATAAAAACATGATGGACATAAAAACAACATGAGCCACAAGATTAGACTAAATGATAAACTGAAGGGACTGAATAAATAACAGAAAAACACAGAATATAACAGGAATATATATTAAAAAAAGAAAGTATACATAAGATGGAAGAAAGTGCAATATAAATGCAAAACAAGACGTTATATGTGAGCGTTTTACTACGCTTAGGTCATGGAAGACATCTGCCACCCGCCAGATGTTTTATTGCAACATTTCAGCTCATGCAAATATTTAATTGAAACAAACTAACTTTGAGGTCAACTTATTTTTTCTATGATGAGAATACAACAATAAATTCCCAAAGTTTGACGTTTTATGAACTCCACTTTCAACAAGTTCCTGTTAAAGTGTGAAGCTGTAAAAAGAAGTTTGAGAGTGGACAACAAACAAAAACAATAGTTAAAAATAAAATCTATGATTTTCATGTGGAGAAATTTACAGCTTGACATACCGAGTGTACCTCATTATAATTTATGACTACACACTTTCTGTGGATGCACTTGAGACAAACATTTTTTTTTAAAGATTTCAAAAATTTACAGTAAAATTTTAAATTTAATAAGAAAAAACATAAAAATTAACAGATCAAAAACAACATTCACAACTTGTATGGTTGTGACGTCACACTTCTTTAAATTATTTCTTCTTAGAGTTTTTCATTTGCGACTCGTCCATCACAAATCTATATTTAGTTCATTATTTTGAGTCAAATATATAATCAGAAGAACAATCGCTGTTAATGAGATTTCACAGTTTGATAAAGTGTGGGACTGAATTTATCACAATGTTATCGAGTCCCTTTGAACTTTGGCTTCAAAGTGAGATTATTTGCCACATGATGTGTGATCATAATTGCATACAAAAAATAAAAAAAGCACAAATAGAAGGATGTGCATTCAAACCGATAATTGGAAAAACTAACAGCAGCATTGCGGTTCAGAGATCAACAGTCTCAGTGACACAAAAGCTGACTCCAGTATCAAAGAGAGACAAACTGTGGGAATGTGGGGCTGAAGTTTGAATATGTGAAGTTCAACTCCAAGGGAGAGTCATGATACGCCAGCTGATGAATAAATATATTTTTCTTTCTTGCTCCACATAATAACCCTCTTAACAACAATTTGAATTGGGGCTCAAGGTCTTCTGAGGACATGTGAGAGTTGAAATACAAAGTAGACCCACTCCAGATCTAACAAGAACATAAAGAAATGATTTCTACCAACAGGTGTGACCTAAAAAGTCTGGCAGCCTGGAGTTCCACTCGGTGAAGAAGTGGCTCTTCAGCTGCAGTTCAGGTCGGAACAACATGGAGTCTTCTAATCATTTACTACCTGGGATGCTGCACATCTAATCAGATTTTTACCAGAGCTGAGCAAGACACCTGCAACTTAACCAAAATGTTTTTATTATGTGAGTCTGCTCTTAAAATTCATAGGAGTGGCCAGTGTGTGCTTATTTATCTGTTTTGTTAGCAAAATATTTCATGAGCCAGTGATTAGGTTTTAGTGAAACTCCAAATAATCATTTGGAGTAGATCTACAGCTGAACACCTCTTGGAGTCAGCCCAGTTCAAGATGGCTGCTGTCATTTAAAAAAAAAAAAAACAGTGTAGACTTTGGAGAACAGCTCGACTCACAGAAAGTCAGTGCATCACAAGTACAGAACTTATTGATGTGGGAGTTCCTGACACGTTCTAGCTTCCTGGAATGAAAAACTTTGTTTTGTAGAAACTCATCAGGGGCTTGCTCCTCCCCTTCTGCCTCTGATGCTCCTCCCCTTCTGCCTCTGATGCTCCTCCCCTTCTGCCTCTGATGCTCCTCCCTTCTGCCTCTGATGCTCCTCCCCTTCTGCCTCTGATGCTCCTCCTCTTCTGCCTCTGATGCTCCTCCTCTTCTGCCTCTGATGCTCCTCCTCTTCTGCCTCTGATGCTCCTCCCCTTCTGCCTCCGATGCATCATAAAGCCGGGTCCGGCCTGGACCGGCCACGGTCGGCCCAGTTCTGCTTTTGTTTTCTTTCAGCAGAACGTCACCTCGATTTGGTGACATCTGGCTAAAATGGGCCATGGTAGTAGCTGAGAGTCATCTTCAACACATAATCTAAGCGCTACCTAATCTCAATACATCTCATAATATCACATGAGAACGTATAAAGTTATTTATGAAGTTTGAACAACTCTTTAACAGGTTTTAGGCTTTAACAAAAGACAATCTTAGGATAAAACACTGTCTGATATGTGTTATTTTATTTTTTCACATCATTTAACATAGATCTTAGATCTTTATAACCGCTTCTGTTGATAAATTATATTTTTGCTAGTTGGGTATAACTGGGACCTTGAGTACACAATTTTGTTCCACCTCATGTACCACATGTGACGTGAATGCCAATAAAGATACTTGAACTTTTAAGCACGTCTAGGCCTTTTGTTTCAGAGACGACGCCACAATGTAGACAAGTCACCAGTTTCCTAAAACTATGAACATTTCAAATTAAATTGGGCTTTGGGGAATGTAACAGTGCAGGTCTCATCTTCTGCTGGGAGCACTCACTGCTTTAACACAAGAACTACTTTATCTGGAGAAAGCTTCAGATTTATACTCCTTTCTTGTAAAAGATGGAAAAATGTTCAAAGGACAAATGGTTTTCTTTTCTAAATGATGGGGTGAAGAGAAACAACTAATGTGTAGTGATGCAGCATACAGTGATGTGTAGAAGCTTTCTTCATTCCCTGAACCTGATCTTTTCTGAAAGGACAACATCTGAAGACCGAGGCTACATGAACACACTGAGCAGCTGTTTACACGAACACACTGAGCAGCTGTTCAGCTGCAGACGGTCAAACCGTTCTGTGGTCTCAAACAAACAGAATCACATTCAGCTTCATTCTGAGATGTTGTCTGATGTTCGAATGCAACACAACAGACGTTTTCTGACGAGAACAAAAAGTGAAATTATTCTTTTACGGGGGCTCATGCATCGTGTGAAATCATGTGACACACTGGGAAAGCTAAATGTGTTTGTCCTTAAAAGACCAGAGACAATAAAACATAATTAAATCATTTTAATAAAACATAAACTTCAAGTGTAATGATGGACACGGCTCATGGGACGCTAAACATATTGCAGTATCTCTCACTTAAAAGGTTTAAGGGAGCCTTCATGTGAGAAGAGAAGTTTGAGACTGTCTGTGTGTTTCCATACAAAATGAGTTCTCAGCATCACACCTGAGACACTCCCAGGTGCAGCAGTGGGCAGCTACGTCTGCGCCCAGGGAGCAGTTAGGGATTAGGTGTCTTGCTCAGAGACACCACAATATGTGGGTCGGGCTGGGAGTTGAACCTGTGACTTTCTGGTCCCAAGTCAGCTGCCCTGCCTCTCCACCATGAGACATTATTTGCTTGATGATGACAAAGAAAAAAAAAAAGCTAATTCTTTTGAGAAGGTTACGCAATGAAAAAGCAGCAAATGCTCAAAAGAACAATTTTGTTGAACATCTTCTTCTTCTTTAGTATTTCTCTCTTCAGGAGCCTCCGCAGTGAGTCCTCCTCCATCTCACTCTGTCCTCTGTGTCCTCGGTCTTCGCTCCAACTACCTCCATGTCCTCTCTAACTGCATCCACATACCTCCTCTTGGTCTTTTTTTTCCTGCAGCTGCATTTCTAACATCCTTCTACCAATATAACCACTGTCCCTCCTCTGGACATGTCCAAACCACTGTCCCTCCTCTGGACATGTCCAAACCATCTTGGTCTGGCCTCTTTAACATTATCTCCCAGTCCTTCAACCTGTAACTTTTTTTTTTTGGACTTCAGCTGCTTGTTCATTCAGTTTCAGTCCATTTGAGGATGATTGTCAAAGTGACAAATCTTAATTATAGAAATAAAAGTACAACCTAAGATTTTTGGTAGGGGTGCACCGATTGCAGTTTTCACGCCGATCAACAATTTCTAAAAAGTCTGACCTGCCGATTCCAATTTTGTTTTATAAACAACACTCTCAGGTGTTACAAGGTCACAATGCACCTTCAATTTTCCAATCTTATTTTATCCTTGAATAATATCCTAGAAACAATACAATTTTTTTAACTGGCCATGAGGTAGTGCTCTGAAATATAAATGAAGTTCAGACAATTGTTAAAAATTAAAAAAAAAAAAAAAATCGCTAAAATCAGTTTCTCACAAAAGTATCGTCCGATTTACAAAAATTAAGAAAATCAGGGCACCCCTAGTTTTTGGGTGTTTCAGAGAAACGTTAGTGATCTAAAATCTGGGGTTGACTGCAGCTCGACTCACCGTTGATTCTGAGAGCCGACTGGAACTGGTACTCCTCGAACAGGATCTCGTTCATGGACTCCTGAATGGAGCTGAAGTTGAAGTAGGGCTCTGTGATGATGATGCTGGTGTCTGCAAACTCCACCTGGTCAGAAACAAACAGTCAGCTTCAGGCTAAAGAAGGAGAGCGCTTGTTCGGATGCTAAACACCTTAAACATTTCTTTTCCAAACAGATGATCCCAAACTTTCCTCTGGACGTCCCAGTTGACCAGGTAACCCTGCAGAGACACAAACAGAGACAGCAGATGGAAATCTCACCTTTTTATAGACGTTACAACCTACGGTATTTCCTAACTCAGATCTGCAGGAACACCCAAAGTTTAAAGCTAACACACATCTTACTGCAGCTTTACTACATGAAGAACCCACTGAAGGTTCAGCAAAAAAAAAACTAAGCAGCATTCTGAAGGAACGGGTAACATCTGGGCCCAGCTGTTCACAGACACACTTTTAATTTGAAATAAAACAAGACAAAAATGTTTCTGATCAAACTCAAAAGAGTCCCCTGTCCTCTGTGTGTTTTTGTTTGTTCCAGTGAAAGCAGTTGACCTGCTGACCTTCTGAAAGGGGAGGATGTAGAAAAGACCTGAAGGATCTTTGATCTCGTCCAGCTGGTTGGCCGTGAAGGTTTTTAATCTGGATGTCTTTGAGCGAAACTGACAGTTTGGGATGACGCTGATGGAGAAAGACATTTTTTAATTAAAAAAATATATATTAAGTGTTAAAAACACACTAAAAAGGTTTTAAACACCATTCAACAAACTAAAACTCAACTGATATGTTAAATTCAGGTAATATTCCTTGATGTTAAACTTCCAGTAAAATTAAACAAAAATTATAATCAAATAGCATTTATATGATTAGAAAAAACTTTTGTTATAAAAATATTCAGAAAAAAAAATAGCCAACAAAACTGAAGCTAAAAGTAAGGGAGAACTTAAACCTTATTTTAGAAGAAAAAAAGTCACCTTTTTGGTGATTTATTTACCTGGATGATTTTTTTTTTAATTGAATTTGAAATTCATCATATGCAATCAAACACATATTTTAGTAAAATAATTCACGTTTATTCAGTCCAACAGCAATTTACAAAGTAAATAAAACGTTAATTTCTCTGCTATCGTTTATAATTTAGTCAGATACACGTTAAACACATCGATCCTACCTGACTTTCTCCGAACTGTAGCCGATTTTAGCCGAATTCGCTCCGTTATCCAGAACCAACGTCGCCATTTCGAACCTAAACACGTCAACTATATGAAAAAAACAGCTTTTAATTTTTTATTAAAAATACAGTACACATCAAAACCAGGCATATTTTAATAGTTAGCTGCTCATTTGTAGCCAATCAAATTTCAGATATGTCCGTATATAAAAAAGTCCGTGTGGAAACACGTGACGCCATGGAATTTTTTCCGTTTTACATTTAACAGAAATTGAAAGACTGAAAATGCTTCAAAATGAATACATGACACAATCACCCTAAAATAATTTTAAATAACGTGTAAATTAATACTTTATTTAAAATACTTTAAAATAAGAACATCTGATTGTATTATTATTAAAAACGAGAGAGGACAAATGAAATAAAATAATCCTTTTTATGTTAATTTAATTGAATGGCTCCTTTTAACCTCTCAGTATTTACTCTGGTATTTAATATTAGCCAGTTTATTACAACAACAATACATATGTTGTTCCTGAATGCAGATACAATGTAAAATATTACATACACAAATTTTCAAGTACCCAATGAGGGTGGAGGCAGGTATGGGTTTTTCGCCTTTCCCACCCACATTTTGATGTTGTCATTCAGAGGAGTTGAACCAGCAACCTTCTGATCACAGGTTCACCTTCTCTAACCTCTGCCACCACTCCCCACAACATTGAACTCATGTCTTTCATGGAAATGTCTTATTATTGCAGATGTATTTTAACAAGCACCAAAGACTGACTGTAAGAGAGCAACTGAAAATGATAATAAAGTTCATGCGCAATCATCCAGGTACCAAATCCAATAATTCTCAATCAGGTCACCTGGACAGTTTCTTTTTTATAAAAATGTTTCGTCCTCCATCCGGAGGGCTTCATCAGTCAGTTCCAGTAAACTGTTTCCCAACCAAGCAGTAAACAGGGGTAAAGAGGGCGAACCACAGGAGCCCCCTGTAGAACCACCAATGCAGACAGAGTGACACCTTTCCCAAGAGCTTGCAACTCAAATCTTCCGTCAGCGGGCACCAAGCAAGATCCTTCAGAAGGCACACGCTGCTGAATGAACAAATGAGGCAAACCAATTTTACTCCTGAGGCTTTAGAGGCCAAAGATCACATCTGACAAAAACTAACACAACTAGATCAGTCCACATTTCAGCAAGTGATGGACTTCACAGAAAAGACACGTCCAGTCCTAGACCCGACAACAAAAAAAAGTTTAATTTACTGGTAACTCTTCGAGGCCATCTCAATCCTAACAATAACACATTCAATGGTGGACCACACACCGGCAAACAGTCACCAGGGAGATAGAAAAATGGGTGAAGAATTTGTCTAGACTGCTCACCCAGCCTGAGACAGAGATCCAGTGGTCTGAACTTTGAGGTTGCACCAAGATGAATTCCTCTGGTGGAGATGATCACAGCAACTGAATCAGCCATCCGCAGCAACACAGCATTTGAAGCAGAACAACTCAGGATCAAAGTTTCAGCCTGCCTCAGCATCACCAATCCACCATCTTCCATCATCAGCAGAGAGGAGAGAGATGCACTCTCCACTCTCAGCAAGGACGAGAACATCATCCTCCTCCCAGCAGAAAAAAGGTGCACAGTGATTTTGAACTGGAAAAGCTTTCATGAGAAAGTTATGACACCCCTTAGTGACTTAACCACTTATGAGCCACTGAAAAGAGATTCAGGAAGTGGTTACAAGAAGAAGTTGATAGATTGCCTGAAACACTTGGAGAAAGACAAGGCTATTAACCGTATTCTGAACCAGACTGTACCCAGAGGAGGCCACACCTAGTCAGTATGGTTTATCTAAATTTCACAAACAAGGTGTACCTTTAAGACCTATTGTTAGCACGATCAACTCTGTCACTTACAATGTTTCCAAATATTCTGCGTCTGTTCTCATCCGTTTAGTTGGCAGCTCAGAACACCACATACAGAACTTTGTGGATAAGTTGAGGAATGTCATCATGGAGACTGATGAAACAATGGTCTCTTTTGATGTCACATCACTCTTTACGTGCATTCCTGTTGATGAGGCAGTAGAGGTGGTCTGTTAAAGGTTAAAATCAAGACACCACTCCAAACAGTAGGACCATGCTTGCCACAGAGCAACTGTGTCAACTCTTGAAACTGTGCCTGCAAACTACTTCACATATGGGGGCCAATATTTTAGGCAGAAATGCATGTGCAATGGGGTCTCCAGTTTCTCCTATTGTTGCCAACCTGTACATGGAGGAGGTAGAAAAGAGAACCTTGATGTCCTTTTCAGGGACACCACCAAGTCACTGGTTCAGGTATGTTGATGACACCTGGGATAAAATTAAATCTCAGGAAGTCCAACATTTTACTGAGCACATAAACTCGGTGGAAAAATATATCAAGTTCACACAAGAAGATGTAAAAAAAAAAATGGCAGGTCGGCTTTCTTGGACTGTGAGGGCTCAGTTTCTGATGGAGGACATTTGCAAACTGAGGTGTACCGCAAACGCACCCACACAGACCAGTATTTGCAGTTTGACTCCCACCACCCTCTACAGCACAAGTCAGGAGTCATCAGGACTCTGTACCACAGAGCAGACAGCGTCCCCACTAACTCAGGAGCCAGGCAGAAGGAGAAATATCACACAAGACAGGCCTTATAACAATATGGATATCCTAACTGGGCCTCCCTTAAAGCAGAGAAGAAACCCAAACAGGACTCCAGCCAACTTTAAGGTGAAAAAGAGGAACCCAGACCAGTGGTCATTCCGTATGTTGTGTGAGTATCAGAGAAACTGAGACGTTTATTTTCTAAACACAACGTCGCAGTGGTGTTTAAACCCCAAAATATTATGGCAAAGACTGGTTCATCCCAAAGATCCATTCCCCGGCACAAACAGAGTAATATTGTGTATGTTGTTCAGTGTCAGGAGGGCTATGATCAGTCTTACATCAGGGAAATTAAACAGCCACTGGCCAAAAGGATAAACCAGCACAGAAGATCAACATAATCAGGCCAGAACTCTGCGTTCACACTCATCTCCAGGTCAGCGGTCACTCATTCAGGGATGAAGATGTTCACATCCTTGATAGAGAGGAACAATGGTTTGAGAGACGAGTAAAGGAGGCCATCTTTGTGAAAAGAAACTGCCCATCATTAAACAGGAGCGGAGGCCTCCATGTTCAACGGGGTTCTCTTACAATGCTGTTATTGCTAATATCACCCAGCCCCCTGTGAATAGCAAGTGGCCATCATGGTGCTAACGAGCCAGGCTGATGATACTCATTGATCATGCGAACAGCTTGTTTTGGCTGTCAGCAGCAAACTGGTTGATCCACTATGAGAAGGTGCTATTTATAACTGAGCTGAATACAGCTCCTCAGACTGAAGAAGTCTTACAGATGACAGACAAAACGTTTCTAAAATTTTTATTTTTAACCCGTCCAGAGGACCTGACTTAACATTTTTAGATTTTTCTACTTGGATTATTGAGCATGCATCAGGATATACTATACATACTGAATGTAGACACACATTTACTGTACATGGAGATAAGTACCGGTATTATTTGTCCACAGACTCCAACAGGTTCGTGTCTGGTGTAACAGAAA
Organism: Hypsolebias longignatus; assembly: GCA_031762435.1. NCBI lineage: Eukaryota > Metazoa > Chordata > Actinopteri > Cyprinodontiformes > Rivulidae > Hypsolebias > Hypsolebias longignatus. The sequence continues at coordinate 2,005,529 of JARVGV010001030.1, read as the reverse complement.
TAATCTCCATCAATGGGGATGGTCTTACCCTCACACTTGTCAGCCCAACCTGCATAGTACCTAAAACACAGCAAACATGAGTTATATATGCAACAAATAAAACAATGTGCAAATCCACAAACATAGTAAAAAAAAACAAAAAAAACAAACCCAAATAATTGATATTAATAACCCATTATCGCTTTCAAACTACCGGTACATTACGACTGGATATGTCCAAAGCATTTTACTGGCAGTGGATTTCTAAAATTTAATTTGTACTGGCTTTAAAAAAAAGTTTTAATGTACATTTGATGATTATTTTCTGAATGTTTCAATAAAATCTATCCTAGCCAGTATTTCATGACATTTTAATAAATGAACAGAGTAGACCAACAGTAAATTAATAAAATAAACATAAAATGAATAAAAATAAATCCTGCACTACAATAAACACAGTTTCTGTCTATACCTGACCAGTTTTAGACATTAATTATTGTTTTTTTTTAATATTATTTGTTGTTTTTTTATTCTGTTTTTTTTTTTTTTTTAGTTCTCGTGTGATTCCATGTGTATGTTCCCTTGTACTGAAACTCTGACACAACAATTTCCTGCAGGATCAATAAACTTCTGTCTTATCTTAAATGCCAAAATTTTAAACAAGCAATTTACTGTATAATGCTCAGCGGATATGGTAAATGGACTGTATTTACAAAGCACTTTTTTTAGTGCTTCACACTACAATCTGTGCCTTCATTTACCTATTCATACAGCACTCATTATCATCATCATCATCATCATCATCATCATCATCCAGCATTCATAGAGCAAATCTAATTGAAGAAATCATTCTAAAAAGAGACTAGTGCTTTATCACATTCATAAACCGATTGGACACACAGAGGCAATGAGGCGTTCAGTGTCGATATGTTGATATGTTGAGAATGACTCAGAAACTACTACATCAGATTTCAGCTCAATATACCATAAATTGACATATACTGTACTGTACAGGTAGCCCCCGGTTTACGGCCGAGATCCGTTCTAACGGCTCGGCCGTATACCGATTCGGCCGTATTCCGGATC
>JARVGV010001030.1:1966367-1978639 GCA_031762435.1 Hypsolebias longignatus | reverse complement strand
TGCCAGTTTCCCCTCCACCCCAACTCCAATCCATACCCTAAGTGTCTAAATGCAATCATTGAAAGTGAGCACAGGCAAAGGGGGCGAGAGTAGAGTCATCCCGCCACCCATAGCCCCGTGCACACCCCAAGTTATGTAAATGTCATGATGTCATTGTCATGTCACTTTCGTCTTGAGGCAAATTTGTGATTTTATTTCTGATTCACTTATTTTGAGTGGCTGCAAATACTTTGTAGTGTACAACAAGTGGGGAAACTCCCAAAGGGACGAGCAGGGGAGGAGAGAACAGGGAGGGGAGGAAACAAAGCCACCCTCCTTCCCACACACACACAGTGGGCCGATGAAAAAAGTTTATTTGGTCCACTGTGACCTGTTTGGTAATTTCATTGGTCAGTTTTTTCTTCTAATCTTCATTTATACATGTTGTCTCACTGAGTCACAAGTAGAGCTGCCATTTCTAACCTGAACCCAGAGCCTGGCCTTGCCTGACCCGGATTTGGACCGGGCCAGGCCATAATGTGCTTAATGTGTAGGCCGGGTTGGTGTCAGGCATTTTATTGTGTCAGGAACGCGTACGGCAGACGATCCAATATATGGAAACATGACTTGCCATCCTGCACCTGCCGCACGTGGCCATTTGACTGTGGGCTGTATTTTCGTCTCAGGGTTTAACACCCCTCCAGCCCTCATCTAACCGGTGATTGGACCCCCTAGACTTCTGAGTATTACCCAAGCAATACTACCGTCAGGCCCTCTTAGGCTGGGTTTGAGAAAGATTTGACAAGGCACTAACAACCCCTATTTCACCTCACAACTCAGAGTCAAGTAGCAGTGACCCCAAAGTTTACCATAAGGTATCCTGCATTATGGCTGCTCTTCCTGTATTTGGCATTTTGCAGTTGGTACAAGACCTGGTAATTTTCCTAGGCCAGGACAAGTTGGCCATATGGAGATGCTGTTCAAAAATCGAACTAACTGTTCAAAACCTCCAAATATCTCAGAACCAAGCATACTTTCTGAGTAAGTTCAGCAATGAGTGTGTATCATTTAGATACCATCAGGAAAATGAGTCCAACTCTTAAGATTTTCATGCCTTGTGTTGTTAATCATAAATTTGCATAAGTTTACAATTGTAGCTTTCAAAAATCCAACAGCAGTGCAAGCAAATGCGGTTCAAAAAAATGCAGTGTAATGAATGAAATAAAAATTTAAATTAAAAACGGGTGAAAATCCAAATTCCTCTAGGTGTGGATGCACTAATCTCTTATAATAATCTCTTGTAAATGGCCTACACCCTAACTGTGCTGTCCTTCAGAAAAAACACAAAATGTAACCTGGAATTTTTAAATAGGGTAAAACAGTTAAAAAAGGCTGGTTCCTACCACATATCTCATGATTGGATTGGTTTTCTAGGAAAAAGGAGAATAATTCTTACAGTATTTGTTGAAAACAGTTATCAAATGTACAGGTAATTAATTCCAATCAGAGACTTGTTCAGAGTTATCTGGGGTCAGTCTTCTTGAAGGGTGATCATGTGCTGCTGAGCGGTTCTTCATTGCTTTGTTTCCATATCTTGGTGTTTTTTCAGCTCATCTGCAGTCAAAATCTTCTCCCTTCAATCTTCAGATATGATCCAAGTCAAGTGTGTTCCATCTCTGCACGAAATGACTGACCGACTTTCTTCTATCTTTGTCTTTTTAAACTCATCACTTGTCTCTGAATGGCTTGTTTCTGATCTAACATCCATTTTGAAGACTTTTCAACAGGTCAAAAGTTTGTCTCCTTTTCTTCAACTTGCTCAGTTGTCTAAACTGTGCACTTCTACATGTTGTAAGCTCATGACAGGTGCTTTGCGTAACATCCTCATATCGGGACATCGCCACACAGCTGTTTCCTGTCACTTGCATCAAGTGACAGTTTCTCAACTTTGAACTTTGCTCTACTAATTCTAAACGTGAAACAAACTTACTAATAGAGATATATAAAAACCTTTCTTCAAAACCACCTGACTGAACAATTAAAAGTGAAATCCAGCTCTAACTGTTACAATCAATGAATACCTCATTGATCACTAAATAATTTAGAAAGGAACTTTTGCTTACAAAAATATCATAATAACAGATTGTTTCAGCACATTGACATACAGACATAACATCTTTATTCTAATCAACACACCCATAAAACAACTTTTATTGAGCATTCATTCAGTGAGACTGCTGGATATTAAATGTCCATCTCCACCAGACATGCACAGTCTGACCTCAACACCACTCATCATCCACCCAACTTGACAGATGGTAAGTCAGTCCATCTGATAATAAACCATTATTACAGCGAGGCAGGACTCAGAGGTTACTGCATGTCGTGTGTAGTAGAAGAGGCTGCTTGATATTACCTTATTCCACCTTTACACTTTTCAATAATTATATAATTTATGCAGTTTCTCTTAAACGTCAGACTATTTGTAAATGCAGCACCCGCAACCAGAAATGAAGGTAAACAGTGGGATGTTTGCTCTTGTGTCCAATTCAAAATGAACAGCTTTGATTAAAATAAATAAATAAATAAATAAACAAATTAATTAAATAAAATAACATAAATAGTCCAAAGCTCAATGAGATTCAGATTATTATCTTAAAATATGTTTTCCTGGCTGGCTCACCTCTGCTAAACATGAGAACCTCCTGTGTTGTTACCTCTGGATAGATTAGCATTTTTCTGAGACAGAGCTGCTCTTTGCTGGAGGGGGTTTGTTGCTCCGTTTTAGTTTCAACAGCCGAAATTTTGTAGGGTTCAAGTCCAGTCATATATTCGACCAGGTTACATTCATCTTTTCTGCCTTCAGAAACCCTTCTAATCATTTGACCAGCTTACGGACTGATAGCCAACAGTTTCCAGTAAGTTTCTGCAAACAGGATTTGATAATGTTATCATATAGTCAATCATTTATTGCATCACATACCAGCTGTTCTACCTCATTTTATCACAGCATTATCTCTGCACTGTGGCAACTCTGCATGCAGGCTCCAAAAATAGTGAGACTCATCTGACCGGAGAGTGCTGCCAGCATTCATCAGGCTTCATGCCATGCTCCCCAGGAAAGTTTGTGTTCCAGAATTGATCCAGGATTGTTCCCTGCTCAGATCTTGTCATCATGCTTCCCTCCACCTTAGCTCTTACACAAACTCAGATTTCTATTTTCTCTATTTAGCCATGCATGACTTCACTTTAGCAGGTCAGCCGGTGCACGTTTGATTGGTGGTGCTATTTATTTTCTCTAGGGCAGGATTTCTTCTACAACTGCTCTTTCCACATATTTGTAGTTAGCCATGTATCTTCCTTTTTATTTTTGTTATGTTTTATATTATTTTCCATCTGGAGTTGTGACGAGCGAGATAGAAAAAGTCCACGTGTGAAAAACTGAGGGTTCAAGAACAATGAATAAAAAAAGTGTGTAGACAAAAAAAAAAAAACATTTCCATAAACAAACACAAATTTCAGCACTTCCTCTTTAAAGTCTCTCTACAAAAGAAGTTTATAAATGAGGCAGGTGTGGGAAGAGCATGCACGCATCACACCAATCATGCACAGAATATGTGAAGACAGGTCAAGTGCAAATGAAAAATAGAGTGAGTCAAAAAATCAATAAGAAAAATTTGTTTTAACAAAGTTTGAATCCCTTTCGTAACTTGTGGTGGACCTCTAGCAGGAACTGAATATTAAAATCCCATCAAAAGACTACTTCATGTAAAGAATAAAACAAGGTGTGTGTGTGTGTGTGTGTGTGTGTGTGTGTGTGTGTGTGTCCTTGTTTATGCTACTTTATAAGACCCATTTTTCAAACTTATACTACATTGTGAGGACCAACTTCTTATGGGGCCCAAAGCCCGGGCCCCATAAGAAGAAGTCCCGTTGGTGGGATAGGGGTAAGGTTTAGGACTAAGGTGTGAATTGAGGATGTGTTAAGTTTAGGGTAAGGTATGCATTGGTAATGGTTAGATAAATAGATTTTATTGAAATAGAAATGTTTAACCAAAACAAATACTGTATACATATCTCACAAAATGCAATACACATTCCTTAAAGCAATATTACATTGTTTAAGTTTTAATTTTTGTTCCCTGTGGTGGAGCAGAAAGGAGGAATTGGAAATACCCTTCATCTGTCCACGCTTATTTTGAGCAGGATAACTTGAAAAGTAAGTGAGGTACGACTTCCATTTTAGTGTTTGGCTGCATCTAGGCGTTAAAAAATGTTTCCTTTTGAAAATTGGGTTTCCATATCCAAATCCAAGATGGCCACTGTCACAAATATAAATGTAAACCAGCTACCTCGATCATTTGAGGAAACTAATAACTCATCCCCACTTGAATAAGTTGCACCACAAACATTAAGGTTTACATCCATTCCCTGTTCGGTTGAAGTAAAAAAAATAAAAAAATAAAACACTCATCTCTTAAACTGCAAACACTCTGTTCAAATCATTAAGAAACATCGGCATACCGCTTGTGAAATTCTTGTTACAACAGGTACAATTATATCAAATAGATTACCGGTATGTAATTTTATAGTCATTTGTGTGTTTTAAGAAAGCATGATTCAAAAGGACTTTTAGTATTTATTTTTATTGTTTTTGAGCAGAATCTCATGCTGGTCAAATTACAAGGACAGTGCCTCAGAAAAAGAAATGCAACTTATGATCACTTGACATTTAAGTAATATTTGTTTGACTGTATTTACAATTTATAATTCAAAGTATATGTCAAAGTTCATGGCAGGTTGCGTGAGTCAACATTAGCTCGTGAGTTTTGCTTCAAGTTAAAAAGTTACTCACCGCAGTTTTCCTCGTCTGCTTGATTCCCGCAGTCATCGATGCCGTTACAGTGCAGGAGCTGCGGGAGGCAAACGGTCAAGTTGCCACAGGGGAAATATCCAAGCGGGCATGTCGTCTTCTCATCTGTGGTGTTGAGTGCTACAAACACAGCAGAAAACCAAAGAGCACGATTAAAGGAACACGTACTGCCCGTCTTTAATCAGACACAGTAAAACGTGACCTGGTGAGTTTCAAGATGACAGTTTCTGCCGACACTATCCAAACAGCTCTGCTCTGTTGTGAACCACACATGAACTGAAGATAAATGTAGCAAACATTAAACCTCTTTAGTCAAGTTAGAAGGTAAGAATTGTTTTAAGTGACAACACTTGTAAAATACCACAATCATTGTCCACCCTGAACCTGCTGTGACGAGTTATGCAGCTGCTTTATGAGCCGTCCGTTTAAAGAGCATAGTTTTTATGTCCTGTGCAGGTAAAGTTGTGTTCTTGGCCATGCACATTTTTTTACTCACCTCTTTTTATACCATATAGCCCACTTTGTATCCATCTTGGCTGTCATAATATGTTACTGATTATTCAATTCAATTCAAAATATTATTTAAAAAAATCACTAGAATAACCATTTATTGAAAATAGGCAGATTTGAAAACTATTTTCACAAACAAAAAACAAGAAAACAAAACAAAAAAAAGATACTTTCTTTGGAATGAATTGAGAGCCCGATGAATCTACAGGTTGTTAAACATCTACGTTTCCCTACATAAGTAAACACTTGATTAATAACTATTCTAGAGGGCAACAACAAGTAGCCTGACCAACAGTTCTCCTTGTGTGAATAAAGCATACTCTGCTTCCCACACACATCCTAACACCACCCCCACCCAAAAAAAAAAAAAAAACACACATCGGTCGACGACTCCTAGCTCTAACATAGCGCTAAGCTAGCAGTGTGCAACACAGGTGCACTAGTTAAGATGAACAGATGTAGTTCTCTCATGTATCCTACCCTACCCCCATTGGACAAAGAGGCCTCTACCCCTGTTTAACGATGGACACATTCTTTTCACAAAGATGGCTTCCAGGCAGATACTGTATACAGTATATAGATATTTGCATGCAATATTTGTTCTGAGGCAACACAGAAATTCATCATCTTGTCATCCTTTGAAAGACCTGCTTCAGAACTGGCGGCTGCTTCTGACTCCAGAGTATCATCGCAGCAGGCTGGAAACAAATGTTGCTGGAAATTGAATGGCTCAAAGGTTAATCCATCTTAATCAAATATTACTTTCAACGACTGAACTGGTGTCCTCAGACATTTCCATATTTATCTGACATGTACTTGTCAAAAAACTGTCTGTTTTCAAGATATTTACTCAAAAGTATTTTTGCTTTGTAAATTTCAATGCTTGTGTGCACTGATTCCAACGGGTGACTTTCATCATGTAATACCTCAAGAAAAAACATTTAAAAACAACTATTGAAATAATTTTAGGTTTAAAGTCGCAATCATCACCTTAACATGGTGGAGGGCTTTGGGTACCCCCATGATCCTGGGTGCTATGTGGTCTAGGGTCTCCCAGAATAGGAGTCCTCATTATCAGAGTCAGAGTCAGAGAGTCTTTATTGTCATTTGCACCACATGTGGTACATGTGATGAATCGAAATTATGTACACAGGGTCCCAGTTACATCCAAATAAAATGTAGAAGAAAAACATTACTAAGATCTAAGATCTAAGATGTGAACTAAGAAAACACCAACTAAAAATACACTAAGCACTAACATCATAGAATACTACTACTCCACCAGCAGCACAAACATGAGCTGTATGAGCAGATTATGGATCAGTAATGAAGATGAAAATGGACATAGTGCCACAAATCACTTATTTTTAATTTAGATTTCTTACAACATTTTGTAAATGTTGGGCACTTGTGAAATTTTATTCTCCGTGAAACAACAATAAATTTGTGAATCAACACATTAAAACCTGGTTAACATCGTCCTGAAATCAGTTAATCGTTCTTTATGTTCAACAAAAACAGAATTTGGAACAACCAATCCCAGATTACACCTCCTCTGCCAATGGCAGCAGGAGGTTACTCATTATGATTCTATGTGTCCAACAGCACAGCATAATCACCTCGAGAGGTTTAACCATGTCTCAGGAGCCAGCAGATGAAAATCAAAGTGCTGTTGAGGTGTCGCATAATTAACACTCAGCAGGATCAGTGATGCCCCCACACAGAGCACATCACAAGCTGAAGGAGGAACAACACAGACCTAATCGGATTTAAGAGCTGCCTTCACGTCTGTAGGTGATGGTCTTATATCTCATGTCATCACTGCAAACATCTAATAAGCTCAATTATGTAAAAAGAACGATGAGAGAAATAAAATATAATGAAACACTGATGATGTTGCAGAAGTGTCTCCCATCGTGTGAAGAGGAGGACTTGGGAACGCCCTGTCTGTCTGTTCATCCATGCATGTTGTAAACATAACCTGTAAAATAGGTGAGTTACTGACTTTCATGTTGGTGTAAGTCTACATCAGTGCAAAAAAATCAAAAACTGGGTTGCCACATCAAAATACAAGATGGCTACATATACAGTATAAACTGGCCGCAAAATTCATTGGAGGAAACTATGATTTCTAGTTTTATATTGGCTTTAAAGTATAGTTTCCTCAAATGATCGGGGTGTTTGGAGATTAATATATGGGGGACAAGGTCACCACAGGCCACCCCCTGGCTTCACCACTGCACCTGGTGGTGGATAAAATCGCTCCCTCCACTCACCAGGATCCATCACTCTGCACCATATTGGAGAAGCCTGTAGAAAATCCTCTCCTCTGTTCTTCTCCACAGTGTAGCTCCTATCCACTTGGATATCCATCCAACCATCCATCCATCCATCCATCCATCCATCCATCCATCCATCCATCCATCCATCCATGCATCCATCCATCATCCTCTTCCGCTTATCCGGGGTCGGGTCGCGGGGGTAGCAGTCTAAGTAGGGAGGTCCAGACTTCCCTTTCCCCAGCCACTTGGGCCAGCTCCTCCGGGGGAATCCCAAGGTGTTCCCAGGCCTTCTGAGAAACATAGTCCCTCCAACGTGTCCTGGGTCTTCCTCTGGGTCTCCTCCCGGTGAGACGTGCCTGGAACACATCACCAGGGGGGTGTCCAGGAGGCATCCTAACCAGATGCTCGAGCCACCTCAGCTGGCTCCTCTCAATGTGGAGAAGCAGCGGTTCTACTCTGAGTCCCTCCCAGATGACTGAGCTTCTCACCCTATCTCTAAGGGAGAGTCCAGCCACCCTGCGGAGAAAACTCATTTCAGCCGCTTGTATCCGAGATCTCGTTCTTTCGGTCCCAACCCAAAACTCATGACCACAGATGAGGGTGGGAACGTAGATCGACTGGTAAACTGAGAGCTTCACATTTTGACTCAGCTCTCTCTTCACCACGACAGACCGGTACAGCGCCCGCTTCACTGCTGACGCTGCACCCACTTGAATATTTTGCACCAAACACATTTAGGTTTACTTCATTCCTCGCTCAGGTCAAGTCCAGAAAAACACTCATCTCAGAAAAAAAACATTCACTGTTCAGAGCTTTCAGCGACCGGATTGTTTAATGTGATTCAACATTTACACAAGCTACAAGAGGTTTGTAGTAACGTTTTCCAACATCTTAACAAGTGAGAAACATCCAGCTTGTTTTGTGAAGGCACATTAAGTCATACCATTGTGAACCTGCACAATCCTCTCTGACCTCCTCCGAACGTGACCTAAGCAATTGTGCTTGAACGTGTCCTCAATCTGTCCCAAATGCATTTACACCTGCACCTTTCTGTTCACTTGTAATCAGATCAAGCAGGACGCCTGTCAGCAGCGGGCGTAAACAGCCTCTGAAGGAAGCAGGGCGCCCGCGTGAGTCGATGAGAATTCAAAATTCACTAAAAGCTTAAAGATAAACAGGAGCTTAATTTAGAGTAATCTGTTGCATTTTTTTGACTTAAAAGAAACTGACTTAAATAGAGCAGCAGATGTTGAATTTTATTCCACAATACAAGATGAGGCAATGCATTAATGATAATTCATGACTTCTGTCTAAAGGATGCTTTGTTTTCAGACACTGAGCTGCAGCGTCTTCACTTTTCATTTTCTACACAAGCATCAGGAGATGGAGAAGAAACTAAAAGGTCCATTCTTTTGTATTTTACCTGTCACTGCATGTTAATCCATGTATTTGTAGACAATAAATGGATAAATAGTAAAATGTTTGACAGAAACTTACTCAAGGGAATGTAGAAAAATCACATTTTGATGCAAAATAAAAGTATCTGCATCTGCCACATTACTGTATATAAACCATTTTCTCATTTTGAATTAATAAAACTATGAAATCTTCCAACATTATTGGCAGTGGGCTGCATTATTTTTACAGCAGCATGCTCAGGGTTAAGATCCATGATTTAAATATGAATTTTCCACATGACCAGAGCCAAAGAAAATAATCTCATCATGGTAATTTAATCACTAACTCAGATGGAAGGATGTTTCATGGCAGCTCATCTAAAATCCAAATAAAACACGTTTCCCAGGAATATCAGCTGTCACTCTGAAATCCTTTATGTGCAGTCAAAAGCTAAAGTGGATCATTACGCCACATCATTTCACTCTGATAATCTTTTTGAAAGAAACAAAAAACAAAATAAACTGTTTTTAGAACAGAGTTGAAAATACAAAAAACGTGTATATTTTTAAGTCTGTTCAGCCGTCAGCCACTGATGATGTCATTCAGAACCACCGAGTTCAACAGAGAAAATTAATCATTTGGGTTTGTCTTTGCCTTGAGCTTAGAAGGCGTTAACGCTACGAATCCTTTCAATGACTGTGATTCACAGCGTTGTTTCCAAAAACGCCTGTCCATCAAACACTTCAGTCAACAAGACAAACTAGCATTTTATGTCAAAAATGGTTTGTAAATGCTTTTACCTAATTTTGTTGAAGCTAAAACTTTATAAGATACAACAAGTAGAACAGAACACAAAATGAGACAAACCTCAGCTACAGAATAAAACGAGTAACTCTGCAGGTGAGAGCTAAAACAGCAAAAGAGAAGGCGAGCTTCAAAACTCAGGTGAAAGCTAAAACAACTGTAGCTAAAACCAATATTAAAACAATAAAACTATAAAGAGCATAAACACAGAGCAGGTAGTTATGATTCTGTCAGAGTGAACCCAGTGATGCAGGCAGATCCAGAGAACTCGCAGGCTAAATCAAATAATGTTGGTTAACTGTAGGAGTTCTGCCCTGCACCCTGTCTCTCCCCTCTGCTGCAGATAATCACCACAGCCAGCACGAGGAGCAGAAGAATCTTCAGGAGCCATTCTGCAGGCGCTGGGACACTGCCTGCCAACGGTAGTTGTGTTCTAGCCAGTTTGTTTCTGATATCAACAGAAATTAATCTTGTGTATGTTTTCTGCACCTTCCCAGAGTTTGGACCTTGCTGCTCACCTGCCTTGAGCTCACTGTGACTCTACTCCTCCTGCGTCTCTACAGCTGCTTGTGCTGTCCACCACTTGCCATCTCTACATGCCGTTTATGTTGAAGACCTCCTGGACCAATGCCTCTTTGCTCCTCTCCATACTTATTCCAGTAACATCTAAAAACCTCCATATTGCATCACCATCACCTGCAGACCATTAATCTTCCCCTTTGCTCTCCAGGTGATCCAGACTCCATCAATTTTATCACCATTGTAAATAAACACTAAACTGTTATTTGTGTCCTGGCCTCTGTTCAGTTTGGGTCTTTTGATTGGGTACACTCATCATAACATTAACAGCTGACGAGGCAGTAAAACTCACAGGGAGCAAAGAACGAGGAGACACAGAGACAGAATCAAACATCTTGGATGACGAGGTGCAGACATGGGGTACCCAGACGCAGATTACAGATGCTAACGAGCAGACAATGACAAACACCTGGGAAGGACAACAGGTGGAGGCAGGAGATGATTACAAGAAGGAGAGCAGGACACGAGTCCCACAGATCCTCTCAGGCGGCTGAAGTTCAAACTGAACTGAAGAGATTTAAATGTATTTAGAGATTTTATTTTTTATTTTTGGTCAATAAAGTTCAGTATTTTCCATCAATACACTATTTTTACTCATTGCTTCCTTTTCAGGTCACAACTTGCTGGTGTTCATATCAAGCAGTCACAACGTGAGAGGTGGGGGACACCTGGACAAGTCTCCAATCCACCACAGGGACACCTGGACAAGTCTCCAGGACACCTGGACAAGTCTCTAGTCCATCACAGGGACACAGAGACAACCATTCACTCTCTCATCCACAATTTAAAGTTACCATTTAACCCAATTTGTCCGTGCAGAGAAACTGGAGTATTTGGAGAAAACCCACACGTGCACAATGAGAACAGGCAAATTCTGTCCAGAACGGTTGCAGGCTGGGATTCAATCCTGCAACCTTTTTGCTGAGAGGCAGCTCTACCAACAGCACATATAACTGAACAAGTCATAAAAGTCGTGGACCACTAGATTGTGACAAATGTTTTGGTATACGGATAATTAAAATGATAAGAAGTCTGCAGACGTAGCTTGATATCCAGGGACACTATGAAAAAGCCGACTCAGCTTTCATGCTGCAGAAAACAGATAAAAATAATGACTCTCATTCTTAAGAAGACGACATATTTTCCTGTATTTGTTTATGCTAAACAATATTGTTCTTTTGGCGGCTCTCTTTTTCAGGGGCTTCCACAGCGAGCCTGGAAGATTTGGCAATTGTTTTATACCAGATGCACTTCCTGATGCAACCTGGGCTTGAACCCACAACCTGAGGACTACAAGACCACAGCACTGACCGCCAAGCTAAAGCACCACATCTAAAACAATTTAAAGATTAAAAACTTACATAAAATTTCTGTTTTCAACTTTAAGAAGTGAATTAATATGCTGTGTTGATAAATTAACACAATCATACATAGTTCAACTCAACTTTCCCGTTCAACTTTCCCGTTCAGAAGAGACAGTCGACTCATTCAGAAGAGACAGTCGACTCGTTCAGAAGAGACAGTCGACTCGTTCAGAAGAGACATTTGATTCGTTCAGAAGAGACATTTGATCCGTTCAGAAGAGACAGTCGACTCGTTCAGAAGAGACAGTTGACTCATTCAAAAGCGACATTTGTTTCATTCAAAAAAGACATTTGATCCGTTCAGAAGAGACATTTGATTCGTTCAGAAGAGACAGTCGACTCGTTCAGAAGAGACATTTGATCCGTTCAGAAGAGACAGTCGACTCGTTCAGAAGAGACAGTCGACTCGTTCAGAAGAGACAGTCGACTCGTTCAGAAGAGACATTTGATCCGTTCAGAAGAGACAGTCGACTCGTTCAGAAG
>JARVGV010001030.1:1822570-1837124 GCA_031762435.1 Hypsolebias longignatus | reverse complement strand
TCCGTAATACTCCTTCCGCGTCCTCTCCCTCTACCTACCGGTGTCCACCTCTCAAAATCCATTTCTGACTCATTACCTTCCTGCGATTCCATCCGAACCATTCACATACCAGTTTATGCCAGTTTCCGCCAGGTCCAAAGTCCAATATAAATTTTCAAACACCGGTAATCCGTCCAAAAAGTTTTTAAATTCCGCGCCCAACTCGGCTCCACGCAGCTCCAGCAGCCACTCAGTCTCTCTTCCTCGTTGTCTTTCCCAGGTGTTCGTCTTTTTGTCTCGTTAGTGTCTCTTTAAGTTCTGTGTCTCTGGTACCTGCTTGTCCATTAATTGTGCTTCCAAGCCTACATGCTCTGTCTCTTGACCGTTGGTTTTTAAATGTTGCTGCTTTGTCAACTTGTTTTGAGTTTTTGTTAAGCAATAAGTTGTCTTTATTTTTCCTCAAGTTTCTTCATGCCTGTTTGCATTTGGGTTCAACCCTCAGAGCATGGCTTGTACAGTTAATTAAAACCTTTAAATAAATACAAGAAAATGAGGCATGCACTATAAAAATGAAGAGCCATTTAGCACTCACAAAAAAAGTGGTGTCTCTCATTAGATCACAGAAGTGTTTGAAGAAAAATGGTGACGTCAAAGAGGATTGATCAGTTTTTAAAACCACAAGTTGTGACACAAACTGTTGATGTCTAGTTAAAAGCTGCACAAAGGTAAAGTGTGATGAATTGAACAAACCTCAAAAAACCCTATTCTATTCATGTTTGGAGAATTATAACTCAAATGATTAAAAGTTAGCTTTATATTCAGATGATTCTCTGTTTAGGAAGAAAAAAAACAGATGTGGTCTTTTATCATTTCACTGAACTTTTTTTTTTCTGGACTGAAGTGCCTAACAACAAATTTAATGGACAGCCAGCATTTTGTGATATTGTGTAAAACCTTTTTTTTTTCTTAATAAGCAAACCCTTTTTTATGAAATGAACTAACTTGTGATAAGTTTCCAGTTAGTCTTGTCTAATTGCAGATCAAGCGATGTGACAATGCTGGTTTTTCATTTTAGTTTAGTTTTTTCCTCCTACCTGGGCGAGATGTCACATCCTTGCCTCATGAAGGCACCGAGGGAGAACCACAGGCTGTTGAATATTCCAAACTCGTTGGTCGACTCATTGGTCTGGATCTGCCCGTCTTCGTACTCCTCGGTGTGCCACTCATAGGGGCTGAAGCGGCTGACGAGGAACAGCACCACGCTCACGCCAATGTAGGCAAAAACAATGCACATCCAGATCTCATAAGCCAGCGGGTCCAAGAAAGAAAAGACTCCAGGTTTGGACTTCTGTGGCTTCTTGATCATGATGGAGATTCCCAGTGACATAAAGGGTTTAGAGAAGTCAATCACCTCCTCTCGTACCAACGTGATGGTCAAAGGGGCCACTGCGATATCTGCTTTCTGTCAGGCCAAAGGGTGAAAGCACCAACTGCATTAGAAATTAAAGTAACACTAGTACACTTTATTTTTTAAGTGTTTCAAATCCATATAAAGACAGAGCCTCTGATGATACCACAGAATATACTGCTGTTATAAAGGAATGACTAATGCCTTCAATAAGCAGAATAACTCACCCCATACACCAGTTCTCCCACCATTCCATTCCAGATTTTGGTCTCTGCGTCTCTGGCTCCATACTTCCCATCCCCCACTATCTTCAGCTGATACTTGAAGCCGCAGTGCTTTGCTATCTCTGCAGCCAGATCCACGCAGTAACCCTCGTAGCGTTCGTTGTCCACGAAGAGGTCAGAATTCTTTTTCAGCATTACATATGGAGCTTCCTGAAAATGGAAATGAAAACAGAACATTGTTCAGTGGTGATTAAGATGAGGAAGATAGTTTGCACCAAGCTGGAACTGGATTTTGAACCAGGAAATGAATGGACTGATGCAATTCTTGTTGCTGAAAAAGACCTGAAAACTTTGTGTGTACATAAAACATGTTAGTTCTAAGTTATAGTCCCTTTTTTATGCTGTCATGAGCTTTACTTGAGCTTGTATTAAATTTATTAGCACTTTCTTTTGAACTTGGTCCTATTCCCTCTTATTTAAGGGCTGAAGTGATGAAAAGAACAACACTTAAACATCCTGATGCTCAATCCACATTTACCCTTGGGGCTCTACCATATGAGTGGTTAGAGCAGTTGTCCTCCAACACAAGAGTTGGGGGTTCAAATCCACCAGCAGTCACATGCCGAAGTGTCCCTGGGCAAGACATTGAACCTCCTCATTGCCTCCAATGTGTGTTCCATTGGTGTATGGATGTGGTAAAGCACTGATTTATTCTCTTCAGAATGATTTGTTCAATTATTTGTATAGATCTAGTAGAGCGCTGTATGAATGTGTAAATAAGGACACAAATTGTTGTAAAGTGCTTTGAGTGTATTGATGGGATATAAAGGAGCTGTTTAAGTACAGTCCATTTACCATTTACTTTGTGTCTGGACTAAAATAAACCACCGGAGAAGAGACGACGGATCCTCAGAAGGATTGAAAACAACATCAGGTCTGATTTCAGGTGTATGGAGGTCACAGCTTTATACTATTTGTTCATCTTCAGTTTTATGATTTTCTCTGTAATGAACCCAAACTCAGTGATGGAGACTTTAAGACTTTGTCTGGACTCTGTGTCTGATTTAAGGTCAATACGATTGTGTCCCACCTCTTTTAACAAAACACCACTGACCTTATTACTGTGGAGATATTGATGCACCTCCAGAGCTTCTCAGGTTGTTTATTGATTCACCGCCAGAAGAAATGAGTTAATGAAGTAGTCAAATATGTTAATGGGCATAGCTAAATATGCTAGTAGTTGTAGCTAAATATGCTTGCAGATATAGCTAAATATGCTAGTAGTTTTAGCTAAATATGCTAGTAGATGTAATCTGCAGCCACTTCTTCAGCTTGTCCTCAGCAGCAGCGGTATGATTATATTGTCCTGTCTGAGCTCTGACAGGTGCTGTTCCTGGTGGTGTTCGTACATAATTAAATTAAATTAAATCCACAATGCTCAGAGAAACTACATAAGTTCATACTGTTCCACTTAAAAAGGCTGATTCTGGTACGCACTGGAAGTCGTGCCCACAATTCACACAAGGCACCAGGACTAGAAATAAGGTGGAAAACCCAGGTAGACACATCTAACAAGATTGAGTCATGTCCTCTGGATGGATTCTTCCTGTTGAAATATTGTCTTTTATCCAAAAGCCTTCTTCAGTCTTGGATTTAAAAATAAATAAATAAATAAATAAATCAAGATTTGTCCAGTGGACCTGACTCAACCTTGTTAGAACACAAATAGTTTATTCAATGTAATCTTACAAAGATGGTGGTGACGATAACGGTTTTGTTTTCCATTCCTGTTGTCTCGTTTGAAAAGGCGCCAGTATTTGTGACGGCCATTTTGTCAACTTCATTCCAGTAGCCAATCTGTAGAAAGATCAAGACGATGCGTTTCAGTCAAAACTGAACATCAATGAGCTTGAATGCTGTGTGCAATCAAAGCCTGAGAGCCATTTCATGCACGGCATGTTTAAAAGCTCAACATGTAAAAAAGTAAACACTAATTTCTTGTTGAGATGGTTTAGTCACAGTTTTACCTTTACTGGACCGTTGCTCTTTAATTCCATTATATTCACAGAGTAGTTGACTCTCTTGCCATGTTGATCAAACTGAATATTTCCTGTTAGGCCTTCCACTCGCACCTGAAAAACAAGATTTTTTTATTTTTTATCTTTTATTTTTTTAAAGCACCATAAAACTGATTTATCTGCATAGTTTAAAGCTGCTTTGCAACCCAACTGCAACGTGTCCCGCACACACAAATCTTAATTTCCTTTTGCTTACATTGGTGTTTTCTTGTAACCATGGCAACATAACTTGCAAATAAAGAAGCCATCTTCATTAGTCATTCTTCATTAACTCGTTATAAATCAAATAATCCAAAATAGCCGACCAGAGTTAAAGGAAAAAAAAAAAGAACGTAAATTAGACATTTTTAGAGATTAAGCTCAAATTTAGTGCGGTGGTAGCTGAAGGCAATGTCCAATAACTAATGAATTTAAAAAAATCAAGATGGCCACCAAAGCTAAATTTAAATGGCTTTAGCTCAGCTATTTTTGCACATAGAGCTGAAACGTGGTGTGGTTATAGCTGAAAACCGTCCCCATCCCATTCTGGATCCAAATCAAATATCCACAATGGCCACCATAGCTTTAAAAAAAAATGACTAACTCATTCATATTTTGGAATTTTGAGCTGAAATTTGGTAAAGTGGTAGCTGAGAGTAAACCCCAAAACAAAGTACCGGTACTGTCAAAAAAAAAAAAAAATTAATAAAATGGCCGCCACGTAGCAGTCAAAGTTTCTCCGGGATCTTTCTAGTTATTTTAATTATGGTGTAGCAATGACAGCTTTGTAAATGCATAAATGAATCACCTGCAGGGAAGAAGAAGAGGAAAATAAATAAATAAATAAATAAATAAAACAACAAAATTACATAATTAACATATGAACAGTTGAGGGCTACAGTTGGCTACAGCTTGATGAATGAAATGTTTAATGACTTAAAAAAAAGCTAATTGTTTTTATTCTTTCAGAACTTTATCTTGAAAAAAATAGTCCAAGCTCTAGAGCCCTAATCCCCCAAATGTTTGGTTTTATTTAATTACATTATAGATACATTTTTGAATAATTACAAAATCCATAACAATTATGTTTTAATGAGTCATATTTTCTTCCCTTAAAAAAAAAGGCAGAATCACACACAATAAAAACAAACAAAACACACACACACACACACACACACACACACACACACACACACATGCGTATTTGATGCTTTGGTCATCAATCTGCAGTTTTCACCCAGAATTCCTCTGTCTGTGAGCAGACGTACCATCGTCTAAAATAAACATCTAAGTTTAAAATATCCATCTTCAGTCTCTTAAAAATAATTTGAGTTTTTGTGCACGTTTGTGCTCATTCTGAAAGAGATCTGATGTTTCTATAGCAACAAGTCCCCGCTCAGAATCGTCATGTTTGATTTGAATGCATGTTTGAGTGAGAGAGAAGTGATGTTTTTTTTCTATTTGAAAACTGATTTGTCCTTTCTTACCGTTTGGAAATGGACCGGCGCATTCTTTACATGTTGGTCATGTGACTGTGATCTGCCCGTTTGTCATGATCAAACTTTAACCAGTCAGGTCAGGAAATAACAATGATATCAATGATATCAAGGGCATTAAAGATTAGACTTTGATGAATTTCATCTCTTTTGCAAATTGCAGTAGAGAATTAGACTTGTGCTTCTCAAAAGCAACATCTGCTCAGATACACTACTTTTTTTATTTTCATACACTTGCTTTTTTTTATGTTGAACCAGTCTGTTCTGTTGCAGAAGGAAAAAAAACCTGTTACCTGTTTCAGCGCACGCTCGATCTCCACCCCCTGGGCCCACGGGACAGCAGGGTTGGCCAGGCAGTCCCCGGTGTTCGCTCTCCTGGTGAAGTCGATGCGCTGTTTGTGCAGGTATCGGAAGGCTTCAGTCATCACCTGCACTGCATCGTAGGTCAGCGCTGAGGTGTACTAAAAGAAAAGAAACTAGTCAATGATTGAAATGTCCACCTGTCAGTTCATTGATAAATTAAACATTCACTTTATCAGCTGCACAACAAACTGTATCTAAATTCTGATAATAAAGATCTTATAAATATAGAAAAAACACATTTTTTATCTGCTCTCCATTGACTAAATTTCATTGGAGCATCATTTTTCAACTGGAAGTTGTGGACTGCTTCCTCCTGCTCAGAGGTGAGTCTTTGCCTCCATCATAATTCAAGCTAAGGGTTTCATTCACAAATGATGGTAGGACGAAGTGGAATTTTAATCTACAGATCAGCAATAATGAGTAAGTTGTTTCGGTCTGTTAAGGTAAAGAAGGAGCTGAGCAGAAAAGCAACACTCAGTTTTCTTGTCTTTTAATGTTCCAACCCTGCCCTGTGGTCATGAGGTGTGGATGCTGACTGAAAGATCACGATACGTGATACAAACAGCTGACGTCTTCTCATCTGGTGTCTGGACTCAGCTTTGAATTCAATTCAATTAAAAATGACTGTTAGTTCCAAAGGAAAATTAAATGTTGTTGTAACTCATCATCATGGTTTAATAGAGTTGTAGATGCTGTGAATATTCTGCAGCAGAGCTGAAGAAAATGGCTGCAGATTCTGATCTGTCCACCTGGACCCACACCTCTTGGTCCTCCTGGCCAGGAGCACCTCTTGGGTGTTGGGCAGAACTCCTCCCCGAGCGATGGCCACCCCTCCCAGCAGCTTGCTGAGCTCCTTGTCATAGTGCACAGCCATCTGCAGGTGCCAGGAATGATCCTGGACTTCTTGTTGTCATGAACCACACCTCCCACCAGCTGCAGGATCTCAGTGGTCAGGTAATGAGCACTGCCACCAGGTAGACCGGAATGTGTCCACGGCACCTCCTTTTCAACTCGGTTGGGATTTGAGGCTGTAGTTGATGTATTATTTGAGGTCTCAATCAGCTGCTCCCAGTGGTTAAACACCTTGTTTCCATGGTTACACATAATAACAAATGTCCAAAAGCAAAAAGGTTTCAGTAAAAATCCTTCCAGCTGCACAACATCTGATACCAGAGGAAATGATTGTCCAAAAAGTGATTTACATCCAGAAAAAAGAGGAACTAAAGTCTTCAAAAGCAATATCCCATAACAAATGCAACAGAGCTATTCCATCATGCTGCCACCTTAAGTGGTGCAATTCTAGAAGCTCTGCCATGAGGAGCTCAGACTAGAGCTAAAGCTCCTACTCATCAAAAGCAGAGGTGGTTCAGGGATCTGTTTAGGATGCTCTGTAGGTGCCGTCCTTCAAAGGTTTGTCAGGCAGTTTAGATCCTGCCAGAACACCCTGTAGGGATTTTGAACTCTCTGTGGCCTATGGACCCCAAGAAGCTGGAGGGATCATGTATCCTTTTTGGAATACCAGGGAATATACTAGAATAAGCTGCAGTGTGTCACTGGGGAAAGGAATGTCTGGTTTCCCAGCTGGACCTGTAGCCTCCTCGACTCAATCAGGAATAAACAGAATAAACTGCATGGAGAGACTTTGCGTATTTCTACATTTAGTACAAGTCTTTACTTTGTACGTCAAGAATGTTAAAGAAACTCACTTTTGTAACTTTTTTAAATGTAATTTAATCAATGCAAATACAAAAAGTGCAAACTGAAGCTCACCCTGATTTTGCTGTCAGCACCAGGGTACTCTTTTTCCTCCATTGCTTCCCAACTTTGGTCAAACTTTGCAACCAAAGGATCATCAAAATCAACAATCTGGAAGCCTGAAACGTTTGCTCCCCCATACTGAATCTTGGAAAGATCTCCATCGATGAAACCCTGAACGCAAAAAGGCAAGACTGGGTCCAGAACTATTGCATAAAAATAAATTATAACATAAACCCAAAGTTTACTGTATAACAACTTACCAGGTTGGCAATGATGTAATGATAGCCTTTGATGTGTCGACCAATTGTGATGACCTGCAGAGTTGTACAACAAACAAACAGGAAGTCATAGAGGAGCGCAGCAAACTCATCACGATCAATAAATACTGCGATGATGAAGGCAGCTCAGTGAAAGGGATCAGAGCAAATCCATTCTGTTTAAGGAGAAAGTTGTTTAGCTGCAAGGTTCAAGTTTTCCAACTGGAGCAATTTAGTTTGTCTCACATTGACTTTGTGCAGTCTGGTAAACACATGAAGTGATGCAACAGTATTTTTGTCTAACAGCACAGTGTAATGCAATTCATCCTTACAAATGTGTCATAAACCTGTTGGCGTTTTTTAAATTATTTTATAGATTAGCAAATTTAACTCCATTGAGAATAAAACATGTCTTGAGCAACGTGAAAAATATCAATTTTACCTTTTTTTTTTATATGCTTTCATTAGATAAAGTTATTAAACAGCATGCATTTGGGATACATTTTCATTGTTATGCTGATGATACACATTTATATTTGTCCTTGAAACCCAATGAATCCAATCAGCTGTTTGGACTACAAGGGTTTTAAAGATATAAATACCTGGATGACCCTAAATTTTCTGCTTTTAAACTCAGACAAGACCGATGTTGTTGTTGTTTGTTGTTGTGTGTTGTTTGTTTGTTGTTGTTGTTTCTGGACCTGAGCATCTTAGAAATACATTTTGCAGTTTTTTCACTTTCTCTGGATGACATTAATTTGGTCTAAAGTTAAAAAACCTTTTTTATATTTGAATCCCCACATTAAACGTGTTACCAGGACCGCTTTCTTCCACCTGCGTAATATTGCCAAGATTAGGACGCTTGTCCTGAGCCTGGTTCTGCTGGAGGTTTCTTCCTGTTAAAGGGAGTTTTTCCTTTCCACTGTTGCCATTTTGCTTGCTCAGGGTGGGAGACTGTGATGAAGTGAAGACTCAATGCAATTTGCTGGCTTCCTCCCTTCCATTGATAAATAACTTTACTAATTGGCATGTATAATGTTTCTGTTCAGTTCCCTGAGACAACTTCTGTTGTGAATTGGTGCTGTATAAATGCAGTAAACTGAAATGAATTGGCTTGAACTGTAATTAAGATTTTTTTTTTCAACAGAATGATAGCAGACTAAGGTCTCAAAGGGATTACAGTATATTTAACATGTATTCTTTTACGTGCAGATTTTACAGACAGATCCACTAGCAGTTTATGCCATCATTGGTTATGCACATGCATGAGCACGGCCTGGCTTTATATATTTGGTAAATTATCTTGTTGCCTCCTACAACCAGTCTGACAAACTATCACTTTGTAGCAGTGACTCGTTCGAAACTGCTTCTCTTACGGCAAGACATACGTAAAACTTAACATCTCAGCTCTGTTCCATTTCAGGTTTTCACAATAAAACATTACTGAATTCAACTGTTTCTTCTTTGGCACTCTCATTTGGAAGGATGATCTTTAAAATCATGTATTTTGTCACAAGTGTTGTTCACATTAGCTAATGAAATTAGACTTGAATTGAATCTGTTTTTCCAATGAGAAGATAATGCCTGAGACATTTAATTTAATTGAATGTAAGTAAACCTATATACTGCTAATCAATAACTCTTCCACTTGGGTGTAAAGATGAGCAAAAAAAAGTTTGATGTGCTTTTGTTTTACCTTTAATTGTGTTTTTAATTAAAGTCTAAATGAGCCATAAGAGTAATTGTTATGATCTATTTTTCATCTGGTACATTGCGAAGAGTGTCTGACCGTGCTAGCATTCTAATATATACACGTTGATACAAATGTACAGTTGTTGTTAGAGTGCATGTGCCACTTCACACTCAGTATTCCCTCAAATCTCCACTCTCAGGCCTGGATTCAGAAACATTTGGTTTCAGAGAGGATGAGGCTGTTGTCTGTAAATGAAAGTTTCACGTTGTGTAAACGGGGCCTCAGACTGACTGCCCTGTCAATCAAGAGACAAATTTCATAGATGAATGATGGGCTGACATCTATTTTTTGTATATACCATCTGCCCAGAATACCTTGAGACTGACCTGAAGATTGCATTTGACATATTGGGTACCCCTGGTATAGAATGTCATTAAGTCTTTTGCACATTTGTCTCCATCAGAACCACACTTTGAAAACATGCAACAAAAGCTGTACAATGTTTAGGACCTGATCCATGATGTCTTTCACTTTGTCCTGCTCACAGTCCAGGATCACCCTCCGCTCCTTTTTGTTCTCCAGGTCTTGGAAAAGCGAGCGATAGGCTTCATCCTTCCTCTCATCTTTGAGGTTCCCCACATTGATGGCTGTCACCTGCCACTTCTTCTCTGCTGCTGTGTCTAGAACAACCTGAAGTGTGGTGAGGCCTGCAGGGGCAGAAGTAACAGAGAATCACAACACTTTGCAACAAACTGGATCCTCGATGTAACAGAAACATTAAACAACCTACAGACAGAATGTGTTTAATGTGCTCTAATTTTTGTCTGAATCCTATTTTTTTTTTTTTAGTTTTTATATTGCTTCAGATCAATCTATGGTGACCATGGCCATCATTGATCCCTCTGTGTTGCCTCCTACAAGGGGAAAAAAAAAAAAAAAACCTCCAAAGTGACGTTCTCACCTACTTGAGGCTCTCGCACTGGTAACAACATTAAGGTTTAGTTAAATTCTCTGTTCAGTTCTAGTCCAGAAAAACAATCATGTCAAAATCTATAAACATTCACTCTTGAGTTGTTCATTGATGGGGGCATGTGCACCCTTCGCTTGCTGCTTTCTCTGATTCCCCCTTGTGTTCTTGCTGTCACCAGTTTATATTTTGTCACCAGTTTATATTTTGTCACCAGTTTATATTTCCTCGTCTATTTCTGCTCGTCCGTCCTGCCTGTCCGCTCACACCTTGTCCCTGGGCTCATTAGTCTCACGTGTCACCACTTAGTTCATCAACAGCCTCCGTTAATTGTTCCAGTTCATCTGCAGTCTGGCTTCGTGCTTCCATGCACTATCTGGGTCTCCACTGTGACCCTTAAAGTGTCTTTTCTTAGCTTTTCATGTGGTTTTGCTGCCATACATGTTTTCTTGTGAATTTTTGGGATTAAAATCTTGTTTTTTTTTTCAAGCCCATCTTTTGCGTTCTTCCTCCACAAACTGTGACACTCCAATTGGAATGGGTGCTTAAGAAATGGAACTAAAAATAGAATTGTTTATCAGACTCCGACTAAATTTGTAACTGCAGAACGACTCAGTTCATTTTCTGCTTATTCAAGCTTCGTGGAGGTTGGTTTTACAGCGATTTGTTGGTACCTTATGTAAAGTGCTTATCATGATGAGTCACAGGTGTTCTGCTGCAAACCTGACCAACAAGTGGGAGGAAAATGGCTGCGACAAACCACGTAACTGCATCAGAAGCTTAATGACGGTGTGTTTGTGCAGAAATCAAGATTGGTTTTGAAGCATTTATCTAAATTCCAGCCACAGTTTGTTGACCAAACAGTCTCTATTATAGATCAACTTGTTCTTTAGCTCTTTAAAGGTGAATAAGCGTGGAAAAAGGTAACTACAGGTACCTCAAATGAAAAAAATAAAATAAAATAAAAATCTAACCAACTGATAGTAATGATAATATGATGACATCCAAACGCAGCCAACTTATACTAAATACACAATGGACCAAAATAACAATTTGAATTTATATTCTTATAACTAATACGTTTCCATGTTGAATCTTTCCAGATATTGATCCATGTTCTACAATATGCTGTTCAAGGGTGGTCTGATGAACAGTGAGTGTTTCAACTCGCCACACTGAGGTGAATTACAGACGTAATCAATTTCATGCAATGCAGCTCTGGTTTTATGACAATGGTCAGGAAAGTGGAAGCTTGCAGTTTAATCTGAGTGGGTGTTCCATCATGTTTACAGTGGGCTCATTGTGCTAACGTTAAATTTGACTGTTTTATTGTTGTGTATCAAATGAGGTAATTGCAGTTTAAAACATTTTACAGTAGGGACAATGAAACAACAACAAGGGAATGTTCTTTTTTTTATTTTTTATTTTTATTTATTTTTTTATTCAACCATAACATTGACTAATGTTTAAATGTAATTTTAGATTACTTATTTCTGTGAATTGTACCAACGTGATTTAGTGGACGTTTGTCAGTTTCCAGCTCAAAAAAAAAAAAGTCTGCGTTTTATTAATCACCAGTCTAAAACATAAACTGCCAATGCATGAGAACACTATAGTATTTCCTGCATGTGCACCCATGGCCATTTTAGTATTTTTGGCAGATGTTCAAACACCCTTAAATTTTAACTCAGCATTTCTGAAAATAGAGAAATGGATGGATGTTGTAAGGAAACAGTTCTCAAAACTTAGATTCACCAAAATATTGAATACATTTGGAATAACTATGGCATAAATGATGTCACTCTTAAACAGGCCAGTAATATTTTATTGTTTTTATTTTTGCACAAGTCTGATTCTCAATGCCATCTGTCAATCAATCCATCAGGCTTGTCAGCAACTGACCAATAAGCAATCTGTTTGTACCGAAGTTAAACGCCGCTTACCTGCAGGAGCTCCACCCCTTTTTTTTACAACAACATTGTCGGGGTTTTGCGTTATGAACACTTTGCAGTCAGAGAGATTTCATGAAAAATCATCAAGAAAATTGTTAAATGTTGTCAGAGGAGAACATGTAATCCAGAGAGTGTTACTCTGAGAGTTTAGAGTGGAATAAAGTTTATTCCATATCAAACCTAAACTGAGTCTGGAAAAATGTTAAAGATGATAAAGGCATGTGACGACCTCATGATCAGCTGATTACAACAGGTATAAACAGGAAGCACCACATGTTCATCTGTATGAAGGTAACTGCAGGTGAATCGTCCATTTTCTGTCATCATTAAATTGTATGCTTAATTATTAAATTAAAGGTTAATGCTTAAAGCTAGTTGTGTTTTGTTTGGTGTGTTTAAATCTAGATATATTGTAACTTCTGGTTGAAAGTTTAATCTTCGTTTGTTTTGATCAGTTGACAAACTGATTTTGAACAAAGTGTTTATAAGGTTGTGTAATGTGAAGTGGAGCGCTACGTCTGTAGCATTTTAGCTAGCGCGTCTGTATTTTGTGTCGCTAACTTAGCCCTACTTCTTGTTGCTCTCTAAAATAGTGTTTGAATCAAGTATTTACTTATGACGGTAAATGTAATGTTGAAAAACCCATTAAAATACACCAGAATGCAGGAAATGGCATACTGTATACTTAATTCAAAAATTTATGCGGGAGGACCCCCCCCCACACACACACACACACACACTTTACAAATGCTTCTGACGCCAATCATAGTTGCAAAGTCCGCTTATTATAAGCGACTAGTCGCTTGCAAATCTTGTGAATCGCAGGTTGCTGGGTTTTTTTTAAAGCTTGTTTTGAACATAAAGTTGATTTTTTGGGCTTGACTTTCTTTCCGAGTGAAACTAGTTGATTATCTCCCATCTCTGCACAAAGCAAAAGACGAGTGGTAGGAAGTTTGTCCCTTTCACACCCCCCTACTGTTTATCACTCCTGCCCAAGTTGGCGAGGTGACAGGCGCACACCCCAAACACTCATACTGTGGCCGACCACTAGGGGACTCCACTCACACACAGATGTCAGGATGGTTTTTTTTTTAATATGCAGAAAAATTACATATGCAAAATGTATTTTTTAATCAGAGCTTAAAAGTATATTACTCAAAGTGTTTTGCATAATTTTGCTGTTGTAATGCCATAATAAAAGTATGTTTATACTGTTTAAAAACGGCCTCTGTTTTACACAGTGGGGCAGGTTGCCAGTTGGGCTTGTTTTCAAGCTGGTTGTTTTTTTTTTTTTAATGCCAGATGTGGCAAGACTGAAATGGTCACTGATTGCATTGTTCAAGTCAAGAGCCTTTGTCAGCACTGGGGGCTAATCGCCCCTAAAGGGCATATTCTAGAATCGCCCCTGTTAATAGAAGTTCAGCCAATAATTACTTTAAATTAGTTTCATTAGAATCTATCGTTCATGAGATCTTTTGCTCATGGTACACAAACGCGGGCACAAATAATACAAAAGTATTTGTTACGTCGTGTGATTCACAAATGTTTCATGTTGAAACTCCTACTTCCAAATGCGGAATGAACGCAGCACTCAGGAAACATTGAACGCAACTGAAATGCCGCATGTAGTACGATCAACTTTAAAAATGTAGAGTTGCGTTCAATGTTGGTCTGTGCAGTCTGACACCCGAAACTCACCTGTCCTGCCTGCTCGTTGAAACATTCAGTCAACTTCACGATCACGTTTTCATTTGCCTCCTCGTTAGAAGCCATGTCGATGCTGGCGACCCACTGCAACAGAAAACACAGTTAGCTTGACGTCGTTAGCAAGCGGCTAACTGCTGCCGCCGCCACTCACCCATCCTTTGGATTTAAAGTACTGGACGCACTTTGAGCCCAGAGCTCCTCTTCCACCGTACACGATGACCCGGTTAGAAGCCATGTTTTATCCGTGTGTGTAACGCCCAGCAGTGTGAGGGGCTGAGCCGCCGAGCAGCGGCTGAAATACACCGAGAGGAGGAACAGGAGGAGGAGAAGGAGGCGCGCCGCTCTGTCAGGCAACAAGTGGGAGTGTTGCGTTCAAAGACGCTCGGAAATACATTAATGGTGAAAGACAAAGCTTACCATACCACACCATTTTATTTATAGAGCACTTAAAACAGCGACAAAGCCAACTAAAGTGGAATATCTTACAAAAAGATCTGAAGCTCTCGACCTTGACTTCTCTAAATTTAAGAATCTGTTGGAATCCTGGCAAAAAACAATGCTGACATGTTCCTGTTTTTGATTTTATACATCTGCCTTATACAGTAATCTGTCTGTTTTGCAACTTTGACATCTTACTTGTTTAAAAAAAAAAAAAAAAAAAAAAAAAAAAAAAAAAAAAAACTTTATTTATAT
>JARVGV010001030.1:1778532-1791841 GCA_031762435.1 Hypsolebias longignatus | reverse complement strand
CTTGTGAAGCAGGTGTCTGGAACTGCAAATCAGAATGAAATTTAAAAACTTGTGAAGCAGGTGTCTGGAACTGCAAATCAGAATGAAATTTAAAAACTTGTGAAGCAGGTGTCTGGAACTGCAAACCAGAATGAAATTTAAAAAAGAGTGCCAGTGTGAATCAACAGATGTGAGAACACATCATCCAAAGTCAGAGTTATACCAACAATCATTCAATCAAAACTAACACTGCAAGTGAAAAGTGTTAAAAAATACACTTTGTGGTCATTTAACACACTCCAGTGTTCTTCAAACCAGTGAGTACACTCACACCCAGTGACCATTTTAAATCTCCAGTTCAGCAAAGATGCAGGTTTCTGGCTGGTCGGGGAGAGCAGGAGAAGAAGCCAGCTCATGGAGAACATGTGAACTCTGTGTGTTCAAGCTCCAGTCTGGAGACTCACTCAGGACGTTCTGCCTTTAGAGCAACAGCACAGTGACCTATGGCACCACGGGGCAGCCCCGTGCCAGGAACTAAAAGGAGAAGAAGATCTAAAAGACAAAACGACAACAAAAAGAACCAAATGTGTGGGTTCAGCACCAAACAGCTAGAAATGAAACCAGAGACAACGCACCAGGTTTTAGTCCCATCTTTGTATTTAGATGTTCAGATGGCTGATGCTTTTTGTATGCATTGAACAAGGACTGCGAGGAGTTCAACAAATGCTTGATTATTAAAAAAAAGCTCTTAAATGTATACATATAAAAGCAAGTAAATTTATTATGTAACATCTGTGATGTGCTTTAAATTATGAAGTTGCAGTTTCAAAGTGTAATGCTGTCTTGTTTCCACATTGTGCAGAAACATTAACATTGACTGAAAACAGATGTTCCAAATTCACAATTTGACAAAAGACTGGCAGATTTTATTTTTATTGCCTCAATCTGTCAATGATTTATAAACATTTCTACAATAATATGTAGGATCAATAAAGTATTATCTTATCTTATTTTTATAACGCTGCCTTAGCAAACGATTTTAACATACGTTTTTCATAAAATACTAATTTTGATTAAATTACAATTCAGTGAACAACATGCTATTAAACAGCTGAGAATAGCTTATTTTTAGGAAAGGAGACCATTCATGTCACCACAGTATTTTTCTAAAACATTTTCCCATAATAATTGATGTTTGCTGTTGAATTCTGAGAGTATGAGACAACAGACCTTAATATTCCACTATGAGTGGAAATAGTTTGACAGGTCTCTCTTTGTTGTCTCATTCAATCAAAAAAACAAACAAACAGCTGTTTACAGAAGATGCTGACATGACAGTGAGTGAAAGGCTGTTTGAACATACTGTACAAGTAAAAGTGATGGGAATACATAACAGGCTCAAGAAGTTGCTAAGACCAGCACATCCTGCTATTAGAACAGTTTTTGGGGAATTAAATCTGCAGGGATGGGCCCAAGGTCAGAAGGAGTGCTGAGCCAGGACACGTTCACTCTGTCAGAGTGTGTCAATACTGCAGGGTTCAGTCTCTGTGCACTGAGCTGCTTCGACCTTTGACCTCTGACATGCTGCTGCAGCCTTTGGTCACACGAGGAGTTCCAATGCTTTTAACGTCATCTATGTTTCCATTAGGTAATTAAATGCTGTACTTCCATCAATATGCAGATGACATTTGGCTGTTTTACATGCACCTGACGACCTCAGGTCCATCGAGTGTAACCATGTTCACCAGCAAGACTGTGGGACATAAAGCTCCAAGGAGAATGGTCAAAAAAATGTTCCTCAAAGAGGCTGAATGGAGCCAACATCAAGTGATCTGCTTACACAGTTCCAACATTAGAAACATCTTGTCTCAGTTAATCAGTCTTTTGATCTCAGGACTTACATTTGTTAACAGAGCTTCAAGTTCGAGTTCCTTTAGTGTCATTTATTTTATTATTTCAGGATCATGCAGAACATGCTGCTGGTTCTAAAAGTCACGTTGACTCTGAACTGCAGAGATTCATAAGTGAAGAGTAAGTCAAAAGATCTGCTAAATGATTTGAAGCTAAATGAAAAAAAGCTTTGAGAATAATATGTGTAAAGTCAGACACTGGCCTTCCATCATTCCTCATGTTGACTGTTTGATCTGGTGAGGTCATTCATACCTGCTCTCAAAGTAAATAGTGATGTCGATCAATTCGAACACGACACTAACACGTCTTAAACTAAAACTTCCTGTGCAAGATTTGGCTTTTTGAGTCCAAACTTCTTGAGCATGAAAAGTGAATTGACACTACTGAGTAATGTTTGTTCATTCATCAGAATATGAAGGAATAAAAGCCACATCATCTCTGGAAGACCAGAGACGATGTGTGTGTGTCTGTTACAATGTGTTTATTCTGTATCAGTGTTTGATAAGTTGCATCTTGAAGTCATTTTGATTAAAAGACAAGACAAACTGCTCTTAGTTCTCATTTTGGATTCAATTCCAACAGTTTTCCAATTCCTAGTTATAGGAATGCATCAGGGTATTATAGGCTTTTACTTTCAACTTTATCAGTCCCACCACTTGTGATCAGGAACGTGCACAGTTTATGTTTCATACATGTCATTAAAACACTCATTTCGTAAGTTGCCAAAGAACAATTACCACACCTGGTTTTATGTGTGTGCATCAGAATAACACCTAGCAGAGGTGTTGAGAGTATTGCGACCTAAAGATGGAGATACTTGGTGAACTATTTAATTCAAACTAAAGATAAACACGTCACACCACGTGTTTCAAACTGGATATGCATTTAGAAAAGGCTCTTGGCCCACAAACATCAGCTCACAGGACTGTATGACACAAAAGAAAAAAAAACTATACTCTTTTTAATTAAAGGCACTTTCATCAGTGTGTTCTCATGAACTCAGCACATAGTAAAACCAGTTCTTATCCAGAAATGACTTGGTTTGTTTTTGGACATATTTTTTCTTCATCGCTAAACTATTTTAAAGTTTGTTCTTTAAAATAAATTCCCAGCACCATTTGAATCTGCACATTTTATTAAACTGAATGAACGTAACTTTTCTCTTTCTCCACTCGTCACACAACCTGAACTCTCTCCTGTAAAAGCACAAGCCTGATGTGTGAAGACCCCGTCCTCCAGAAACCAGCCTCCAATAAACCCCGTGGCCTTTCTTCCTCCCACTGAGCCTCTGCTAATCATCGCTTTGGCTGTCATGGTGGTTGTCTTGGTGGGGGGGTGCAAGCCTGGTGAGAGGTCTTGTTGGATTAGATAGCACCCTGTTTGATAAAGGTTACTGCACTGTGGTACTGGCAGGGTGCTGGTGTGTGTGGGAGGAGCTTACACACTCAAACATACATGCACACACACACACACGCATGAGTCATGCTTTCAACATGTGCTGCATTTGATACATCTGTCCAGAAGCTACAGATTTAACACTAAGTTTATTCAGTTTAGCAATAAAACTATAGATTTATAATTGTTTAAACATGTTTGTTTTGCCTTTATTGAGGTTATTTTTTATATATTTTCCATGTTGTTGACAACTATCACTAAATGTGCTTCATAATTGATGTATTTCATTTTATTTAATGAATGGCACTAAGATATTTCATGTACACTTGCATTTTGGTATAAAATGTCAGTCTGTTCAAAACAGACAGTTTTGCAGAGATCACATCTGTAATTCTCCAAGGACAACGTTCGTCTCCTTCTTTCCATATGACTGTTACCATCAGAGGGCACTGCGATGCAAAATCTGTTATTCAGAACTGAGAGCTGAAATGAGTGTTTGAGCGTCAGTCAAAAAATAACCATCAATTCATTTGTTTTTAGTGACATGTGCAACGCAGACTTCTGAGGATGACTCACGTCTCAGATTTGATTATAGTGATTTTTTCCAAGTCGATCCAGATGTGGCCTGACTTTAATTCTGTGTCATGGGGTGCTTATTGAAGTGTCAGACACAGATGCTCTGCAGTGTCTGTAACCATGGCAGCTGGGGAGAGGAAAAATAAGACTCATGTTCTCACTTTAACCTGACCAGTTGCACAAAATCAAACTGCCTTTTATCTCAGCCATCTCTCATCAGTCACTGACGAATCAGATTAGGTCTTAATTTGTCTGAACTTAGCAAAAAGCTGCTTTTTGTGCTTAAGTAAATCAAATTATTTATTATGAGAAGGTTCTCTTTATTCATCTGGGTTATTTAAGGAGATTTGCATAAGGGAATGGTGGCAGGTTTAGGATTATCAAATAGTTGTTGTGGGTGGCACGGTAGGGAAGTGGTTAGGTGCTGTCACCTTACAACAAGAAGGATCACATCCCAGCCTTTCTATGTGGAGTTTGTATGATCCCACCATGGATCCTCCTGGTACTCTGGTTTCCTCATTAGACCCTCAACATACTTGTTAGGTTCATTGAAAACTCTAAAACTTGCCCCTGAATGAGGGTGAATGAACGTTTGTCTCATTTGTCTCCATGTGTCTCTCTGATGGACCTGTGACCTGCCCAGGTCTACCTCGACTTCTGCACAGTGACCGCTGCTCCCAAGCCAAAAAGGAAAAAGCAGGTAAATGAGATGGATGGATGAATTAATGGACGGACGGAAGCAGCTGTTGAAAGATTCAGTCTACTTGAATCTGTACATTGAATATAAAAATAAAAAAGACACAAAGCTGCAGCTAAAAATAAAAACATGACAACTTGACTCAAATCGGTGTGTTTATTTTTAATAACATCAAATGGTGAAAAGTCATTTGATCTTTATTTTTATTGTAAATTTCACAAATACATGGCCACCGCTCAGAAGTGGCCCATGTGCACAGCAGGATATGTCAGCGGAGAAGTGGCAGTGTGTCACGTGACCATCTGGACAGAAACAGGACTGTTTCACATTTTCACTTTGTTTGTCTCAAGAGCAAATCATAAGTAACAGTTCATAAATACATATTTAGATATTTTTATTTTAAAACACATGCAGTAATTTTAACATGCACAATAAATAAAGTGTACTTGGCATGGCACTGAAACTTAAAGTTAAACTTCTTAAACTTGTGAGCAAACACCCACTGGGCGAGGCCATAAGAACAAAAGAGCTGTAAGCAACGTTCTTCAGTTCTTCCACACTCAGTCTCTGTGGACTGGTTTCCATTATGCATCACAACACTTTCATTTATCAGTCTTACATGTCTCTCCCACATACAGCTATTGACCAGTTACATATTTAGAATAGTATATAAACATCTGAGAAAAAATAGGATTTTTTTTCTTTACAAACAAATTCTTTGTTCATACAGGGATTAATGCAACACACAGAGGACTTGTATTTTCTTCTCAGCAGTTATTCTGCAGGGTAAGGTTCACATCTCCTCCAAACTGAAGTTTGTCATAAATAACCAGTGGACATGGACTCAAGGGGAAATAGAAGATAATCACAAGTATATGGACCAATAAATCACATTGAAGAAGAGGAAGGAGAACGGGAAGAGGGCTCTGGAATACAGGTCAACCCTTTTGGCGGCGGAGGGGATGACCGGTTTGGGAGGAGGTGGTTTCTTGTTCTTTGCCTGAGATTTGCCAAAACCAGAGCCGGTCTCGATGGGCTTCCCGTAGCAGTCAAAGTTGGACAGCTCAAAGTCCCGCGGGAGAGAACCCACGATGCTGAAGTCGTTGGTCCTCAGATCGGATTTGGACGTGCACACCTTTTTGCAGCGGGTCTCTCCCACCTGTTCACCAGAAACAGAACAAACACATCATCATCATCTTCATCATCATTAGACTGCACAATCCATTTATCTTAATGAAAGACTGACGTTAGATGAATATTTTGACTGTAGCCCCTGAGGCAGGAACCAGAACCCGCTCCTCCTAAACTATTAATCACTGCGAGACGTAAAGTTGAGTCCAACAGAGATGAACTCATCTGCAGATAGAGATGAACTCATGCTGCTCATTCTGCCTGGCATCACTGACCTCGGCTCGCAGACACAGTCTGTCACTCTGTGCTCCTTCAGTATCTCCTGTCACTTCTACTCACCTGTATCTTACAGACACCTGCACAAGTTTCACGTCTGTCTTTATTCTTTCATCCAGCTTTGCTCGTGTGCAGAAGCTTCATGAAGTTCTTTGACATAAATGCTCATTTCCCTGTTTGTTCACCTGTTGTAAGTTGTTAATCATTTCGGCCGCTCCATTCCTCAGGCGTCCCACAGAGAACTAAGTCGCACCAAAACTTGCCGATTGTTTTATACTCCGGATGTCCTTGACCACTGAGCTACCACAGCCCTCTGTGTAGAGCAGGGTGCTGCCGTCTGGGGTGCCCGGGGGAGCAGATGGTGGGGGTTAAGGGCCTTGCTCAAGGGCCCAGAGTGGAGTAAATGAGGGTGGAGACAGGTGTGGGTGCTTCACCTATCCACATTTTGATGCTATCGGTACCGGGAGTTGAACTGGCAACCTTCCGATCACAGGCCCACCTTCTCTAAACTCTGCACCACCACTCCCCCCAATCAATGTATCAGCTACTTCTAAAGCCTAACGTTTAAACAAACTGTGAAAACTACCACATTACTTTTGATCCAAGGGGCCACAGATTCATCCACACAAACAGAAAGTTCCTGTTAGATAATTAAAGACATCGACACGTGCACAGTTTGACACAACTGTCTTTGTTAGGACAGATTGTATTTTTGGTTGACAGTCTAAGAATCATCTAAATCCCCAACATTTAAAATAATAAAAGTCAAAGAGCTTGTGGAGATTCTAACTTCATCAGCGCAGACGCAGATCTTCTTGATCAGATGTTTGGAGTCACTGCGTTTTACAAAATGCATCAAACTTTTTTTCCAGGGATGCAAAAATTACAATAAATGAGCAAAATTATTTCCTAAGACCTCAAAAAGTGGACTGAAGAAGACCTTGTTTTTTTTGTTTGTTCTTTGTGAGTTGTTTACCAACAACATATTGTTTCATTGCTATTTGTATTAAACTTTATTTAAGCAGGCAAATCCCACTGAGATCACAGATCTCTTATAAGGGAGGCCTGGACCTGAAGGCAGACCAACATGCATGTTTTTGATTTGTTTGTTTGTTTGTTTTATTCCTATTAATTCAACAGGTAAGACTAAATGTTCAACTTAAAGTTATGGATAAATGAAGGTTGAATGAATGAAAAGTTGTTCAACCTCCTGAAAACTGTCTGAATATTTTCTATATCCTATCTTTTGAAAGAAAAACAGAGTTAAAATGTTTCTACACTCTGACATCTAAACATGGTTGAAGTACATCATTCAGCTGTGCTGCGTGTAGTTTGTGTAAACTGAAACAGACATTTGGTCCAGGGGTGTCCAGATGTTTTCATCATGGAGCTCCTTTTAAAAGGACCAAGTCTTAGTGACCTGCTTACATGAGAACAACCTCTGGAAACGTTAGTGGTTTTTTGTGTTTATTGGGAAAACAAAAACAAAATATGATCGGGTTTACATGAAAAATGCTGCAGTTTCCATGTCAGTCATGTTGCCAGATAAGAAATCATGAACTATAGTACTGTGGCTTTAAAATATATCATTTTGACCTAAACTGTCAGATGTGGTGAGTAAAGATATTCTAAGATGAGGTGTGTTGTGTTTGTTGAACATGTGCACAGAAAAGGAGGGGGAAATAAGACATGTTAAATTTATCTGGCAACCCTCATCATGCATGCAGCATCTGCATGTCAGTTAGTCCAAACTGGTGAAGACACCAACGTCTCTTTGGAACTGGATTTTATTAGTTTTGCTTCTACGAGCTGAAAAAGGGTGAGCAGCACAAACACACTCTGCTGATGTCTATTTTTTTAATGCTCTGAGAACTACCCAGACCTTAGAGACAGACCAGTAGATTTTGATTGACATATTGGGCACCCCTGATTTAGTAAATATGAATTTGGGATTGACTCATCTACGTCCCTGTAGAGATGCAATAAAAGAACCATTGAATGTTGAAGTTTGGACAGATTTCATAAATCACCAAGTGAAAACAAAGATCTCTGAAGCCTAAATAAAAATTTTGTGGCCCGTAACAATTTGGTGGTTGTTTCATTTAAACTGGGTTTGTAACCTCCTCCAAATGTCATCAAATGTGCAAATACCACAGAGTCTGCAGGCTGCCTGGGTTATGGTTCAGAAGAAAAAAAAAAGTATGGACAGGTTCCAATCAGACTTACCAAGTGAAGTAATTGAGATCATTTTAGCTTCGTTGATTTGGACAACTTGATAATGTCAACCTCTCAAACCAAATGGGTTTTGGAGAATCAAACTCAGACATAAATTGATTTCAATCTTGTGTTAAATTGAAATACAGGTGTTGAATTTAGAGCATTGTGTTGCAGAGCGCTGTTTGTGTTATGAGCAATATCTTCTTGGATGACTTGATTCTGCTGTTTTGCATTTAGATGTGATCTCAGACCGAGACGACCAGCAGGTGCTGGATCTGAAATATGGATTTGGGTATTTTATTGATTGTAAATGACGAAGCTTTGATGTTTTGCACAAAATCCCATGCAAAGGACTGGAGCCCTGACTGTGGGCATTTTAGGTTAGCTGCCAGTTTGCTATATCAGTAAAGTTTTGTAGTGAAACACTGGCTTCACTGAAGTTCATGTCTCTTTTGATCTGCTGCAGTTTGTTCCACACTCTCTGACTAACCTTCAGAATGAAAAATTTAGAAACACAAAATACATTTTAACAAGTATATGTTTGCTTCTTGGATCTCCCACAGTGCACATTTAAATTATTAGTGTACAGACCGTTGGTTTTGGCTTGTTTTTAAATTAGCTTTATAATTAGATTAACCTTACTTGACAAATATATGTTTAAAAAAGATAGATTGGAGAGGTATGGTGTGGCATTTCTGGTTTTTGTCTTTTTGTTTTCATGCACCTCCCTGTGTGCACTTCCTTGTTGTTCAGCTCCTGTCACACCTGTCAGTGCGTCCAATCACCCCAGGTGCTTCTCATTCTGTCTCGTCAGCTTTTCTCTATAAAGTCTGCGTCTTCAATCCTCCTGTGTCCGGGCACTGTCCTCCCAAGACGTCATGTTTCTGCTCCTCTGTCCTAAACGTATGTGTTGGCCCCCGTCAGCAGTTTGTTTTGTTTTTGTAAAAATAAATGTCATTACTGATTTTTATCTTGGCATCTCTGTGGTCTCCCTGCTCATGGGTCCAACACTTTAAAGCAAAATCATGTTAAATTGAAAATGAACTTAAATATTGCTTATCAGTGTCCTCACAGACCAAATTGTTTGCATCGTAATTTTAATATACTGTATTATTATTATTATTATTATTATTATTATTATTATTACCAAAGAGAAAAAAAAAAACATTTCTAGCATAAAGACACACACACACACACACTGACACACACTCGGTATCACACACTGACACACACTCGGTATCATATGAAGTTCACTGACATGCAAGGTGCTGACGTGAAGCGGGGTTCCTCCAGTCCCGTTGTTGGTGGTGCTCCTGGCAGCGGGGATCTTTCCTGCAACTTTCTCCTTGGATGCTATCCTGGCCTTTTCTGCCTCGATGTGCTTCGGGCTGTTCAGCATCACTTGAACCACAGCGTACTCCACCAGCGAAGCAAAACCAAACAGCAGGCAAGCGATAAGCCAGATGTCAATGGCCTTGACGTAGGACACTTTGGGCAGCTCAGACGCTAAGGAGGTGCACTCAGAAGACAAGGAGAGCACGGAGAGGATCCCTGCACGGAGGGGGAGAACAAGCAACCTTGTCAGTCAGGAAAGTGAAACTAAGGTTGATGCATCTTTTCTATATTATGGATAATAAATTAATCTGCCTTTAATACACTTAGAAATGTGATTAACCCACAGTGAGGGAAAGACACATTGTTTGTTCTTCAGTGTAAACCTTGTTCAAATACATCTCCTTTTTTTTCATAAACGTCTGCAAAGTGTTTCTAGGAATCAGGATTCACAGTTGATTTTTTATTTTTTTTATTTTACCCATTTTGATTGGAGTGCAGACCACCTCTAATGAGAAAATAAATTTAAACAATTTATATCTCTAATAGCTTACATGATCACAGATTAAATGTTTCTCAGACCAGAGGCCGCAGTGAAAACACAGTAATTACAGACATCGTTGAAGGATAATCAAACCTAAATGAAGGACTTTGAACATTGTCACCTCGTCTCCTCACTTATTTTTTGCTAGTAGGAGCATCATTGTAAAGCGAAAATAAGTGATTTTAAATAACCAGTAAATCTATCTTACAGCCCTAATGTGGTCATCTGACAAAGTCTGTAGAGTCTTAATGATTACTGATCAAATGCCCTGATTGAAATTAGAATCCAGTTCAAATCTGGAGGCAGACCTAAAAGGTGAGGACACAAAGTAGCACTCTCTCACCTGCCTGTAACCCCCCACCCCACACACACCTGTCTTTTTGACCTTGAGGGAAAAAAGGCCACATGCTGTGTATTTATTTGACCATGAAGCAGTGGTGGACCGTCAGGGCCAGCGAAGCCTGCTGGCCTAAACAAGATCACAATCACTAACTTAAACTTCTTTTTATTTTTTTATTTATTAATGTTATTCTGGATTGTGTAATCTCTTCATTTCATAGCTTTTCTCCTGGTGCAACAGTTTTCAGCAGCATAGGTCTCTTATCCAATCATATTTAACCATCATATGTTGCATCGAGGCCAACAGTGCAGGAACCTATTCTTCCAGCAGCCGTTAGACAAACTCAGCATTTTCACACCATTTAATTGGACGGTCATAGAACGTACTGGTCTGCGCTATTAAACTGTGTCTGTGGCAACCTGCACCTGCATGAGCTAAATGTTGACATCCTCAGCTCTAAAGCAAAAATTTTCATTCAACCTTTATTTATACAGGTGAATTCAACTGAGCCTCGGGGACTCATTTACAAGAAATACCTGATTTTAACAAAGATTGAAGACAACAGTGGACAATCATAAAGGATCTGTAGAAACTGAGAATAACAAGTGAAAATAAATGCTATTAAAATGTAACAAAAAACATGTAGCTTGTACGGCGATGTGGAAAACTAAAAACAGGAACATGTCTGCGTTGGTTCTTGCAGGAACGTAACAGATGTTTGAAGACACTTAGAGAGGTCAAGGTCGAGAGCTTCATGTTGTTTAGCAAGATATTCCAGGAAACAGGAGCGGAGTAGGAGAAGGACACGTCCCCTACACATATTGTTGCAATGTCTGTGCATTAATCTCTACTTTTATGTATGTTCACAACTTTTCTGTTCAGTGCCCTGAGATGATTTATAAATAAATGAAATTGAATTGAACTGAACCTCCAGATGAAACCAAAGTGTCAGTAAGTGCTCACATTTTCACACAAATGTTCCGATGGACCGATCAAGATGGCCGTGCTCAGAGCAGTTGCAGCTTCACGGGCTCCAGGAACAATTACAGTTTTTAGAAGTTTTGATATTGACACTGTGCCTGACCCTGCACGATTTATGGGTGTGAATAGCCGAACCGAATTGATGAGAATTGGAGCGGATTTGTCACAAAATATTGCAGAAATTAGCAACAAACAAAACTACGCTTGGCTGAATGCAGATCTTAAAGTCATCTACCTGGAAGCTGCAGCAGAGGCGTTCCAATGGGCAGAAGAGAAACCGCTGCTCCTGGTTTAAGACGAGGGGACGTCTGGCAGCGGTTCCGGTGAGGCTCATGCTAACGGTAAAGCTGGAAAACTCCCGATGTTGTCTCTCTTTCTGACGAACATTTGCTCGTTGGACAACAAGAGGGATTTGCTTCATCTGAGAGTGGGAGCCTCAGAAGAGATGGTGACGTGTGAGGTGCTTTGCCTCACAAAAACATGGATTACAAGTGAAATGCCAGATACAGTCTTTCCGCTGGATGACAGACTTTTATTTTTTAGCAGACCGCTGCAGCGAGCTAACGGGTAAATCATGGGGAGGTGGAGCGTGTATTTACGTGAGTAAATGTACTGTTGTAAAAAAAAAACTCATACTCGAAGGCTTTGGAGCAGATTGCAGTGACGTGTCGACAACATTAACTACCCCGCAAGTTCACAGTGACTTTCACTACAGTTGTTTACATTTCTCAGGATGCTAATGCTAAAGAAACTCTGCAGGAGCTCCATGATCTCCTCAGTTCGCTGCAGAGTGAACACCATGAGACTATTTACATTTTGGCCTGAGACTTTAACCACGTGATCCTAAAGGACTGCCTCCCAAGTTTTTACCAGCATGTGGCCATACCAACGTGGAAACAACACGCTGGCTGTGTTTACACGAACGTAAAAGATGCATACAAAGCCAAACCCTGCCCCCACCTAGGACTATCTGATCATATCTCAATATCACTGGCTCTTTCTTACCTGCACCTGCTGAGACGCTCCAGACTGGTACAAAAGAAAGTTAAATGTTGGATCTAGGACAGTGGCCACATACTGAGAGATTGTTTTGAATGAACAGACTGGCAGGTTTTCAGAAAAGCTGCTCAAAATGGAGGATCACTTGATCTGGACCAATACGCATCCACAGTACTGGGGTACATTAGCACATGTACTGACACATCTCCACCATAAGCTATGTTAAAAGTTACCAAAACAGTGGGCACCCTGCCGCAGCCAGGAACACTGCCTTCAGGTCTGAAAACTCAGAGGAGCTGAGAAGAACAAGGAAAGAACTGGTTGCTGGTATTAAGAGGGCGAAGGCCACATTTGCACAGATGATAGAGGGTCAATTAACCTCACAAGAACCATGGAGCATGTGGAGGGGTATTAAATGCAAACAAATTATAAAGGCAGGAGTGAACAATGCCCCTGAGACCCATCTCTGCCTGATGCCCTCAATAAGTTTTATGCATGCTTTGAAGACCCAAACAGACCACACATCACCAGACTCACCTCACCACCGGATGAAGAGCATCTCAGCGTGACCTCAGCAGAAGTAAGGAGGAGTTTCAGGAGGATCAACCCTCACAAAGCAACCCGCCCAGACAACATCCCCAGCAAAGTGTTGAAAGAATGTGCCGATCAGCTCTGCGATGTGCTGGCCGACATCTTTAACATCTCACTTACCCTGGAGACAGTTCCCACCTGCCTGAAGATCGCCACCATCATCCCAAAGAGCTCTACAGTGACTATCGGCCAGTGGCCCTCACCCCGATAGTCGCTAAATGCTTCGAAAACTGGTCATGACCCACATCAAAACAGCCATCAATATCAACGAGGACCCTCATCAGTACGCATACCGCGAGAACCGATCAACAGAGGATGCCATCTCCTCTGTGGTCCACAC
>JARVGV010001030.1:1657438-1668181 GCA_031762435.1 Hypsolebias longignatus | reverse complement strand
AAATTTGATTCATACTGGTCTTAAAAAGGTCTTAAAAAGTCTTAAATTTGAGTTGTTGAAACCTGCAGAAACCCTGTCCAAAGGACTTCTTCCATCTGAGGAGCCACACAAACAAACTGATTCCCACAAACAGCATGCTCCATAGTGGAAAGAAACAGTTTGCTGGTGCTAAGATGGCCTCCGGAGCCCGCCCTCTCCCCCGGCAACTCCTCTGAGACAGTCATGCCAAAGCATGTCTGCAATGGTTTTTCCCATGAACTTAGCAGCTGTTTAAACTACTTTGCACTCAAACATATAACTTTTGCACGTTTTCATCACCCCAAGGAGAAGCAGTAATGTTTTTGCCTGTTTGTCTATTGTTAGCAAAATATCTCATGAAACCACAGGAAGGATTTCAATAAAACTCACAAAAAGTAACAAGGTGCACATCTTCAACTTTAGAGTCAATCTAATTCAAGATAGCCACCCAGCTAATTGACCGTAGCGAACACAAAAATGGCTTTACCTAATTAAATTCACCAGACCAGCTAAGGGTTAATTATCTTTAACTGAGCAGTTTCTTAAGTTCCCATCCTCCCATCGTGTCACTACAGCAGTGAACTTTAGAAAAAGCCCTTGATGTCTTTTCTCTCATTCACTGTAATTTGAGCTTTTAACTGGTAAATGATAAAAAGATGAGATTTACATATCTAATAAATGAAAACATGGGCCCTGCAGCTTTCATAAATCATTACAAATGATGTAATCATGTAAAGTGTTTGCATCTGAAAAGATGTAGACAACTCAAGAACATAAAGTTAGATCTCATTATTTAAACCTTTGGGGGACAGTGTTTGTAATTTAAATATTCGGTTTACTTACATTCCATTAAACATCGTTCATTATGAGATCTTCATCGCTGCTGTAGCCCGTCTCCGTCAGAAAGACCTCATTCAACCCCGACGTGAAGTCGCTAACGTTTACTGCTACTGCGTGCCTTTGATCATCTTCACGTGTTTTGGTTTCATTCAGTGAA
This sequence comes from Hypsolebias longignatus, assembly GCA_031762435.1. Classification (NCBI taxonomy): domain Eukaryota; kingdom Metazoa; phylum Chordata; class Actinopteri; order Cyprinodontiformes; family Rivulidae; genus Hypsolebias; species Hypsolebias longignatus. Next base: position 1,667,166 of record JARVGV010001030.1, on the reverse strand, counting down.
AAGTTGTAGTTTCATGGATAAACTATACGATCATTTAATTTTAATTACATAAACAAAACTGGCTGTCACTTCCTTGAGTTAATTTTTTCTGTTCCTATGTATTTTTAACACACTTTAATTATCAACCACGACTGAAAGAAGTCCGAACAAACCCAGAGTCTGAACTGGTTTTATTTATTTTAACTTTTATCCATTAAATATTGAACGTCCCAAACAAGACATTTTGACTCACTGGGCACCTTTAGGTGTCACTATAACTTACTGAAAGGTTTTCTCACACCCAGACACATGGACTTCCAGAAACAATAGTTTTGAACCAGTTTGGCCTGACTGTCTCAGAGGAGCTGACGGGGGAGAGGGTGGGCACCGGAGGCCAATCTATGCAACATGCTGTTGTTGTGGGAATCGGTTTGTTTGGTGGCTCTTCAGATTGAAGAAGTCCTTTGGATGAAGGATGAAACGTCTCAGCAAAAAAAAGGAACGGTCCATTTAACCTGACTGAATGTTGGATTTTTACCTGGATTAATGAACTTTGATGTTTGAATAGACTCAACAGAGAAAATCCAAAGGGACTAAAACGATGTCTGAGAAACTGTGACTAGAACTGGTCTAAGCCTGGGCTAGGCACACGTACCCAGTTTAAAAAAAAACTTTAAATTAATCTCTTCATTTGAGCATTTGACACTGTGTGTGTGTGGGTGTGTGTGATGTTAATTTTAATGTTTGAAAACCTTTCATATTTTTTCATTAAACTACTTTTATTACACATATTTTGTTTTAAATCCATTGTTTTTATGACGTATGACTGCTGTTACTGGTTTTACTTGGTCGTGTGTCCCCCGCCCCTCACACAGTGACCCCCACACGACCCAGAAAGGAAGTAGCAGGTAAAGATAATGGATGTTTTCATTCCTGGTCCAGTTCAGCACTTTGGGTGTTTTAAAGTGCTTTTTATTTAAAGCTGAAGGGAAAAGGTTCTGATGAATGAATCGTCTACACACCCTGGAACTTTGTGGTTTAGTCCATTGGTTGATGTTCCAGCAGCAACATGACCATTTCCATCCAGAGCAATCAGTCCTGGTAAGAAAGTTAAAAATTAGCATTATTAAAATAAAGAGCTTATGTTCAGTGGATATACAAACAGCAAATTAAAGTTTTTCAGGGTCTTATATATTTCATTTAAAAGTTTGGAGAGCAAGCTTCCAAGTGAACAAGTTAAAATAAGATCAAGCAAGATCATTATCAGAAAACCATACTGCATCATTATATGTTTGAATATTCTCACATAATGTGATTTAGTATCAGGGAAGAACCAAAAGATGCTTAAATGACGAGCAGCCCTACCGATGGTGTCATGGGAGTGTGTATCAACGTGCCGCGCCCTCCTCCTCTGCGTTCGTGCCGCCTCTGGCCTGTAGGGTCCGCAGGATTTGGAAGAATCTGGACTGACGTTCTGTCGACAGGTGAGACGAGCATCTTGCATTAAGTTGTTATCTTGGGACTTAATTACCTTAATAAAACACAAGCACACATCCTGATCTGTAAGCAGTTTGATTCCAGGGACCTGATGAATCTGCAGCCTCAGCACATGTTTTGGTGCCTAATACAAAATGATGGATGTCTCCTTTAGCTGTCAGGTAGCAGGAACTGCAGCAGCTAACTCCAGGTCCACTCTGGTTCAGAGCTGTGAGGTGTGTTCAGCAGATTGAGAACAGCCGCTTGGCCAGCAGAGGAGTGTGACGTTTATTCTATATTCTATATGAACATTTGCTGAAAAGGGACTTTTAGGCCTGTCATGATAAATCAATTAATCGCATGATAAATGAAAATTAACCTCATTTTCATTTATCAGCTTTATTGTTTCTTAGTGTCTCTTTCTACTGAAGACACTGGATGACAAACTCAACTCCCCTGACCCCTCCTTTTCTCTTTTCTCTTTAAAATCGTCCAAAATTGCGTTTTTGGATCGTTAAAAGAAGCTAAGCTATGCGCTAAGCTAACGGGCCGACGTCCTCCGTCTTGAAGCTCCAAAATTCACGGTTGAAACCCGTGCCTTCCTCTAAAAAGTTGTTTTTCTCTGCAAAAAGAAGCTGAGAGCTTGTTTACTGATTTTTTATTAAAATCTTTGTGAAAAATGCTGAAGAGCTCAAACCACATCGGGCGTCCGCCATTTTGAGAACCAATAACAGGAGAGGCTGCCCATGTCTCATCAAGGAGCTCCCTCCCATTTTTCTTAGAGAGACACGCTGCTCACTCCCTCACTATCCATCCTTCAGTTCAAACATTCATAGACTGCCATCCGGTGGCCAAAAAAGGTACTACACACAAAAATTAACCAACATTTCTAATTAAATTTGACCATAAATACTACTTGTCAAATTTCAAACATTACTGTTTCTCGCAATAATTTCTGAAACAACTGCCCAGCAGAAAGTATTAATGTGACAGGCCTATAGTCTTTTTGTTTGTTTAACGATTGCTGCAAAACGTAAGTTGTAGAATGTTCCCTTTTATAAAAACAAAATTACAGCATTTGTATTTTAAATTGATGAGTAACACTGACACAAATCTTTAGTGACCTCTAAAATCAGTTTAATGTTATTTATTTAAAACACAACTTGCCTATCATAAAAAGTGTAACAATGACATCACTGATGGACTCGTCGTTCCTGAGATGTTTCCCCATCGATAGTTTTAAGTTGTTTCTCTGCAGATCTGACCACTTTTGTAAGCTGCCTAAATGTTGTGCAGAGAATATCAGATGTCTGAGTATCAGAGCGCAGCCCTTCAGGTTGAGTTTTTAATAAAACCAGTACTGGGCTGCAGTAACCTGAAGCCTTTGGTAACTAAGAAAAATGTACTTTGTGTAAAAAAAAAATTGGGCTTTATCCTGATTCTGATAAAAACAACATCCACTCTGTTTCTTACATATGTTTTGTTTTCACGTTAAAATAAGGACAGTCATGAATTACTAACAAAACATTAATTCAGGTATTAGTGTGTAAACACTTCATACACATTAATAAGCAGTTACAATGCATCTGAGAAATATGACGATGCCGGCCTGTTTTTTGGCAGTGAGCCAGCACTCTGGCATCTGTGCACTCCATTTAAAAAGTTAACCTGCATAGATTTTCAATAAGCATTTGTCAGAAAGTTATCTGCACATTAACACTTTGAGCATTTATAATGTATTTATTTTTTTTTTTTGCATGTGAAGTTATTTTAAAAAGCTGAGCAACTATCAAAAACTGACTTGCCAGGTTGAATCAAATGCAGAACTTGCTGTTGCCAAATAGTGACAGTTTTAAAGTACAAACAGTGTTTCACAACTATTGTATTATTTATTATTAACCTTTATTTGAGAACACTGGGCTCTTGTTTAAGGACCTGAAGGTAACCTGTTGTAGACTGAGAGGAAACTGGAGAAAAACTTTACATTGTTCCTTTCATTTCATATTCTTTACTTTGTAAACTTTACAGTGATAAGTTTTGTCTCCATAGAGTGAGAATCTGATCAATGGCACCAAAGAATCTATGGATAATAACAGTTCATCTATTCCAGAGATGTTGTGACATTGTTTTGGAAGAGGAGGCGTTTGAAGGAAGCAACAGCTCGCCGCTGTAGGGCATTACCTTTATAACAAAAGCTGACTTATTTTTTTTAAGTACTTTTGTATTCCTGTCATTTTCCCCTTTTGAAATCAATCTTTTAGAAGCAGTTTGCCTGTGGCAGACACAAGTGAGGAAAAGCAGAGACTGATACGCACACACATGCACTTACCTTCCGATAATTAGGTTGGCAGTTGCCCTTCAGCCACTGTGAGAACATATTCAAAGATCTGTTGGTAGTCAGGTCTTCTGCTACAAAGCCCATGTTTTCAGCAAACACTGAGGCTACGAACAGAGAAGCAACACTCAGGTCAAGTTGCTACTTTGACCTTGGTTTGACACCAAGGACACAAACAACGATGAGGTTTGTCAAAGAGCTGCTGCTCTGAAGGCCTCGCATGACACTGAAGAACAAATGTCTCATGACAATTAAGCAATATGAAGAAATCCTGAAGATGCACGCCCTGTGGTTCAATTCCACCCTTTAGTTTCTCATTTTTCTTTCAATTCATCCACTGCATGAAAGAGGAAGCTCTGATAATTGTTTTTTTGAGGCGGCGCTTGATGCAATCTTTGTGTCAATGCTCGGGGGGATGATCTGACCACTGCGTTCTCCTGCAGCTAATGTTTGTCATTTCAGGATTAAAGTTAATGCTGTTTCTAAAAGGTTTTGGCCCGGACGCAATAAGTGCCTGATTAAGATCATTAATGCAAATGCAAGTATCCCTCAGACACGTTTTTAGCCTTTCCCTTTAAACTATACAGTGAAACAACAACAAAAAGTTGGATTTAATAATTTAATGTGTATCATTTAATGACCGCATCCATCACAATTGATTCTTGGTCCTAAAGGAACATTCCACACATACCTGACTCTCCCACAAGCATCGTGTGCTCCGTGTGCTCCATCACAGCTCTGGCAACTCCAATAGCATTTTTGATTCTTCTCAGGTCAGCGACTGCGCCCACCTCCATCGTGTTACTACACCGAGGTAAGACGGAGAGGAAACGAGTGAGTAATCTGACTCCGTCATAAATCAGTGTTTGAGTGGATTTTAAACTGCACCAACATGTGATGGGCTCAAATAAACTGAAGGCTTACCAGAAGCGTTGCAGTTAAATCAGCTTCTTCTGGATAAAACATCAACTAAAATAACATTTAACTACCGGTGAATAAATTCAGGACCGCTGGACGGATTCTTCTCTTTGAAGCGTTTTAATCCAAAAGGCTTCTTCAGTCTGAGGAGCCACAACAAACTCAGTCTTATAAATAGCGCCGTCACATAGTGGATCAACCAGTTTGCAGATGAAATCCAGAACCAGTGTAATTTTTGTCGTATAAGTCGCAGCTTTTTGCATAAATTAGCACATCTGCGACTTGCACAGTGAAGCAACATGTTTGTTTTTTCTTCCCATATTTATGACCTGATTTTTGGCTGAAATCTGATGATTTCATTCATTCTGGCAGCACAATGGCTCAGTGGTTAGCACTGTTGCCTCACAGCAAAAAGGTCCTGGGTTCAATCCTCGGTTGCACCTGGGATCTTTCTGTCTGGAGTTTGCATGTTCTTCTCGTGCTTGCGTGTGTTTTCTCCAGGTACTCCAGTTTCCTCCCACAGACCAACAACATGCATGTTAGACTGCCGTCAGGCCCAGGCCTCACTTACAAAAGAGAACTGTGGTCTCAATGGGATTTGCCTGATTAAATAAAAGTTAATGAATAAAGAAATATTCTGACATGTAAAATGTTGAACACTACCATTTTCAGCCACTAGAGGGTCCTCAAGTATTTTATGGCAAGCCAAGTGTCGCATTAATAATCACTTTTATCTCTTAATGAGAAAAATCAAAGTCACCTTCGTTTCGCTCCAGAACTTCTGGAGCAAACGTCAGATCAGCTGCATTTCACTGCCCCCCCTCCCCCCCTCAGGAGAAATGCAGCTGATTTGACCATTAAAGTGAATTTATTAAGTAAAAGTTAGCCTGAGACACACCTTCACTATAACGTTGAGCAAATAAATAACTGTTTTTAGGAGTTTATCTTGTTAAATTTCTAAGAAATGCACAGCGAGTCGTCCCTATGCGCGCTCCCGCAGCCACAAAATCAATTTTTAAAAAGCAGCTGATTTGACCGTCGAAGTGCATTTATTAAGTAAAAGTTAGCCTGAGACACAACTTTACTATAATGTTGAGCAAACAAATAATTGTTTTAAAGTGTTAATTGTGTTAAATTCTTGTTAAAGTCCTCCCGCGGCCACCATTTGGCAGCCAATCAATTTTTGGCACAACACCGGCTCATGTTTCCGGGTGGTCAGTGGTGATGCATAATAGATGCGACTTATACGGTGAAGCGACACGTTCATGTTTTGTTTTTTTCTTCTCCCACTATTATTAGACATATTTGGAGTGATACAGCTTAAACAGTGGTGCGATGTGTACGGCAGCTGTTCACATGTAAAAGGACAACAATCTGCCTAACTGATCGTTAGTGCCCTGAGGGCCACTTGCTATCCACAGAGGGCAGAGTGACACTAGTAATAACAGAATTGTAGGAGGGGGACAGTTGGACACTGAGAAGTCTTTTGGATAAAAGACTAAATGTTTCAATGTGAAGAATCCGTCCAGAGGACCTGACTTTACCTTATTTCCTACCTGGATTATTGTGCAGCATCAGGATATTTCACCAGAGCCAGTTATAGCCCCGCGGGCGGCAGGAGACAGATGGACGATATTGATTTAGCCTGAGTGAGTGTGTTTAGGTCACTTACCCAAATATTTTATGAACCACTGGACGGTTCTGAATGAAACCTGCACATATAATCACTGGATGCACATCTACAGGTCATAAACTTTGTAAAGTCGGCCATTAAAGTTTTTTTTTGTTTGTTTTTAACTGATGTTAAAAAAAAACAAATGGCTGTAACTCGATAAATATCTGTAATATTTACTAAGAGTAGTACCTGGGAATGATACCCTGTCAACTGTGCAAGATCTGCATTTAAACTTTACCATTAACTGCTCTTTGTTAGCAAAACATTTCATGACTGTTTTCATGAAACATTCCCAGCACATGCGCAGAGTGTGACGTGTCTCACAAGAGAGCGCACATGAGGTTATTTTGCAGGTTTGACCAGCCATAACTGTCACTTCTCATCATAAGATGATCTGAGTGTAATATTCTGATGTTCTTTGAAGCTTTCCCATGTTACTGGTTTACTGCTCCACTCCATCATGTCCTGACAATGTACGATCATGCAACGTTTGTTGAGATTCTTAGAGAAGAATCAAACTGCTGGTGTCCACTCCGTGTCTTTTGCAGTTATATGGAGCTGCGCATGAGACGTCCATGTCCTTCTCTGTATCATCACTCCAAAACAGAGACAAGTTTCAAGCTGAATGAAAAGAGCGCTCCGTTGAAAAGTAAACCACTTTCTGGTTTTTCTTTTGTTGTGAGCTGACATTTACTTCCCATTACAACTTCTGAGACTGTAAATGTTAGTATTTAAGGACCTAATAATTGGAAAGCTTTCAGATCATAATGAGACTCTTAATTAGCACTTCCCTGCAGAAGGCTTGAAAGAAAGGTCAGACAGTTAAGTGTGTAAATGTTAAAGATAACTAGAAATAGACAGAAGCAGCACAAATTGTAGTTTAATAAAAAAAAAGGTGTGTGTGGGGTGTAAAAAACAAGTTGACAGGTAAATAATTAGCATTTAAAGATGTGACTCATCAATCAAATATAGGTTCTTCTGATTTTTCAGATGTCCACAGCATCTTTTCTGTTTATTTCAACATATTACACGCTCACGTTAAAACGTGCTGAAGCGTCATATCTGAAGTAAAAGCAGTGCAGGGCTTGAACTGGCTCGTTGGTGCTTATACATAAAAACCATAAAGATATTCAACTCCTTAAACTAATTCTTTATGATAAAGATCTTTACTGCTCAGTTACAGGTATCTGTAGCGCGTCGTCTTCTTTATTTTTAGTCGAAGCGCAGTGTGTTACCCGTTCATGATCATGGCGTCCAGTGTGGTTTCTCCAGACTCGTCAGGGCTCCCGCCAAAGCCGACACTGCCATCGCACTGCTCCTGTTCACAGCGAGAACAGCCTTTCTCTACTGCGTCCAACACCGAGCCCCCGGACCGGAGGACGCTCCATGCTGCACAGACAAGGAGCCATAGGGTCACTGTTCCAGCGAAACTTTGACTAACACTGCTGGAACTGATCAAGACAGTTTGACTCAGGATGGATACATTTAACCATGCTTTCTTTGAAATGTTTGTTTCAAGGACTTCAAGGACTTGGGGTCCACTGTCCAGGAACATGGGGAGTGTGGTAAAGAGGTGAAGAAGAGAGTCCAGGCAGGATGGAGTGATGGAGAAAAGTTTCAGGAGTGATTTAAACATAAAACCATTAAAGTGGAAAGAGAGTGAACTTCCTGGGGGAGTTTCCCCAAGAAAAGTGGAGTTTGGTGCAAAACGTATTGCAGTGCACACAGAAAATTCAAGATTCAGCAAAACAAGAAGTTACAGAACTAATTAATTCTGAGCTCATTTAAAAACTAAATGCCACTCCCCGTTATCCAACGCTTATTCACACTGATCCTGGAATATTCATGAAGGGTTCAGCGGCTGGGAAGCTGAATCAGGTCACGTTATGCAAATCGGAGAGCGCCTCTCCAAGAACACAAGACCGTATTGCGCAACTTCCAAACGAGGTCAAAAGGCGCTCCCTGTCTCCTCCTCCACTAACTGTGCATTCTGAAGGTTACATTAAAGATTTAAAAACGAATAAACACGTCGTGCTAGGAGGGACAATGTGCCACGTCCTAACCCACTGGCCGTAGGACGTCAAACGGGCCAAATGAGAGCGCAGGAAGCAGCGAGAGAGCATTAAACTTCAGTTTTAATCTTTAATCCTGGTGATCAGTAGAAACTAGTTGACCCTACACGCCAGGGGGACACTTGTGAGCTTTGAGACTGTCGTGGTACGATTCCACGTTCAGGCACAATGCTCACGTTGAGCAGCTCGAGGGGCGAAACCAAGAGTTGGAGCGGCTGTCGGCTTCTCACAACGTTTGACTTCTTTCCATCGCGCCAACGCTTAAATTGTTTCAGTATCTGGAGAAACGCAGTCTCGGCGCTCGACTTACCCGCTGTGGTTGTGAGCACTTCCGTCGTGTTTCTCAGCCCCATGAAGTCAAACTGGTAAAGCCTCCAGTACTTCTGGTCCGACGTCTCCACCGAGTTCCTCTTCCATTTGTACACGATCTCGTCTCGCGGGTAGCCATCTGGAACGCACACGGAGCAGCCACCATCATCAGACCAGTCACAAACAGTTTGTTCAAAGACTTACCTGCAGCAGGTAAGACGTTGTTTGAACCCTTATAACACAGATACAAAACGTTCAACTGGTGACAGTAAAGACACGACATCATGCAGCCTTCACAACACGTTTGTACTGCTCCTACTGAGCCCCCGACTCTACTCAGCCCCCCACGGACAAATCGTTGTTCCACAGTATTTTCAGCTGAGTCAGGACCGAAACGTGAATGCAGGTCACTGATTGGTCAGGGGGAGGAGTCACTGGATCTCTGAAACTTTTCACCGATCCGCCCATTTGCAATTCCTCAGAGCGCGGAGCAGCGGCTGGATCCATTTTTAAGATTTTTAAAAACAATAACGACAACGCCATGTTTAATGTGTTTAATTCTGAAGTCCAGGCGTTTTTCGTGTTTGGTGACCGACGACGAAATTCGGCGAGCGGAGTCACCGCAGTGAAGATTAAAAATAAATAAAAGGTGCTGGCTTTATCATGAAATCCTGTTTTCACTGACTTTATTAAATAATCTATTAATTAAACTAGTGCTGGACAATAATTCTATATCGATATATATCGCGATATACTTTTTTTCAATAACGATATGAGTTTCAAGCACATTTTCAATATTTCAATAATATTACAGTGTTTCACTGACGCTTTTCTTTTTCTGTTCGAGTTGAAGCGGCCGCTTTAGTTTCAACCTGGACGGAAAAAGTTGCGACACAACTACGTGTGTGGTGACGTAGATGTTACGCAGAGCGAGTCCAGAAGGCGTTAGCGGTAGCTAGCTAAG
>JARVGV010001030.1:1444741-1455839 GCA_031762435.1 Hypsolebias longignatus | reverse complement strand
CATCCTTCACTACATGTCAACAGTTTGACCTCACCTGTCACAGGTGTTAAAGCTGGTGCCAGTCAATCCCTGGCCAGGCAGTCACAGAGTCCCAGGAGAAGGAAATGCCCTGCAGGGATTCTCAAACCTCCGACTGATCCAGAATTCAGCAGCTCTCGAAGCATCAAGCTGCTGCATGTCACTCTGTCTCCATGATGCCTTCACTGTCATACCACTGCTGCTCAGACAAGTTTCAACACTTCACTAAAAGCCTGACAATTTCATCTAATTCATTCTCTTGAAAAGTTTATAATCTATTTTAAACCGATCTTTGTGGTTCATTAACACAACGCCGAGTGGTGTCGGAACCCTTTTCATCCCGCCGTGTTTGAAATGATGGACAATTCACTGCAGGAAGCACAAAAGTGAGATTTGAACCTGACCCAAAGGTCACTCGTCCTGTTTTCATAATCTGATCATCCCATCGTTGCTTCAGCTAAAGTTCCTGCAGTTTGCCGTGTGCAGCACCTCTTGCACTTGTCATGTTAATCACTGGGACAAGCTAATTGCCACCAATATGCATCTTCACTTGATACAGTGCCGTTGCCATATTCATGAATACAAAGCAGTTGTGTAAGCCCCTCCGGATGGGAACATCTGCCAAACACCATCACTAGAAATGTAATTATAAGCTTTGCGATGATACTGAACTTTACTGCAGAACTCTGCTGTTTCGTGTAGAACATGGAGGCGTTCCTTCGCATAATGTCTCAGATCTGTGAAGGCTGCCAATGCACATTTTCCCGTTTTACAAAAAGCAGATGTACTAATTCTGAAAGTTCACGCTCGCTCCCTCTTGTTAAGACGCAATCAAGCTATCGCTGATTTGCAGTAATTACAAAAGGTAATCACTGATGCTTTAACAAGTGTAAAAGGCAGAGTTATTCATGTGTTGACGAAGACGGTGACGTGCAGAAAGAAGACAGAAACAAAGCAGTGGAACCACCTACCTGTGTCTAAAGTCCTTATTTCTATGAAGCAGCGGAAGCAGGAAAAGACAGAAAGAATAAATAGAGACAATCAATCCGATACGTGTTGAAGGGGATATGTTAACTTGTTATTTTCACAACTATTATTTTCCCATTTGTTTTGTCACATGAGTGACAGTTTTTTGAAAAGATATCGGAATAAACACCCTTTATCATTTATGTTTCTCTTTTCTGGAGTCGCACGCAGTCAGCAGATCTGGGATGGAGGAAATGAAATAAAAATCAAACTGAACGCAGTATTTCTCTCTGAGTCTCGTGAAGAAACTCACAAAGTCAAAGTTGTCCCCTTGAAGCATCAGCACATGGGCAGAGGAGGTCAAACGCAGCGACGGCGTGGCAGATTGTGTCGAGGTGGAGATCTAACCCACAGAGAGGAAAACATGTCGTCCTGTGTTCACCAGGCGCCATCAACACCGCTGTTCTCAATTTGACCACTCGTATTGAAATATTGATTCTGCCACTTGCTGCACTGACCGCTGAAGCCGAATATAAACATCAGCTGAACGCTACCAGCAGAGCAACGAGACTCCAGCTGGACGAGCCGGAGGGGCAGGAGGAGACAACTGGACTCTCTTGTACGTCTCAAACGCTTTTTACTGAAACAATATTTTTCTGCTCTTATGTTTTTTAATGTGTGTTGATTTTATAACAAATGAGTCTGAAGCAAATAAAAACATATTTTGATAATATCCTGATTCGTGCTCAAAAGTCCAGATAGAAAAGTCTAACAAAAATAAATAAATGTTGAAACTGGGGTTGCACAATATAAGAATTTTGGCTGATATTCTGATATGATGAAACTTATTTGGCTGATAACTGATACTAATACCATTTTTTTTTCCTGGACTACTTACAGAGACTACATCTTCCTCTGCAGTGGAATCAAAACTATCCTGCAGCTCTTTGTCAATTTGGCCTTCTACCAAATGCAGATGCCAAAAAGGAGCTGAAAATGATGTAACACTTCAACTTGGATTATGTTTATTGTCAAATTTATTCGTGACATTTACTCTCTAACACAATAACAATCGAACAGTGCATTTTTTTTTATTTCACGTCTAAACTCAACAGTGTGCATGACGTCATAATGTTGTGCTGGCGCTGCAGGCATCCTTGTCACCATATATTATTTCATGATATTTAACTTTATCACTAATATCGGCCAATACCGATACCGTGCCGATAATAGGCATAGGCAATTGTGCATCGCTTGTTGAAACATTTCATCTTTAATCCAAAAGATGTCTTCAGTGTGAGGAGCTGCAACAAACAGAACCTTCTCATAGTGGACCAACCAGTTTGTTGTTGACATTCAGAACTAGCTGGTCACATGATCAAGGAGGACCATCAGCCTAACGACTGATCGTTAGTGCCCTGATGGTTGTTTGCTATTCACAGAGGCTGAGTGATACTAGCAATAACAGCATTGAAAGATGGGGACAGTTGGACATGGAGGCTCCTCCCACATGCACATTAAGTGAATGTACAAACCTCACAGCGCCAACTAATGACCTGGCATGGTACCTACAGCAGATTCAGGGGGGCCTGGGGTGGATTCCTCTGCATACATGTAAACACATAATTTGTTTGTGTCAATGTGGATCTTTTCCTCTAATTAACATACAAAAAACTATGTTCCCCCACCATGTCCATGTACGTAGAGCCTTACAATGTGTTATTGCTAGTATCACTCAGCCCTCTGTGAATAAGCAACCATCAGGGCACTAACGATCAAATGTTAGGCTGATGGTCCTCCTCCATCATGTGAGTAGCTAGTTCTGGATGTCAACAACAAACTGGTTGATCCACCATGAGAAGGTGCTATTAAATATTTATAAGACTGAGTTTGTTGCAGCTCCTCACACTGAAGAAGTCCTTTGGATAAAAGTTGAAACATTTCAACAAGTAGAAACTGTCCACAGGACCCGACAACTTTTATGGATATTTTGATGTAATTATGCAATAAAACTAACACGTTTTGTGTTTTGCCTTCAGTCACTCTTAAACGTGAAGCAGCTGCTTGGGGTTATAAACTAATTCCTAAACTGTTATTCATCTAACAAAGTGCTGAGCATGCATCGTCCGTCCACACAGCTTCTAACACGAGCGACGCAGCAGCTGAGGCCTGCAGGTGCTTCAACAGACGAGTTTCTCCAGCACTCACCCTTTTAACCCTGATATTATCGTACACAACCCACGTGACAGCTGACTTCCTGCCAACAGAGGGATGACCTCTCTCATTTTAAGACAGTTTTTTTTAATGTTTTTGTCATGTATGTGTCTCTTGGACGATGGTGACCCGACGTACATTTAATCAACATCTGCCACTTTGAAATAAGCCAACTGGCCGAATCAGAGTCATGGCAGGGAGAAGCCAAGTTGGCATGAGGGCGTAAATCATCCCAATTACACGCTGAACGCAGGATGTCTTTTCTAATTATGGGAATGGATGGATAAAAGATTACACATTTCTATGGGGAGGGGAAAAAGATGTGTGAATTAAAATCTGCCCACTGTGCCATTTTAGTTTTCCTTCTACTGCGTGTGCTCAGCCCTCAATAAGAAGAGAGACTTCTTTATTTGTTACATTTAAGTCATTTAAAGTGTACTGCTGTTGTTTTTATCGTGCAACACATTAGACATTAAATCTGCATAACTTTAAAATACTTCTTTAGTTTCATAAAGTTTATCCAGTAGAGTTTATCTTTATAAACATATTTTAATGTGATTGCATGCAGAAACGTGTATTTTTACATTATAAACAGTGAAAAAGCTTCTAAATTTTAAATAAACAGAAACATTATTTTTTAAATAACGCTCCATTTTATTTCACCTGAGCTCCATGATGCTTGTCACGTTCCCAGAGGGGTAGATCCGGCGGATGAAATTGAAATCGCCAACGTAGAGGCTGCCATCGATGCCCCAGGCCAGAGCAACCGGCGCCAGCAGCTTGTTGCCCTGGGCCTGCCCATTACAGCTGGGGCAGGAGATGCTCCTGCGCCGTCCGTTCCCCATCACGATGGAAACCACTGGAGGCTGGAGGGAGATGAACTGGTTCTCCCCGCTGCCTTTGTACAGGATGCCTGAGAGAAACACAACATGTATGTAAAGACGGGAGCGCACGGCTGGTGTCTGTCAGTGACACTGTTCTTTAACTAAATCTGAAACGAGCACAGAAACAACGACTGGAATCACACACTTGTTTGTGCAACTTGTAAAATGTTGATTTTATTCATGTTACATGTAAATCCATCTTCTTATGAACACTTTCAAGGCAGAAGTTTGTTTTTATAATAAATACAGTTGTTTTTTGTTTTTTTTTTCATTCAACCTTTATTTAGGCAGGTTAATCTCATTGAGCCTCGAGGACTCATTTACAAGAGAGACCTGGCTACAAACTCAGGATGATGACAACAGGAACTGTATATTTACTGACTTAGAAAGTTTTACTTTTTAATTAAAAAGGCAGAATCCAGGCAACAAACAGCTGGTTCGTGTTGTTCGTTTTTACTGCCCTCTGCTGGACTAACGGAAGTACCGCACGCCCTTATATGGTCGCAGCTCGACTTCCAGCGGACCCGCCTCCTCCCGCAGGCTGTAGCCGGGGAAGAGCTTCAGGAGTCGGGATGTGGTCAGCTCAAAGAGTCGCTCCCACGAACCCCAACTGCACGGTCCACTTCCGAGATCATGGCCGGACCTTCAGCCCTCAGGTGACTCGAGCCGGCATGGACTAACAGGAGCGGGCAGAGTCCGCTTCGAGTCCGGGGTGAGTTGTCCGAAGCTCGGCGGTGACCCCGTAAATAACTTGTTAGCTCCGCGGCTAACCGAAGTTTGAAGATTAGCTCCCAGTTTGGATCAAAGTGTGTCGGCTCCGCTCCCAGTTACAAACGACCTGCGGCCCTAAAATAACACTGCATCGATCACCAACAGTCACTGGCTAAATGTGGCAAACTGGTTCACGTTATTGATTAATTATTGCGCTGATCGGAAGGATGCGTTCACGGACACTTGTTTTTTTCTTCCGCTTATTCCTCAGCTCGTTTTCTGTTGATGAAGAGCAAAACTGGAGGTTAAAATAAAAATAAACTGCCTGGAAAAGTCATGAAGAGTTGAAAACAAATAAAAAGAGACAAGTTTCCTGAAACTGAACTAAAAAAATCTTTGACCTTTTGTAAATGTTAAATTTTATTTTGAAGGACTACAGGTGCACCTCATTAGAGCATCCAGGTGCGTGAACACAACGCCAGGGTGGAAGGACATCAGCAATGACCTGAGAGAAGCAGCTGTTGCTGCCCATCGGTCTGGGACAGGTCAAAGGTCATTTCCAGACTCTTCTGTCCGTCTTCTGCAGAGAGACAGATTCTTCACACAGACCTTCACCCTGAAGGTCAGACCGTGCAGTGCTCAGAGACATGAGCTCCACCTGGACTCAACAGGTCAAAGGTCACTGCAGGACAGTTCGCCTCGGGGTCCATTTGTCATTCGACCTTTATGTCTACAGGTTAGTCCCACTGAGCCTCGAGGACTGGTCTACGAGAGACCTGGTTTAACGACCCCAGTGGACCACGACAGAAATGAGACAGGTGGAGAAGAACAAGTGGAAGAACAACATCCAGGTTGTGAGGCCAGGCAGAAAACTAAAACCAGGACTGTCAGAGCAGAGACCAGGTGAGACCAGTTGAGACCAGGTGAGACCAGTTGAGACCAGGTGAGACCAGTTGAGGGTCCAGGCCTGCTCTGATGGAAACTGCACGTCCCTTTCTCAGATGGTCAGAATGGTCCATGTCTGTTTGGTGCTGCTGAAGCACCAGAACCTGGACCCTGCAGGTTCTGATGGAAGTTCTGTTCTGTCCCTGAAAACCTGTTTTCATCTGATCCACTTCACAGCTGGGCCGGGTCTGGTTTCAGGACGGACCGCCTCTGTCAGCAGAAACCATGAAACTCATTCAATATTCAGAGACCAGATGAGACCGCCGGGCCCTGCAGGAAGACCAGAACCAGAACCTACAGGGACAAAAGGACCAGACCCTACAGGGACACCAGAACCAGACCCTACAGGGAGATCAGAACCAGCACCAAACCCTACAGGGACACCAGGACCAGGACCAGACCCTGCAGGAAGACCAGAACCAGACCAGGCCCTGCAGGAAGACCAGAACCAGACCAGGCCCTGCAGGAAGACCAGAACCAGACCAGGCCCTGCAGGGAGATCAGAACCAGACCAGGCCCTGCAGGGAGACCAGAACCAGACCAGGCCCTGCAGGGAGACCAGAACCAGACCAGGCTCTGCAGGGAGACCAGAACCAGGACCAGACCCTGCAGGAGACCAGAACCAGACCCTACAGGGAGACCAGAACCAGACCCTACAGGGAGACCAGAACCAGGCTCTGCAGGGAGACCAGAACCAGACCCTACAGGGAGACCAGAACCAGACCCTGCAGGAGACCAGAACCAGACCCTACAGGGAGACCAGAACCAGACCCTACAGGGAGACCAGAACCAGACCCTACAGGGAGACCAGAACCAGGACCAGACCCAACAGTGTTCGTTTTTCATCACAAGACAAATCTTCAGAAGGTTTCTTGTTTTTGTTTACATTATTTACTTGTTTTTCATCTGAGGCCACAGGTTCTATAAACAACAAACTGGGTCTAGTAACGAGTTTTTCAGCCCAGCGGGTTGTCGGAACGTGCGAGTGAAGACTTGGTGACTGGTTTTACCTCCTGACCCACCACAGCCTCCGTGTGGAGCAGAGCACTGACATGTGGGGGCACGGTGGAGCAGGTGGCGGGGGGTTAGGGCCTTGCTCAAGGGCAAAGGGTGGGGCAAATGAAGGTGGAGGCAGGTGTGGGTGCTTCACCTTTCCCGCCCACATGTTGCTGTTGCGCCCTGTGATGGACTGGAGACCCGTCCAGGGTGTCCCCCGCCCCTCACAGTGACTGCTGGACATGGGCACCAGCGACCCCCGTGACCTGAAATGGAAGAAGCTGGTGAAGATGATGGATGTTGATGTTGCTGGTACTGGGCGTTGAACCAGTGATCTTCTGATCACAGGCCCACCTGTCTAACCTCTGCTCCACCACTCCCTCATGAAACAGAATAAAATCTGAAATAATCCCAGAATTCCCTGCTTCCTCCCAGGCGGCGTCATGGCGTCCCGGTTCCTGGACCGTCTGAAGCGCTCGCTCTTTAAGGACGGTCTGGCGGGACAGGAGCCTGAGCAGGAAGACGGCAGCCACCAGGAAGAGGCGGGCTTCAGTAAGGACTGGTGGGAGGCGGAGCTTGAGGAGGAGGAGGAGTCTGTGAGCGAGCGGCTCGGGGGCACGCTGCGTTTCGACACCGGAGCGGTCTGGTCCGAGGACTGCGCCGAGGGCGACAGCGAGGGGCGGGACAGCGACTCGGACTTCCTGGGAGAGCCGATGGAGGAGGGACTCAGCAGCACAGGTGACCTGATCCACTAACCGTGTTCTGCTCCTCTCTGGACCCGGTTCTGAGTTTGGGTCGGATCTGATGGTTTTTTCATTCAAGCTTTGATTCTACAGGTTAGTCTCATTGAGCCTCGAGGACTCGTTTAAAGAGAGACCTGGTTTAACAAACAACAACAAACAATCATGTCAAATGAAACGTAAATAAAATAAATTATATAAAAACTAAACAAGAAAACGACAGATTATAAGACAGATGTAGAAAATCAAGAACAAGAACATGTCTGCATTGGTTCTTACCAGGATTCCAACAGATTCTTAAAGACATTTAGAGAAGTCAAGGTTGAGATCTTCAGATCTTTTTGTAAGATATTCCAGGAAGTAGGAGTGGAGTTTAATCTACCCCTGAAATAAGCCCCTCACATGAATAATTCATCTCTTCTCTTCCGTCAAAATCATTGTTCTGTTTCAGGTTCATCTTCTTTGTCTTCTTTGCAATTGTTTAGACCAGAGGTTCACAAACTGGGGTCCCCGGACCTCCGGGGGTCCGCAGGCCAGTGCTTGGAGGTCCTCCCAAAAATTAAGTTTATTTTATTCATTTATTTATTTTACAACCAGGTAGAAGTTTAACAACCCATTAAACCAAAATGCAGGAAGTCACATCTACTTTATTCAAAATTTTCTTGGGGGGGGACCCACAGACCCCCACTCCCACCCGCTGTTTGGGTTCTGGCATTGATCGGTTTACAAATGAAGCTCCGGTACTTATTTTAACTACTGCTGTTATGATTCTGTTCAGTTTGATGTGAACATTTTTCTGTAATAATTTGAAGAAGTGACGATACATCTCTTCTGTTCATGGTGGGAATAGAGTTTCAAAATGGTGTTTGATGATGTTCATTTTCTCAAAACTGAAATATTTGGAAGTTTAAATTAAAAATGTTGGTGTCTTGAATGAAAAATACCACATGTTTAAAAGTTTAAATATTGTATTAACGCTATTAAAGAACAAGTCTTAAGTACTTTATATTTATGTTACTTCCATTAAAGAGACAAATTGAAGAAAATTATTTAATAAACATGAGTTATATGAGAGGGTGGGGGTGGGGGGGTGGGGTTCCCTGAACCCTAAAAGCTTGGGAGACCCTGATTTTTATTAGCTAATCATCTGCTATTGTTTTATTGTGGCTACCATTCTGCTGTGTGGAGGTTTAGCTATAGCCTTTAGCTACTTTTCAATAACTATCAGCTAGTTGTGGGTTTTAACAGACATAGCATTTAGCTGCTTTTAGATTTTAGTTACTGTTTTTCTGCTTTAATTTTGTTTTCAACTTCTAGCAATCATTAGTTGACTTCTGGCTTTTAGCTACTGTCTAGCTCCTTTTAGCTAGTCTTTCCTTTCATAACTTTGCTATTTCAGTTTCAGTTTTGTTCATTAGCGTTCACGCAGAATATTCATAGAAACTGACATTTCTACTTATTCGTGTTGCCTGAAGTTTTAAAAATCCGGCCCAAAGCTGAAAGCACTTTCCCACATATCCCTCCCAAAACAAATTCTCCAGCAAGGGCATGAAAACAACGGAGCGACTCCAGGTGGCCGATAACAGGCAGATGTTCAGGACTACGGGGCTTGTGATAATCTGAGGAGGGTTTTCACACGTTTCCATTCACACCATCTGGCTCATTTCGTGCTGATTGGACTTCGCTCCTGTTGCTTTCTTTTCTTTAACGCTGTTGAGCAAAGCTCCATGGAGAAGAAGGTGGTGCTGATCACAGGCTGCTCTTCTGGGATTGGTCTCAGTTTGGCTGTCCGGTTGGCCTCTGACCCCAACAAGACATTCAAAGGTAACCGCAGCGGGCGTGATTCAATCAAGATGCTTATGATATATTAGGACTGGTTCCAAATGTTGTCATTAAGACACAAAGACTTTGTGTGTTTCTGTCCAAACTGTGAACAATGTGCCACTAAATGCTGCATTCTGTTCAGTCTACGCCACGATGAGGAACCTGGCCAAGAAGGAACGTCTGTTGGAGTGTGTGAAGGACCTGCACCAGGACACCTTAGAAATACTCCAGATGGACGTCACTGAGCAGCAGTCCATCCTGAAGGCTAGAGACATGATTGTGGAGAGACGAGTGGACATTCTGGGTATGCTCAAACTGGATTAGGCTGAAATGGATGCAACTGTTGCGTGTCGATGTGATTTTTCTCATTATTTTTAGTGTGTAACGCTGGTGTGGGTTTGATGGGGCCACTGGAGCTGCAGTCTTTGGACTCAATGAGACATATTCTGGACGTCAACCTCTTTGGGACCATTCAGACCATTCAGGCCTTCTTGTCAGAGATGAAGGCGCAGGGCCAGGGACACATTCTGGTCACCGGCAGCACCGGAGGACTTCACGGTGAGATAAACAAAGAATGACAAAATCAAAAAAAATATATAGTATTTTGATAGAAATCCTATTGGCTGACTTTATGTGTGGACTTTCTACAACAATCTTTTTTAATGCTTTCAAAGGTCTGCCGTTTAATGAGGTCTACTGCGCCAGCAAATTTGCAATTGAGGGAGCGTGTGAGTGTCTGGCTGTCCTTCTGCAACACTTCAATATCCAGTGAGTTGGTTTCAAACGTATCTTGATCTATGAAAAACAGTAAATGCCACTCAGGATAGTCTAATAAGTAAATGGTTTTATCTGTAGTGTGACTCTGATTGAGTGTGGTCCAGTCCACACCGACTTCCTGGTTAACCTGCAGAAGGCGGAGCTTGGGGATCCATCTCTCCAACAGGTGGACGCCCAAACACTCAGTCTGTATGAAAAATACCTGCAACACTGCAGCAGTGTTTTCCAGAACGCTGCTCAGGACACTGAAGACATCGTAAAGGTGTGTAGCATACACAACTCCAGCAGTGTTGTGTCGCTATAGGTTTGAAGTACATCAGCTAAAATAGTTCAGTGTAAATGACATTTATTTTCCCCAGTAGATCTAGATTTAAGGTGGTCTACTTTCTAATAGAAACATAAACAAAACTAGAGCAATTGCATTTCCTGTGAAAATGCAGAGTGAATGGTTGTTACTGAAGAATTTGTAGAAAAACAGCTGAAATTAGCTAAAAACTTGCTGAATTGTAGCTGAACTGGAAGAACAGGCCCAAACTAGCAGAAGAAAGCAGAAATACATATTTGTTGAAGTAGGTTTAAATAAGAAGAAATGAGCTAAACAATTAGGAAATTAGCTACAAAAGCTGAAATTTGTAAAAAATAAATAAATTTAAAAAATAAATAAATAAAACAGCTGAAAAGTATCTGTAAAGGCAGAAAAAAAGCTTAAACAAACAGAAAGAACCAGAAAGAGCTGGAATGAGCTAAAAATGTGGCATTAGTTGAAAAAGGTGCACTTAGCATAAAAACAGCTAAATAGTTGCTGAAATAACAGAAAATGCTGAAAGTAGCAGAAAAAAGCTGAAATGAGTAGAAAGAAGTTAATTTGGCTGAAAGTAGCAGAAATTACCACAAAAAACTTGAATCTGAAAACAGCTGAAATTTGCTAAAAATGCTAATGCAGAACAAGTTTAAATTGGCAGACGAAAGAATATGTTTGCTCAGTTAGGCTGACCCGGGGGGGGGGGGGGGGGGGGGGGGGGG
>JARVGV010001030.1:1422263-1432383 GCA_031762435.1 Hypsolebias longignatus | reverse complement strand
CACACTGTCCTCCCTTGCTCAGTCAACATTTCATCTTGATGTCAAAGGTCATTCTTCTATACTTTACATGAGTCCACCTCCTCCCACTCAGTCCTAGTCTCTGGTTCAGATTTATACTTTATGAATAATATGAGTGGTACTCTCTGTGATTTTTTGGCACCAAATTTAGGAGCTTTTGATTTAGGAGTACCTGAAGAATTTACAGAGGCTTTAAGTTTAATGAGGATTGTGAGGAGGGCGTTAATCATTGAGACAGCTAGTGCAGGTCCTAATATCAGAATAAAGAAGTTGTTCCTTAAAGAGCACTTTTATGTACATTGGTTGTAAAATTTGAATTTACAGATGATTTACAGCAGGAAGTGAGTGTAATTAGGATTTTTAAAATTCTCCCCCTTTGTGAAACGTTACCCACAGGTGAATGGACGAAACATTCTCTCTGTTGATTATGACCGCACCCTGAGGACGGAGAAGATTTACGATGACCACAGGAAGTTCCTGTTAAAGATCATATATGACACTGCAGGCCACCCCGTCTTGTGGATGCCCAGCAGCAAGCTGCTGCCAGTTAATGTGAGCCGCACAAGCAGCGGGCAAATCAGTGCCCTGCAGAGAGGTCCTACCACTGAGAGGCTGGAGTACGACGGCCAAGGTCGCCTGATTTCCAGGGTGTTTGCAGACGGGAAGATATGGAGCTACACCTACCTGGAGCAGGTGAGGAGACAACCTGCCCAGCAGGTATAACTGCAGAGATATGATGTGTGCTGGGCTGGACTTTATCTCCACAAATAAGATTCTAACCTTCAATGTATCCATTGTTTCTCAGGATTATCAAGTTAACAATGACTTCATGTTAACAATAAATTAATTAAAATACATGTGTATATTAAAAGAAAACCTCCATTGTGTGTGGACTATTTAAAACAAATGCCTGGCTGTAACATTTACGCTTTAATGATTTTAAACTTGTATTGTCGTTGTCTGGTGTTGTTGTGTCACTCTAACAATTGCTGTAAATCCAGTTTTCACTTGATGGACAATAAAGATCTAAACTGTTAGGACAAAGATTTGAACCATAGACTAGATTTACTAAAACTAACACCTTTTATCACATTTCTCATTCATGAAAATTAGTGTAAGGTAGAACTCTGTGGCGCCTTCATCCAGTTTCTTTACCCACTTTCTCTCTGGGGGAGCTGGTGTCCATCTCAAACAGTCACTGAGTGAGAGGCGGGGGACACCTGGACATGCCACATGTCCATCACAGGGACACATAAAGACAAACAACCATTCACTCTCTCACCTAGGGACAGTTTAAAGTTACCAATCAGTCCAACATACGTTTTTGGTTTGTGGGAGGAAACCGGAGTACCCGGAGAAAACCCACGCAGCACGGAGAGAACATGCAAACTCCACCCAGAAAGGTCTCAGGCCGGTAGGTGGTCCTGCGACCTTCTCGCTGAGGAATGACAGCTTTAACCACAGCTCCACTCTGCTGCCTTCATGCAAGTTCAGATTAGACATGCAAACTTGTAGCATTATTCTGTAAATGCAGAATAAAATAATAAACTTTTTAAATAGCTGTGTCTAATCTATGATATTAATATTCATAGTTTGTGCTCCAAGAGGACACATAGATGCAGTTAGAGGGGACATGAAGGTAGTTGGAGTTAGGACAAAGGACATGGAGGACTCACTGTGGGAAACCCTAAAAAGCGAACAGCCAAAATAAAAAGAACAAACTCGTACATTTAGTCACTCAACAAGAATGCAATGGCCTTTATGTCACTTGAAAATATTTGGAGAAACTGTTAAAAAAAGATGTTAATTTTTAGAAAATTTTTCAGAATGTCTTTAAACTCACAGGGGTCACCGCTGCTGCAGGATGAGACCAGTTCAGGTTTAAAACACAGAAACCACCACACGTTTAGTTTTGAACAATCATCACATTTAATGAATCAAATGGTTACTCTGTGACAACATAAAGTTAAATGCTGTAAAGGCGAGCCAAAAAAGTTTAATATGGTTTTAATAAATGTATATAATCAATTATCTGGACATTGCAAAAATTCAAGCTGAACTTTTGAGATGGTGATGAGTGGTTATGCAAATAATTGGCAGAAATATACGTAAGATTAGTGACTTTCTGGCATAAATTTTAATGAGTAATGAGTTTAATCAGTTTATTTTCAGACATTTGGACTTTATTGCACTTATTTTCTTAGCATGTTAGCTAAAGCATGCTTCCAAATATCTAAAATGTAACCATGTAAATAAAGCTAATTAAAATTTTCAAATAAATACATTTGTTTAGCCTTTATTAATGCAGTTCTCATCCTTTCACATGCCAGAGCCCATTTTTAGTGCTTCAGGTCTGTCTAGATCTTTAGAATGACTCTTTGGTAGGTATCAATATACAAAATGTACATTAAAGAAAGTACATTTTTAAAGCACACACACACACAAATTAAAAAAAAGATTGAAATCTAAAGGGTCAGGCTACATTTTGGCATTACATGTTGAGCAACAAACCACTGACGTTTATTCCTCATCATTTTTTTTAGTAAGCTTTAATAGCTCGCACAAGAATTATCAGCAAAAGGAGCATGCAAAGGGTTTTTTCTTTTATATTTTATTTTCCACTTCTGGATTCTTCCTGTCATTGCGTGACCTAGAAAGGCCATGTCAACACTGACATAAGTAACACCAGGGACTCAGGGAGCACAGGAAACCTCAATGTTGCAACGGATGACTGGGCATGACATTTTAACAGAGAGGGTGGTGAACCTTTGTGAGACAGTGCACACTTAAATTCATATTCTCTAAATTCATCAAGCAGCTCTGGGTACTAAGGGATTAGATGATGTATTTAACAGATGCATTAGATGTGCCTCTTTAATTACAGTTAAAATGTTTAAAATAATATTCTACATATTTAACAGGGTATATTTTCTTGGCAAATCTCGGTGTAGTGTTTGTGTGTTTTTTACAACACAACTGGTTGCTGAGGTCTCACAAGTGTCACTTCTCTCTTCCTCCTACATGTTTTATACATCCTTTTCTCAAAGCAAGAACTTCTGTCTGGACTAAATTTGCATTATACATATATTATGTAGAGACATGACTGAAACAATGCTATGTACTTTGCTTCTTTCCTCCTAGTCCATGGTTCTCCTGCTCCACAGCCAGCGTCAGTACATATTTGAGTTTGACTCACTCGAACGACTTTCTGCTGTCACCATGCCAAGCGTAGCCCGCTACAGCATGCAGACCATTCGTTCAGTGGGTTACTACAGGAACCTGTACAACCCTCCAGAGAGCAACGCCACCGTAGCAGTGGACTACAGTGAAGATGGCCTCCTACTAAGAGTTGCTCACCTTGGAACAGGCCGTAGGGTCCTGTATCGGTACCGTCGGCAGAATAAGCTCTCTGAGATCCTGTACGACAGCACACGGGTCAGCTTCACTTATGACGAGACAGCAGGTGTGCTGAAGACTGTCAACCTGCAAAATGAAGGTTTCATCTGCTCCATTCGGTATCGGCAAGTGGGCCCTCTGGTAGACCGGCAGATTTTTCGCTTCAGTGAGGACGGCATGGTCAATGCACGCTTTGATTACACCTACGACAGTAGCCTACGTGTCACCAGCGTTCAGGGTGTCATCAATGAAACTCCCCTCCCCATTGACCTATACCAGTTTGATGACATCTCAGGGAAAATTGAACAGTTTGGAAAGTTTGGTGTCATTTATTATGATATAAATCAAATTATATCTACAGCAGTTATGACATACACAAAGCATTTTGATGCACATGGACGGATCAAAGAGATCCAGTATGAGATATTTCGTTCACTGATGTACTGGATTACTTTCCAGTATGACGATGTGGGAAGAGTAATCAAGAGAGAGCTCAAGATTGGCCCCTTTGCCAACACCACCAAGTACAGCTATGAGTATGATGTGGATGGCCAGCTTCAAACTGTATACTTAAATGAAAAAGTAATGTGGCGCTATACATATGACCTAAATGGAAATCTACACTTGTTGAATGCCGGAAACAGCGCCAGACTTCTGCCTCTGCGGTATGACTTGCGAGACCGCATCACCCGCCTTGGAGATATCCAGTATAGAATGGATGAAGATGGTTTTCTTCGTCAAAGGGGAGCAGAAATTTTTGAGTACAACTCCAAAGGACTCTTGGTACGGGTCTACAGCAAGAGCAGCGGCTGGACAGTTCAGTATCGCTATGATGGACTTGGACGTAGAGTGTCAAGAAAAACCAGCTTGGGCCAGCACTTGCAGTACTTCTATGCAGACCTGAGCTACCCAGCAAGGATAACTCATATATACAATCACTCCAGCTCAGAGATAACCTCATTCTACTATGACCTCCAAGGCCACCTGTTTGCTATGGAGATCAGCAGTGGAGAAGAGTTCTACATTGCTTGTGACAACACTGGTACACCCCTGGCTGTCTTCACCAGCAATGGCCTTTTGGTCAAGCAGCTCCAGTACACTGCATACGGCGAGATATATTTTGACTCCAACCCTGACTTCCAGCTTGTGCTGGGGTTTCATGGAGGACTTTACGACCCACTGACCAAACTGCTGCACTTTGGAGAGCAGGATTACGACATAATGTCTGGCAGGTGGACCATTCCAGATATCTCAGCTTGGAAACACATTGCCAAAGAGCCAGCACCTTTTAATCTGTACATGTTCAGAAACAATAACCCAATCAGCAAAGTCCATGAACTGAGAGAGTATGTTGCAGGTAAGATTTAGTCTTTGTCAAAGGCACTCAAATTATTATTATTTTTTTGTTTTTACTAAAAGAATCACCTGTTTCCTAATACACAAAATTGGGCATAAATAAGTAACTCAAAAGTAATTGTAACTATATTATTAATATATATATTTTTTAACTTAATGTGCAAAGCTATTCTAGCATGATTCAGACTGTGTTTAATGTTACATTTTTAACATTTCTATTTTTATAGACATTAACAGCTGGCTTGTAACATTTGGGTTTCATCTCCACAACACTATCCCTGGGTATCCAGTTCCAAAGTTTGATCTAAACGTGCCGTCCTATGAACTAGGGAAGAGTCAACTCTGGGATGATCTGCCGGTGGGTAAAATTAGGTTCTCTCATTTACTACTGAGTAAAAAATATATATATCAGAAAAACAAGAGTTGTGCTTCTCCTGTTATTTGTCCATTACCATGGTATTTTTAAACTGTCATTTTTTAATTGGAGCAGAGTGCTTTTTATGATTATCAACATTAATTAGTCTATATTTGCATAATTATAATTTTTAAAAAATCCAACTAGCTTTCATTATCAGGTGAAGATGTTTTAATGGTTTGAAGTCTGAATGCAACAATCTGGGCATGCTATTGTCACAACCTTTTGAAGCTATTTATGCTGTGTCTTTAGATGTAACACACACACACACACACATAAATGTCATCAGGGATTCATCTACTTTAGACTTAAGAACACAGCTTGAAAACACTATTATCTTAGATGGGGATGAGAAAACCCAGCAGCAGAGCAGTAGCTAGTTTTAAATGGCCTGGAGAGTCAGGTTCTGCCATGTTCAGGCGTTAACGTTTCACTGCACTTTTCCTACAGCCCATCTCTGGGGTCCAGCAGGAAGTAACCAGACAAGCGTATTCTCTCTTGTCGTTTGAGCGGCTGCCTGAGGTCCATCTCCGTCGAGGTCGAAGAGGTGAAAAGTCTTGGCTCTGGTTCTCAGCTGCAAGGTCTCCCATCGGAAGAGCTGTTATGTTTGCCATCTACAAGGGCAGTGTCCACACTCACACACTCAACGTGGCAAGTGAGGATTGCGTTAAGGTTGCAACAATCCTTAACAACGCCTTTTATCTGGAAGACCTCCACTTCACTATTGAAGGAAGAGACACGCACTACTTTGTCAAGCCAGGCCTTCCAGATTCTGACCTAGCTGCACTGCACCTCACCAGTGGACACAAGACTCTAGAGAATGGTGTCAATGTGACTGTGTCTCAGTCCACCACAGTTATGGACAGCAGGACTCGCCGTTTCGCAGATGTAGAAATTCGGGCCGGTGCTCTTGCTTTTCACATCCGCTATGGCTCAACGGTGGATGAGGAGAAAGTGAGGGTTCTTGAGCTGGCACGTCAGCGTGCTCTAGCAGGAGCTTGGGCCCGAGAGCAGCAACGAGTGCGCGATGGCGAGGAGGGGGTTCGCCCCTGGACAGAAGGAGAAAAGAGGCAGCTACTGAGCAGTGGAAAGGTTTTGGGCTACGATGGATACTATGTGCTTTCCATCGAGCAGTACCCAGAATTAGCAGATAACTCTAATAACATCCATTTTCTTCGGCAAAGTGAAATTGGAAAAAGGTAACAATTTGAGGTGCATTGTTTGCCAAAGAGACCTTGTTTTGGTAGAGATGTAAAAGTGGACACGATGAAAAGCAACTGTATGGAATAGTTCTTTATATGTACATTGGGTGTTGCTTTCTTTTGTAAAAAAAAAAAAAAAAAACTAAACTAAATAAACAAAAAAGTAAAAGAAAAAGTGGAAGAAATAGGAAAAATGGGTCAAAAACAATGCTGTGCATTGTGGTCTAAAGACTTCAGAATAAATGACGACACTAAGCCTTAACATGGCAATTACAGGTGAGTTCCTCTGTAGCACAAGCCTTCTGGACTCTGGACTGAAGCAGAGGAACAACAGTGCTTTTAACAAGACGCTAAGATTATGTAGGTGTTTTATGTTTGATTTTTATGCTCTCATTAAAAAAAAAAAAAAAAAAAAGCTTGGCTTATCAGAGTGTTATGGGAACAGAGGAAATGTTTACATAATGCATATCTGCACTTTTTTTAGAAGTACCAGGCTCATGGATTCACAGAGCAGCAGTGTTCTCGAACAAATATTGGGTTCTTCAAATCAGAGACTTCTGATGTTTAAAATACTCTCACCAAACCACTATGTATACCAGATTTAGCACTGTAAACATCAAAATGTTCTTATTTTCTTTGAGTTACCCTTGAATGGAACAAAAGACGCTTAAATACTCGATGGTGATTGTGGAAAAAGTGCAGAAAGTTGTGACGAACTCTTGAAGATGTGGAGCAGCACAGGTGTGTCGGGTTTCACACCACGTTTTGTAAATTATCCAAGGATTTTATGCATTTTTGTTGTTTCTTTTTAAGAAACTGAATATATGTCTGTACAAGTCATTAACAGTAATTATGTTGTGTTTATACATAAATAAAGTCAAGCTGGTTTTAATTTACTTTTTTTTTAATTTTATGTGATATTTTTAGGTATTTATTTTGTGAGTGTCAGGGTTTAGTTAGCTGTGATTGCATAGATGTGGCTTTTGTTGAGCTTCATCCCATTTCTGGAGCAGTTGACTGGCATTGGTCATGTAGTGACAAGAATTTACAAGTGGTAATATATCCACAACATGCAGTCAGCAATTACTTCCACTAAATTTATCATTTATTGGACATAATTTTTTTGGACTTGGCTTCTTGTCCAAGAATGAATAATTTATCGGCACAAATATTTAATGAAACCAGCTTACATAAACAAGATCACCAAGACCCAAATATAGATCACATCTCTAAAAATGATTTTAGGGCTCCTTTAGAAATTCTGTTTTTTCAGTAACTGTAAAGTTTCTTAAATTAATTTTTCCGTTTTCTTGCATGTTTCAAAAAAAGCAAAACATGTTAAGTGCTGGGTTAATCAGACACTAATTTGAAAACCATCAAAGAAAGCCATGATGTATGAATAGAAGAGCATTAAAAAAGAATAAACAGCACAAATTACATTAATGATTGAAAAGACTCATTGAGCTACAAAGGCCAAAGAAGACAAAAGCAGCTCTGATGTGAAGTCAGCTACTTGAAGCTGCTCTCAGTTGAAGTGTGTAAATTGTAGCTAAAGATGTTTGAGTTTGAATGTAATTCACCTGGAATGTAGAATGTCGACTAAAAACCAGAGATGATCCTACAAAGACTTTTAGGCTCAGATTCATGTCATCCATTGATTGCTGAACTTTGTTTTTTTTACCAATGACATGTGTGATCAGCATTCCCACTGATCATGGAGTGTTGTTCATCAAAGCCCAGAAGAGCATCAGTGCTGCTGGAATGAAGGATTCTGAAAACAACCCTTCGTAATAAACTGGTCTCTCTTTCGTGGTATACTTCAAACGGCAGTTCAAACCATATGGGAGCTGAATCTTCTCTGCTCAAAACTTATTTCATGCGGCTGTTTTTGACCTCCTCTCTGCCGTCCACACATCCCACAGATCATGTTATTAGATTTACTTTTCTGCTACGACATACAGCTCAACAGAGCAAACTCACAGGCTGTCATCATCACCACAGCTGGATTCACTGCCCTGCCTCAAACACACAAACTGTAATGAGATGTATTATTTAAGTTCCCCTGTGAGCCACTGTCTGCCTCTTGATTTGTCTATACAAAGAGTTTCAAACCCCTTATTGAAAAATCCTCTAATTTAAGCTGCTAAAGAAGTGCTCAAATGTTTCATTTAAGTCATCTGATGCTCTCTAGTGGTACAAAGTGCAAAGTTCAGAAAGTCACCCAACTATAATTCCATCTATCTAAATCACAACACAGCTTCTTCTAACTGCAAACTGTGCTCTCCTGCCAAGAGGCCAGAAAGTGTTGTTGCTTTGAGCTCCAACATCAAACAATCAAGCCAAATCCTTGTGATTAGTAATCCAGATGTGAGCTAAACAATCGCTTCTAGGCACTCCAGGTTAGTTTAAAGAGACATCAAATAGAATGGTTAAGTAAGTAACATTAAAATAAACTGCAGAGCTGCTGCAGTTTCTTGCTGTGACCACACGAAGTACTGCCAAGAACCGGTGTGGTATCCCGCCATGCACTGCAACTAGACCTACTTCAAAGGCTTATATAAAAGGGAAGGCACTTCTTTGCAAGAACATCAAAGACCCAAATGAATTGTGCAAAAAACACACATCAGAGCGATGTGAGGGAAAAAACATGCGTGTTCCACAGGTCAGCTGAGTTCCTTTTAAAAGAAAAGGTAGTCAAATGGAAACACATTAGTAAACATAAAATTACTTTACAAAATTATTCATCTCTAGTTCGTACCACACACATAATGTTTTGAGGTAAATAGCTTAGATGTATTTAGAAGGATCATTTTAACGTTTGAATGGTTAAATGGCATTACGCCTTGTAGCTACACATCTACACATTAAAATTCTATGCACGCAGGATGTAAGACGTGAAATTTACAAGGTCGAGCTCGTGTCCTCTTCTGTGTCTCTCAGTGACTTTTACATTAGTTGTATGTGTTTTGTGCACCTACTGTTATTGGATTTTAACAAGCACACAATGAGAGTGAGGTTTCATTATTAATCCTTTACATATTTTTGTGCAACAGCTTGTACACCCAGTCTTTGGTGCATAATCAACCAGACAGGAAGAAACAAAAGTAAATTCTGAGGTGTGAGAGGAACAAAAAATGTCCATATTTCTTGCAACTTTTTGTTTGTTTTTGCTTTTTTACATTTACAATTGTGTTTGTGTGTTTTCACTTTCAAAGGAAAACTTTCCTGTGGATTCACTGTTAGAGATACGCCCACTACTTTTACTTGCAAATGTTTTTTTCACAAAGGTGTCAAGATGCAGAATAAAACTGGTATATATTTGTCCAAACACAAAGACAGTGTGAACAGCAGATGTTCAGAAAGACAATCAGACTCTGTTCCCTGGTGACCACAGATTCATTATTTTAAATTCTTCACAAAACAGATTCTTATTAGTCCTTGTTCCCCACGTGGCAACTTGATATTCACCTCGGAGCATTTGCAGAAACAAAGAACAGTTCAGGGCGTCAGTGATCGTCCATTGTCTGTAAAGTTCATGTTTCAGTTAGTTTGACAGAGAAACTCCACGGGCGCACGGCTAACAGGAAAAGCCTCAGGCCAAACTAACATTTTTTATTTGTATTTATTTTTTCATGAGGTTGCCAGCATTAACTACCACATTAATTTACATTTACTGGGGTGGGGGGGGGGGGGGGATTTAAAAAGTTTATTTTTAATTTTATATTTTTAATAT
>JARVGV010001030.1:1392072-1406003 GCA_031762435.1 Hypsolebias longignatus | reverse complement strand
AATATGTCCCAGTAACACACACAAATACAGTAAATGTTTTTGGGTTTTTTTTTCTGAAGTTTCTGTTACACGGCTGATAAAAAGAAAATACAGTAGTCTACCAGGAAGTCATTGATTGCTACCCCCCCCACTCAAAAGAGCCGTGTAGCAGGCAGCTATGTGAGCGGCCGGGTGTGACAAAGCTAAATGTTTTGGTGGCACAAAGCTCATAACAATAAAAAATAAACATCCATAAATTAGCTGCAGCATTGTATAAGCCACAGTTTTCAAAGCATGTGAAAAAAGTAGCAGCTATAGTCCTGAAATTATAGTATTTGTTTTAGCTGCAATAAGAAAATTAAATAAAAACGACTTTCATTTTGCAAAATTCAAGTGAGATTTCTATGAACGCAGCATAAATCCATTTGACTCCATACAGGACACATCAGGCTACTTTAGCTCTGTAAATCTGATTGAGAGACATTTGTCTCTGTGTTGTGGGTAGTGTCATGACTTCCACAGTGCACAGGTCAGTGTTTGTATAATATATGCATGTGCACGTTGGTGCGACTCCCTCTCTGCGTGCGTGATGGCAGCTCGTACCGGTCGTGTCGTATCCAACAACCAGAACAGCGTGGTTGGACCAGCGGCTGGAGCAGTGGTGCTGGATGATGCCCCCCAGGTAATCCTGCCAGCTGACAGCGTCCACGACGACGACCAGCGGCCCGGACTGCACCAGCTGACCCATCATCGCCTCCTCTTGACCACTGAGGAGCACAGCCACATCTCCTGAGGTTTCCAGCTTTGTTTTGAGAACTGCTAAAGTTGGCTGAGGAATAAAGTTTGGTAAAGTATAAGAAAAGACTGGATGAATATTCAAACATTTCCTTCACCATCCTCTCCGCATTAGGATCCATCTACGATCCGTCTTTTTTCCTCATTAGTCCATCTGCTTTTCAACAAGTTATTTCACATATTCTCCTTTCTTCTTACTATGTTGAACATATGCCGGCCCCCCTCGGCTACCCCTTCCTGTCATCCCGCCAGATGATTCCCACTGGGGGTATCTGTGATGCCCTCCGCTGCCGGGCTCATTACACATGATCTACGGCGCCCGTTTCCATGTGGCGAACCGCACTGAACAGCCACTGTGACTTTATGATCGTGTTTGTCTTTTTGCTGCGCGGCGGTAAAGACACGACCCCCCGATGAGACTCCTCCTCGCAGTGACGTCCAATTCCAGAAGACGGGGGCAGGTCAAAGAAGCGTTTTCATGCTGGATCAGAGGAGTGTTGAAAAGGCTAGAGCAGCAATTCAAGTGGCAGCGTGACATTGACATTTACTCAGTCTGGAAATCGTCTTTACTTTTAAATTGTGTTTAACAAGGCAAAGAGTATTTGTACAGAACAGAGCAAATTCAAAATAAAGAAAAGAAACATTATTCAAATAATAAAGGAAAGCAAAAAAGATGAATAAATTAGGTACAATGAGATGCAGTTTGAACACAAAATACTGTAACTGAATATAATGACCGTGCAGATAAAGAAAACACGGATGCATTTAATTGTACTAGATTTAAGCTTCAACTTAATGTCTAAATTAAAGTATTAAAGAGCGATCATTTGTACAGATCAGAAGTAACATTGTTAAAAAGGTAATAATAATAATTAACAAGAGTTTGCTCTGCTTGATGCCAACGTGCTGCTCAGGTGATGAACTGAGACAAACAGAAGCTTCAACACAATCCTTTGGCTTCATTAACAAATAACTTTTACTAACTGGCATTTCATAAAGTAAATGCATTGTATTAAAATAGAAATTTATTTGGCTGTAATTGGATTTGAATATAGAACTGAATCTATGATTATTTTTATTTTATTTTGCATACTGCCCTTTTGCTGTGAATTGGAATTATATGTATCCAATTATTATTATATATCCAAGCACTGAACCCTGAGGAACTCCATGACTAACTTTGGTGTATGATGAATATTCATTAATTACATTTACAAACTGGAATTTATCAGATAAATATGATTTCAACCAGTTTAGAGCCGTTCCTGTAATTCCAACATCATATTCAAGTCTCTGTAATAGAATATTGTGATGAACTGTGTCAAATGCAGCACTGAGGTCTAACAGGACCAGTGGAGACACCTGTCCATTGTCAGAGGCCATGAGAGGATCATTAGTGACTTTCATCAGACTCAGTGCTGTGGTGAGCTCTACACTTGTTCATGGTTTTAGTATTTTACCTTGTTTTGCATGTCATCTTGATCTGACTGTGTTTATAACTTACAGTATTTTATTTTAATTACTTTGTTAATTATTGTTGTCTGTACTTTATATGTTATCAGTCTAAAGCATGTCTGTTTGTAAATGAGTCCTCATGACTTAGTGAGACTAACATGTAGAAATAAAGGTTGAATGAATATGAATAAATGCAATTAATTTATCATTTTTAGTTTTTACATGGCATCACATGATTCTCTGCTCTGACATCTCTAAATCTTGCTGTTACATTGGGAGAATAGTAGCTTTGAAATGTAAACTTTTTATTTGATTGACAAATGATGAATTGTTCCCCTTAGACATGTTTTTGTGTGTCATGTTTTATCATCTTGCTCTTTTGTAGCCTCCTGCCTTTGACATGAACCGGAGCACAGAGGGGGTGTATCAGAACATTTCACTGTAAATTATGAGTCGGGTTCCACCATCAGCTGTTTGTAACAACACAATAAGTTAAGAACTTAAACAGTCTTTGTGGAGATCAAGCTGAAAGCTGGAATAGTGCACGTCAGGCTGTGTGTGGCACATCAATCCAAACTTCTAGCTGAGATTCTGATCGATGTTTACCGTCTCATTGGTCCCTTCGTGCTCATGATGGCTTCACAGCTGAGACTGAGCAGAATCATGAACTCTTAGACGTTTTGTCTCACGTCCGTCCATTTCTTCTTCTTTAACAGCAAAACCACCACAACTCAGAGTTTGAGGTGCGGTGATTAGTCTTCCTTGAATCCTTTAAGACGGTCCAGGTCTTCTGATGGAGATCCAGGGACCTGCAGCAGCGGTGCAAACACTCCAATGCTCCCTTCTTCAGCTGCCAGTGGTCGTGTTGTGCTAAGCAGAGGCTTATTGGACTCTTTGCCTGGATGACAGTGCAGGCCAGCTGGTGGAAACACAAACCACTGGGCACCAGGCCACAGCCATCACTCATCCTCCCATTTCCCTGGCAAGTGATTTATGCTCGTTTGCACGTGAGATGATTATTACTTTCAGATTTATAACAAGTCAGGCTGCCTTCCTGTTTAATCGCAGTCTTGATGCTAATTCTCTCTGTGGTAGAAATTCTCTTTTGCAATGAAATGGGGGAAAAAAGGCACTAAAGTTTTTTGATGCTGTACTAACAAAGTTAAATCAAACTGTAAAACATTAACAAATGTGGGTAAAGCCTTACTGCATCCGCTTTTCATAAATTATAGCTGGGATGGCTTGAAGATACTACATTTAATATTGTTAAGGGAAATGAAAGGAGCAACTTGGTCAGAAAAAAAATGTTTAGATTTTTTTATAAAGTAAATTCTAGCTAATGCAAACTGCTTTAAAGGAAACATAGAAAAGCTGTTAATTCAAATGCTCAGCTGACTCTGCTGCATTCAAATCAAACCTGCATCAGCTTCATTTAGTCTTTGATCACAGCTCTAAACCTACATCAGACCAGAGGGGAAAATAGAAGCCAACGTATGTTTAAGAGTTAATAAAAAAAAAAATTAAAAATCACATTTTGAATATCCAGTTCACAATAAATCAAAGCAACGTGCGGCCTGCAGAAGTTGACCCAAAGTCAGAAACCTTTGAGCGGTCCTTGTTGACAGAATGAAACTGAACTTTGTCTTTGGACGGCACCGGCAGCTCCCACTCTTTCTGCAGGTTCCTCATGGATGATTATAAATGACATGCTACTGTTTTAACATGTGGATAACTTTCTAAAAACAAGAAAAGTTACCTGAAGTTATGCACAGTGTAGTTCTTCAGAGCGACACCATCGTATGTCAGAGGGAAGAAATGGCAGATTCCAGTTTCGGCCTTGTACGGATACTCTGACTGAGCCACCAACTTCACTTTGCTCTAGATAAAAACAGAAAACTGTGATCTATTTTATAAATCTATTTTTTAAAGATGCATTACATTCATCCATTCTGGAGCCGGTGCCTATTTCCAGCAGTCGTTGTGCAGGAGACACACGTGCACAATATCAACAATTATGGATCGGCTTCAACAGCTGCTCAGAGTAATGCAGAACATTTTTAACATCCATAATAAAAACCGGAACTCACTTTTGATCCAGCTTTATTAGAAAACAACAAGTTCTGCCCAAAGACCCATGCACACACCTGTTTCAGCCATGACAGAGCCTGGGAGGGGGAGCCTCCGTCGCAGCCCTCGTTGTTGTAGGAGCAGTCGACAACCTGCTGCACGCTGAGCTGCTCCAGCTGCGAGCCACCGATCGCACCGACCGACTGGACAGCACCGACCACACTGAACGCCCAGCAGCTCCCACACTGAAAATCACAACCACACCAACAAATACAGGGAAAGAAAAGTGGACTTAATCATGTTTCAAACCACATGAATGTTCCAAAGAGGTGGAAACAAATCCTGTACAGTCACGTTTTTACACTTAATCCAGTTTTACAGGAGAAAATTACACACTTTTCGGATTATTTTAATAAATTAAAGCATCAAAGCTTTAAAAAGGATAACCTCCTGAAGACATTTTAATCAAGCAGTATTATTTTGTGCACGACTGAAGGACAACTGCTCTCTGCTGCCATCTACTGACAGAATCAAACCTTCAACTGATCTCTGCTTGAATCCATTCACTCGCTGTCACCGAACACACAAAACTGGGTGGTGCACAAGCTACGCAGCAAAAAGACAATTTCCTATATTTAAAAAAGTGCATTGTAAAATGTATAAAACAGATCTGACAGATAAAGATTGTTGTGCCGTCCTCAAACCAGCCTCTTTCCCCCCGGGAAGGGGCATGACAAATGTTATTACATGGGAGTTTTCTCAGTTCAATATTTGTTCAGACAAATTAAACATCACTACATCATGTTCACTTCCTGAGCACACAACCTCATAAATGTGATGAACATCTGAGCTCTCTGTGTAAAGCACTTTTTGTTTTAAATCAAAACGGCTGCATGGCTTAAAATCAATGAAGAAACTAAATTCAGTCCTGATTGCCTGGACTGCAGACGAATGTGTGCAGAGCATACAAAATGTTAGAGCAAGCTCTGGAAGGCACTCAAGCTACAAATCAGGAGTCAGGAAAAGGAGATTTTAAATGAGAAAACTAAATGTTGCTGTAACAGACTTGATATTTTGTCTGTCCTGAAAGCTGCTATGGAGCTCAGCCCTGAAAGGGCCGACCTGAGGCAGGCGAGCAGCGACTGCGGTCGTTTAGATTCTCCCAGGAGCGTTAAACTTCCTGCTGTTCAACAGAATGAAATATATCCCACGTTATCATGCAGCATTCTCCTGTATAGGTTACGTCTCTCCCTTAGGATAAGAGCTTTAAAGTGAAAATATCATCCCCCGCAGCAAATTGACTTCCTAAAGAGATAAAGGACAGAGAGCAGAAAGTGAGCCCTCATAAAGAACATGCAACATCTCCA
Source organism: Hypsolebias longignatus (assembly GCA_031762435.1). Taxonomy (NCBI): domain Eukaryota; kingdom Metazoa; phylum Chordata; class Actinopteri; order Cyprinodontiformes; family Rivulidae; genus Hypsolebias; species Hypsolebias longignatus. The sequence continues at coordinate 1,400,340 of JARVGV010001030.1, read as the reverse complement.
TCTCACTAACCTTCTCCTGTTTGTATCCCAGGACTATTCCGCTCGCCGTGCTCCAGTCTCAAAGGCTTGGTTTGTCGTCGTTTCATTACTTTTCCTTAATGACTCAACTCCCACACCACTCACTACAGCCTGAATGTTTGACTTTCATATGAACACGGAAAGACCAGCATTGATTGGCCGTGAACAGGAAAGTCCACTTTGTTCTCGTCATAAATCTTAGTTTGAGGGTTATCACAGCTGGGATGTTGTGTGCGACACCATGAAGCCTTTATTAGGAGTTAACTTTTCATTGTGTCTAAAAGCTGCTCATCTGTTGAAATAAGAACGTTCTCACAGTCACACAGATGCTGGATGTGTTCAAACAATAAAAAACTTAACTGTTGCTGGAACAGATGTAAATTATGGTTTGAGAAACGTGAGTTCTGTTTTTCTGCCCAGTGATTAAAGTAGTAACGAACGTTAGAGCTGAGAAGTGACGAAGAACTTGTCAAGCAACAACCTCATCATCTTCACTGTTTTACTGGAGTCTGTTAGGAGTGGTTTTAGAAGTATCGTCCATGCTTCCATCTCCTCATGACTGGACTTCTGCAACACACTTTTTGATGGAATGTCATCCAAGCACGTTCAAAAACTTCAGTGTGTGCAGATCAGTGCAGCCAGGACTCAGATGAAGCAAAGGAAACATGATCGCATCATTTCACTTCACTGAATTCAAGGTTTCAATGCTCCACACTGCCTTCAAGAACAGCTCAGACATCAACACGAGCCCTCCGCTCCACAAATTCCTACCAGCTCCGCCCTCCCTGGACAAAACTGTGCACCGCGGGTGACACTGTGGGTGACACCGTGGGTGACTGTGGGTGAGAGGACCTTGTGCTCTCGTCTGTGGAACAGCCTCCCTGACCATCTAGACTTCAGAAAGTTTTAAGAAAGGACTGAAAACTTTTTTATTTGAAAGGTTTTATAGTGTTTAAATGTATTTTAACCCTGCTGTTATTATTTTTTTGTTAATTTTATTATCTAGATGTTTTATTATATTGTAGCACTTTGTGAATGACAAATTAAAGTGAGGTTCAAATTCAAATATTATTATTAGCTATTTGTTAGCTGATTAGCATCAAAAAGTACCTCATTCATTATGCTTAGTTATATATTTTATGTTATGTTCATTAAGTTCTTGTTTTGAGTATTTTACCTTGTTTTACGACACCATGATTTACTGTTTTATAACACTACTTTTATTTTAATTGCATTTTATTGTTGTCTGTCTAAAACAGGTCTCTCTCGTAAATGAGTCCTCGTGACTCAGTGAGACTAATCTGGACAATAAAAGTTGAATTAATTGATTTATTTTTGCACTGGACTCACAGATCAACACCCAGAAACTGAGCACCAGCCATCCCGCACGTTATATACATGTGAACGTGACACGTGCGCCTATATGAAACCCTGACCTACATGCATGGACGTTTCCACACTCGGGGAAGTGGAAAAGCAGACGGTGAGATAGTGAAGTGAAACCTGACTGTAGAAATTAGGCGATGACTTCTCGTACATTTATTTCAATTTCACGTCACAAATGACCTAAAAACGTCCGCTTCATAATAAATCTACAAACTAGTTTTTGTGCTGGTGAGTCACATCAACTGCTTTTCACTTGCCAAGTAAGAAGTTAAATCTTAAATTGAATTCCCCTCGGTACCGTCTCTGCAGCACATCCCCCACCCGGAGCGCAGCGAGTCAGACCGCTGACACTCGTGCTGAGCCGTGGAGCGCGCTGCAGCTGCAGAAATGCAAAGACGATGCGGAGATGTGGCAGGTGGTGGGATTGAGGAAAGTTTTGCTCGTCTTCCCTGATTTGAACCCAGTATAGACTGAATCCCTTTCACCTCAGCCACATTTAGAAGGCCAGCTGAAGAAAATATCACCATCTGTTGTAGAAATTCAACAGCACTGAAAAACAGCAAGGCAGAGCTAGTTTGAATTAAACTTTTGGCTCCAAACATCAGATTTATTTCTTTTATGTGTTTAAATTAAATTAAAACATTAGATATGTTGTAGTCCAGCTCAATACACTGAAATAAACTCTTAAATACGTTAAAGCTATCTTGCTCCTGCTGTACTGGATGGAAACCATCAGTGGCAGTTTACTGGACTGCAGTAATCTATATGTGAGCCCAACCTGTTCCAGGATTGTCTAAATGAATCCAGGGAGCAAAGGTTCCCCAGAAGAGCATTGAATTGTGATTAAATAATCCATGGCAGTAAGTTCATCTGACAGCAGCTTCAGTGATGTGGTTGATGACTATCTCATCTACCGGTATATGCATTAACCTTACTGCTAATTGGTTCTGGACCGGTGCCACCACTCCCTTGTCCCTCCAGTCAAATTTGGCTGGGAGCCCCTTTATAGTGTGTCCAGAGAAGGCAGGAGCTCTGCCGCCCACAGCTCGCAGGTAAATATCTGGAGGTAAAGACAGAATTCAGAGTCAAGACTGAACAGGTAAACAGGTACTGTGGATTTAGGTCAAAAAAGAGCTTCAAAATGGTCAAAGATGAGAAAAACCAGACAACTTAAGCTTTTTTTAATTATTATTTTTCAATTTCCTATGAGCAAAAATAGTGCATGCAACTAATTCAGTTCTGCAAGAAGCCAGCACAACAACACATGTCATCTTACCCCTGAATTCCATCTGGGAGAGGTCAGAGAACTGGTTGATGCCATACCTGGCAGACTGCGCTGCTGTAGAAAATGAGTTCAGGTACACATGTCGCAGCGTAGCATTCTGCAGAAACACAAACAACACATCAGCTGTCGTGGTTAACTGGAACAGCAGCTGCAGCTGCAGCCATCACAACCAACTGTTGATGCTGAGCCTCTGACAGCAGGTCAGAAAAAAAAAAGTATGTGGAAGATGCTAAAGCATAATGCAAAGCAGAATTATCTACTATATAAAATAATGTGTTTAATTTACATGTTCACCAACATTGTTTAGAAATCATAAGGATAATCACTATGATAGTGACATCACTGAGGTCTCTATCTATTAAAAAAGGTCTAAATATTCTTTACTATGAGCAGCTCGTGTTTTGTTTTTTGTATCAGAAAGAAAGTTTGATTTGCAGTTTTCAAAATGGCATTGATTTAAATTCCACGTTTAAGTAGCTTATTGTTTAATAGAAAACATTCAGTATTTGATGGCACCGCGTTGCTGAATGCTGCAAACACGATTGATCATTATCTTATCATCCAATGCCAAAAGGTAAATGCTGGGCAGTAATGGTATTGCTCATGTCTGTCTTTTACCAGTGTTAGCAAAATATCTCATGAACCACTGGACAGATAGAAATGATATGGGTGGGTGATATGCATTCCTTCAGGGAGTAAGTGGTGAATATGACATCCAGGTCACAACAGAAGTCTTCTCAAAAACAGTCACATACATTTAAAAAAGCCAATTAGTAAAAGTTCTCTCTTTGAGGAAGCAGCAGATTGTGTTAAACTTTCACTTCAACTCGTTCCTCGGTTTTTGTTCTATTTTAAAGATTCATAAATAAAATTGCTTGGCTCATTCAGGACGTTCATATTTAAAATATTTAGGTTTGTCGGCCATGTTTATCTCATTGAAAATGCATGGAGGTGTCTTCTTCCCATCCTTAAGGCCCTTTACTGATCGCGTCAGCTGTTGTTCTGCTTCAGCTTCTTTTAGCTTCTTTATGCTAATTTAATCTTCTGTTCAGATTTTTATTTATGTTTTTGTATTTTTCTGCAAATGTTTTCGGTCATTTCTGCTTTTTGAGTCTTAAAATATATATATACATGTATACTGTATATATATTCTCCAGTTTCTTTCAGCTTTTTGACCTGTTTCAGATTTCCTGCTACTTCCGCTCCACCTTCAGCAGTTTCACAGGAAACAGGAAATGACGTCGCTCTAGTATTCTGTGTGTTTTTGTAATCAGATTACACAGCACAGAGCCTAACAGCTAAATGATAGTAAACATCAAAAGCTAATGTCAGCCCTTAATAACTTCTCTCTGCCTCCTTCGGATCATTTTACCTGAAAGCGGCGGAGAAGCTCCTCGCTGCTAACTTCACGCAAACGGTGAAACTTTTTCCTAAACGTCTGAAAATCTCCCGCAGAGCTGTTATTTATCTCCGTGTGCGCGTTTTGACCGCACGCAGCTGCGGATAAAACGCCTGTGACCAACAACAAGGCCTCCATTAGTCGACCTGCCTGTGGAGAACACGCAGAAATAAATACAGGAAGCAGACATGTTTAATGTTCGCCGAAAAGACCGCGGAAACGTGCGGCGCATGCGCAGGAATGCAGAGGCGTTACCATGGAAACGGACAAACTTATTAACGAGAGCAGCATTAAAGTTACAAAAAACGAATGTAAAGAAAAAGACAATAAGTTCTGAATACTTACGATTCATCACTGATGTTGTTTCCTAACTGGGATATTTTTAAGTAATATTTTATTATTTGTTTTTAAATATTTGTAGCTTTTATATCTTTTACAGTTTTATCCCCATTCCTTTTTATATTAAGTGGCAAAATGGGATGAGACGTTTTCAAAACGATTTAAATCCGTTCCAGCCTATAAAAACAAATTTATGTCGTGATCTGGTTGAATATCTGTTTTAAAAACCAGACTGACGTAGTTTGTTTGGTTGTTTAGTTTGTGACTGAAACAGGTTTGACATTGAAACAACTTCTGCACCCACACGCACACGCACACATCACAATAACAACAATATGTACTCGCAGGCACAGTGGCAGCTGCAGAACATTTTTTCCAGCCTGCATTTTGTCGGGACCGGCCGACCAGAGTGCAGTGGAAGCACAAGCAGGCTCCTCTGGCGCCTTTGGGGGTAACTTCTGATCCAGACTTGGTCCTGACCAACGCTGTTGTGAAGCGGGCCGGAGGAAATGTCAGAACCCACGGTGGAACTCACCAGCAAGCCTTTCGCAGTCCAGTTGTCCAATGTTTACCTCAGCATCTTGGCTCTGTTCTGCTTCAAGCTCTTTGTGAAGATCTCCCTCAACTTGCTAACGTACTTCTACATAGTCCGGGGAAACCGTAAAGAAGCTGCGCGGATATCAGCAGAGTTCTACGATCATGGTCCACAGCACGGTGAGTATTCAGAGACAGCTGGTTTTTGAAGCCACCACTTTGTTGTTGTGTACTGATAATCAACGTGAAGCGTGAGAGTGTCTTCGACTCACACACGTAGTGACACCTTTGACCTCGGCTGGATGAGGTCAGATGCAATCATGCACATGAACGTGAACATATATGTTGTTTACACACAGGAGGAGCTGTAAATACAGCCTCACTGCGTCAGTTAGTGAAAAGTCAATACGTGCGCTCTCATGAAGACATAAACTACAGCAAACATGACTGTGCATCCACGTTTCATTTCCAGCCGCTTATCAAGTCTAAAGTGTACATTCAGGTTTAAATGAAGCCACCGTGGGCCCAGCAGCTCTTTCACTCCAGTGTAATAATAGAACAGTCATGATATGTTTCTCACCCCCCCCACCCACCCCCACCCTGCCCTACTTTCCAGTCCCAGCTATGCAGTGCACCCGTCGCACTGTCAAAGCAACCACAACAACACTCCACATTCTCAGGGACAAACGTTCAAAGACTCGTTGTGGGCCAAGGCAGACACGACAACAACATAATCTGCAGCTTTCATTCAAAGGGAATGCTAATGAGCTAAACTCTGGATATTAGTCACGCTCCTGTTCATGTGCTCGGCCTTGTTAGGAGAAAGCTGTTTGATGTCTCGAGTCCTCTTTTTTGACGTCTATGTTTCAAATGAACGTCAGTCAAGTAAAATGCAGGCTGCACGAGGACATCAATGTGACTTTCAGAAGCATGTTGGCTGATTATTATCTATAATTTAGTTGATTTTTATCCACAATTTATTAATAAAATAGGAAAGGAAGATAATGACGACTTCTTCAGTCTGAGGAGCTGCAACAAACTCAGTCTTATAAATAGCATTTTCATGGTGGATCAACCAGCTTGTTGTTGACATCCAGATCTAGCTGCTCACATGATGGAGGAGAACCATCAGCCTAATGACTGATTGTTAATGCTAGGCCTGTTGCAATAAACAATAAATCAGTTAATCACATGATAAATGAAAATTATTGACCTCATTTTCATTTATCAGCTTTATCATTTCTTCATGTCTCTTTCTTCTGAAGACACCAGATGACAAAAGACTCAACTCTGGTGCTCTTCACTGACTCCTCCCTTTATCTTTTCTCTTGAAAATCCATTCTAACGATCCAAAATTGCACTTTTGGATTGTTAAAAGCAGCAAGCCTGAGAAGCTAAGCTACGAGCTAAGCTAACAGGCTGATGTCATGAACAAACCTCCGTCTTGTTGAAGCTCCAAAATTCACGGTTGAAACGTGTGCTTTTGTGTAAAAGGTTGTTTTTCTCTGCAAAAAGAAGCTGAGAAGTTGTTTACTGATTTTTTTTAATTAAAAGCTTTATGTGACAAATGCTATGCTAACGAGCTCAAACCACACCAAGTGTCTGCCATTTTGAGAACTAAAATCAATGATGCGCATGTCACGTCAAGGGGCCTCCCTCCCATTTTTCTAAGACACGCTGCTCGCTCCCTCACTATCCATCCTTCAGTTCTAACTGTCTTATACTGCCATCCAGTGGCCAGAAAAGGTACTACACACAAAAATTAACCAACATTTCTAAAGTTTGACAATAATTACTAATTATTTTAACATTTCAAACAATATCGTTTATAGCAATAATTTCTGAGACAGTTAATTGCCCAGCAAAATGTATTATCATCACATGCCTACTGTCATGTTGGTCACTTGCTATTTATTCACAGAGGGCTGTGTTATACTAACAGCATGGTAAGAGGGGGACAATTGGATAATTAGAGAAGGTGCTATTTATAAGACTGAGTTTGTTGCAGCTCCTCAGACTGAAGAAGTCATTTGGATAAAGATGAAATGTAAGAAGAATCCGTCCGGAGGACCTGAATTTAGTTTTTTAGATTTTATTTTTTATTTTTTATTATTGAGCAGCATCAGGAAATAGCTACAACCTTTCTTGCCTTTGTTAAATCAGGTTATTGCCAGTAGTGACTTCAAAGCGTCAATAAAATCGCTGCTCTCTTTAAAAGCCATGCTTGTGTTGAGGATTTGAAGCGTGTTTGCAGTTCCTGTTCTGAGTCACAGAATCAAGGAAATGGTTTTAAAACCAGGAAGAACTAAATTGATTTTCTTGTCACAGGATCCTGGGCAGACCGCTCACCCCTCCACGATGCTGCCAGTCAGGGCCGCCTCCTGGCCCTGAGGACCCTCATTTTACAGGTGAAGTGAGACCCTCCAAGGGTAATGTGTGTCTCCTTATCTGCACACGGAGTCTTTAGTTGTCGCCTCTTGTCCCGTAAAATTGTGCGCAGCACCTTTTGCCGATCTGCTGACTGATAAAGTGATGTGAGAATCAAAGAGTCAGGATTTATACTTCTCTGCAGTTCTTTATTTCTTAAGGGGAGATTCTTGTCACAGATGATCATTAATTTGTTTTTCATAAATGTAAACTTACACTATGATATTAAAAGTTTATCTCTTGCCTCAGGGCTGTGTACGAGGTGATCCACCTGGCAACATAAACCTGAGTGTTGTCACTGAAGTATATTTTAAAAGCGATCAAAGGTAAAAATGTTCGACTGAACTGTATCAGACGGTGCAGCACGACATCCATTCCCCGTGTGCCTAAGTAGCTGCTCGCTGGTCCACCTGGGTCAACTCACATGTGATGGGTCCAATCCAGAAGACATTTTTCATCATTCTATGAATGCAGATATTCTTCTTCATTTGGCTTTTCTTTCTTCAGGGGTCACCACAGTGAGTCCTCCATCTCTGTCCTTTTCATCCATCTGCCCTCACTCCAACTACCTCCATGTCAAAAAACATTCAATACAGAAACAACTAGACTTTCTATGTTCTGTATTGAATGTTTTTTTTTTAATGTTATCATGTCCTGGATGACTGAGAGTCTTCACCAACTACCTTCATGTAACTGCATTCATATCTCTCTTATTTGTCTTTTTCATGGCAGCTGCATTTCTAATATCCTTCAACCAGTAAACACTGTCCCTCCTCTGGACATGTCCAAACCACTGTCCCTCTTCTGGACATGTCCAAACCATCTCAGTGTGTCCTCTCTAACTTTATCTCCCAGTTGTTCAACATGTGCTGTACCTCTG
>JARVGV010001030.1:1182890-1193425 GCA_031762435.1 Hypsolebias longignatus | reverse complement strand
TAGCCCACGTGAGGCTCCACCAGAACATTATGGACTGATGTGAGAGCCTGGCAGATCTGCAGGACTTCTCCTCTGAAAGGACCTCTTCAACTCTGGAATGATAAAATAGTGCAGAGGGAAGGTCCTGATCACAGCAGACCTTCAACTGTCGTGGTGTCCAAAGACTCTGTGCCAAAACTAAATATAGAAAAAATATTATCCTAAAACCTTCTTATTAAAAACATGCATTTACCATTTCACCATCAGTAACGTGCACATGCTTTTAAGAGCAGCAGGACTTTGGCCAAGTAGAAACTCCATCACAAAAGTCAGTTTCTTCAGAAACATTACAAATAAATAAATATTCAGAGTCGACCAGAAAATATTTTTCAACGTAAATGAACAATGGAGTTTTCTCAGCAAACCACCATGAAAGTCAAAAAGAACCAGTAAGAGGCCAGCAACAGGAGTGACGTGAGTAATATGTTAAATAATTTGTCTAATCTGAGCCGGAGCTGTGGGTGGCGGCGACGGTGCCCTCATGTGAGGAGAACTGCTGCACCACAGTGTGCTGCAAATGCCCCAAATTATTGTTTGTTTGTTTGTGTTCTATTTGGGGACTTCATCCAGCTTTGATACCAGTCATTCAGGGACAGGGGGGTGGGGGGGGGGGGACTGAGATTGTCATCATTGTATGTTTCCATATACTGTATTGGCAAAATTAGTTCTCTGCATTTTACCCATCACACCTGGGGTGGAGCAGTGGGCAGCTATGCAAGCACCCGGGAAGCAATTGGGGATTGGGTGTCCTGCTCAGAGATGCCACGACACGTGAGAATGGCTGGGAGTCAAACCTGCAACTTTCTGGCCCCAGGTCGGCTGGTTTACCTCTACCCCATCTTGGCCCCTGGCCTGAGATGGCAGTCCCAGTTGCCAACATGGGAACCAAGTGGATCAAGGTGGTGTGTGTGTGTGTGTGTTTCCACCTAGTTGATCTGTTAACATGCATGTGCACGTGGCAGACATGATGGTCACTGTGAAGCTGATAATTTGCCAGTTGTTTTTCAAAGTCACCAGAAGTCGTCCAAGCATGTGAAAAATAAAAAGACTTGACTGATGTGTTCTGAACTCCTTTACGAGGACGGGTTTGACTTCATTTTGCAACGTGAAAAATAAAAAGACGACTGATGTGTTCTGAACTCCTTTACGAGGACGGGTTTGACTTCATTTTGCAACATGTGAAAAATAAAAAGACTTAACGACTGATGTGTTCTGAACTCGTTTACGAGGACGGGTTTGACTTCATTTTGCAGCAGAAGCAGAAACTGCAGTGGCCACATTGAAACTGATTATTGTGTTCAAAGATTTAAATCCTAATAAAATTGTCTCCTTCCGGGAGCTTGTTGAACGTGGCAGCTCCTCATGTGCGTGGTTAACAAACACAAAATGATGCACATACCAACAGTTTTATGAGCAGTCGTCATCCAAGAAGTGCGGTTTATGCTCGGCCATATTTCCCTTTTATTTTATTTTCTTAGCTGCGTTGCTTCGCGCGTTGGCCACGGCTGGCTCTGCAGTGGAAAACTCCCTGACGGCGTTTATTCTGCTTGTTTCGACAGTTTTACTTTTCTGCTAAAACCTTCCAGAGCTGAGACATCCCCTGCAACTCTCCCAGCGTTGGTTTGTGTTGAAACAGGAGATGTTGTCCCAGACGCTGCAAGCAGCTATAGTCTCATATTTATTGTTTCAATCCCTCGGCACACATCATAATTACGTGACGGAGCTAATGCGCAGCGCGCTGCAATGTAAACTCATGCGACATCAAATACACGTATAAGATTTCAGACGGGCTTGGAGAAAAAAGGAAGGAACGTCTTTTAAGTGTTAAATTATAAACACAAAGCTGCTGCTGCTCAGACAGAGCACCCGTCTTGAAGAGGAGCAGGACGTCGTGGGGGATGGGGCCAAACTTTTGGAGTTTGTTTGTATATGGATCTCACCTAAATTAAACCATGTGCTCCCCGCCCCCCGTCTCCCCATCCTCTCACCCCTTGTCTCTCGTTGATCTTCCAGGCGCTCATTGTCCAAAAGTGAGACTTGATTAGAGGCCTAAGCTCTGTGAAGTTTCTCCTCGGTGGCCACAGCTGATCTTTTATACTAATTTTGGATTAATGTGGGTCTGCAACGCTGCGTAAACACTGAGAAGGCCCCTGCCACACAGAGCTAAACATTAATCCTCCTTAATGCTGAGAGTCAACTTCCAGTCCTTATCAGAATTTGTCTTAATCTCTGCCTAGGCTGTACAAAACTGCACTGCTCGATAAGTAAAATGTGCACCACCAAACAATTAATGAGGGAACGAGCTGCGCAGGAAAGCAGGACAAAGGAGGAGTGGCAACAAAAAGATGGATGAGTGACTGCAGCCTTACCTTGCAGAAGATTGAAGCTGTACAACTGGTGTCCAGATAATAAAGATGGAACTGAATCCAAGACTGATTCAAGCTTTCTGCTGCACACCTCGCTCTTTAGTTCTGGTCTGAACCACAAGCAGGTTTCTTTCCTCTCCTGGGTTTCTGTCCGGCACACGGACGTGTGGCTTTGGACCATGTGGGTTTGATAGACCCGTCTCGTCCAGAGCCCGGTCTCAGAATGAGCCTGCTCGTCTGTAATTTTCTCAGTATGAGATGTGCGATACGATATTTTACAAAATACTCGGGCTCAGTTCCAGAGCTTTTTGAACTCACTGATTTATAACTGGACGTTCTGTGTAAAAAAAACAACAAAATAACTACTCGTGTATTTAACACTTTCCTGGTTTCTTAAAAAGACTCAGTCTGGTTTTTATAGAACATTTAAATCACATACAATTAAAAGAAAGGAAACGTTAAATAAAAAAACAAGAACTTTGAGAAAAATGTATGTATGATTTGCATTGTGCAGGGAAACTAAGGATATTTTATGTTATTGATTTAAGAAAATATAATAATTTACAGAGTTTTATTTTTAAGTCAAACCACAGTTAAATGGAAAAGAAGTGTGTTGCTGATAAAAATATTGACTTGTTAGAACCTGTTGACCAAATAATCTTGAAGTTTTATGTCAGATGCTCAGCTTCTGGTGTGAAACCTGAGAAAGCGAGACGATCGGGTGAAGAACGTTCTGAGGCCGTAGAGGGAACGAAGCAGCGGATCTCAGCAGTTCGGTCCAACAAGTGTGAGAGCAGAGCGGCATGTGGACGAGTCGAGCGTTTGTGGATCTGACTTGTGCATGTGAAGCATGTAAACACCGTCAGCTGTCAACATAATTATAAAGTTTAAGTTAATGTCAAGAGTTGAACAAGACGAGAGGCGGGCTCACCTACAGCTGGGAAACTGTTTTTTACATCAAGTCCCGGGTGAGACCTGCTGAGTCGTTCTGCGCTGCAAAACAAAATTATCCCATGCTGAGGTTTGGGGGAAGAGCTTTTAATTTAATGGTTGCATTTGGCAAGAATCCTCATCAGTCTGAAAATTCATCACTGCAGATTTTCTGTTTTCCTCCACATGAAGATTCATCTCGTTGCCCTGTAATTATGCTGCTGAGGAGATCAGTGAGCGTTTTACTCCAAACTTGGGTCAGAAACTTTCGTATTCTTTGAGCTCGTTCTGCGCCGCCTCTATAGTCGCTCTACATTATTCCAGATCTACTGAGGTTAGCGCTAGTCCTTTATGAGCTGTGAACTGACCACAGAAGTATGAACTGGTCCATCCCAAAGCGCGTCTCTTACCCCTCTTCTCATTCCCTCTCAGCTACTCGTCTTCAGGTCTATGGGAAAGGGCAGAAAAGATGGATCAGCTTTAAAACAGAAAAATCCTTTAATGCGATTCCTACGTTATCTAAAACACCTACAGATCTGTCTCCAGTCTGCGGCCTTTGAACGGATACTTCTGGCCTGGGATGGAGGAGGGAAAGCTCCCTTCAGAAGCAGGACTAGGATGAGTTATAGGCATCTAAGAGGCTGGAAATCTCTGGGGCCTGACCACGGCTTTAACATACAGCTCCAACCACGGCCAGGGTCTAGAGCAGAGCCCCCCACCCCCCACCTCCCCGTGGTGTTCATCAAAAGGAGAAATATGGAGAAGCTGGTGCTGATTCTTACAAGACAGTGAGGTTTGAGTTTTAAATAGTGTTTTTTGGATGACAGGTGTTACAAACCTGAGATGTTCTGCTTCAGCTTTGACTAAACTACAAATTTAAAGTGATGTTTAAGGTTCATTACCTCTGACCCTGAATGATTACAGATGTTAAAGACCACTCTTCTCCTCTGTTGGTTTGGTTTTAACACACAGCTCCGGTCAAAGCCGGTAAAGTTTCCAGCAGGGGACAAAGTTGAAGGAGATAAAATCAAACAGATGTGAGGATGAGGGTGGCTCTCCGTGACCTGTTCCCATCAAAGACTTGAATCATTTGTTTTGAAATATTACGTTGTTATCAAAAGGCACGACAGCAGCCTGTTGGACGAGGAATCCGATCTGTTTGTCTAAAAACACGGGCCGGGCTCCTCCGTGGGAACCAGTGATGGCTGACGGGCAGAAACAGCTGAGGACAACTTTGACTGACAGCCATCAGCTATGGGCTTTTGTGCTCGTATTCTGCAGACACGTCTATGCTCATGCACAGGTTCCCGTACGTCTCACCTTCTTCTGAATAAACTGCACCAACTGTGCTTTTTACCATCTTTTAATATTTAACCATCAAACTGCTGCCTCGTTGTGCACGAGCGTCAGTAATGAAAGTTGTGATAGGATCTGGAGGAAGCTCAGATTTTTGACAGAGAAGTTCAGTCAATGTTTGGACTGTAGGACTTATCTTGGACACACCGGACTCATTTAGTCCTACACCGGAGGAGGATTAGAATCTTTTGAGGTCATACGTTTATTGAAAGTTCACATCCAAGAGACATTTTTGTCTCATCTTTGAAATCATGTTTCAGATGATCTAAAGGGTTAATCCTGAACACTTAAATGCTTTGTTGCACCATAACATATTCTGGTTTTAATTATTTATATTTGTCTTTAACTTCAGAATGGCACAGACAACAAACTTTTTATTTCTTCCACAATAGATTGAGACCCTGTGTCTCGTTTCATCAAATATGGTGTGAATGACAATAAAGACTCTGACAATAGAAGTTTTTTACTTAAAAAAAAAAAAAAAAAAAAAAAAAGGAAAATTTGTTCCTGTTTATGTTGCACCATTTTAAAAAGGTGAGCTTTCTTTATTTTGGGAGCATTTAACGTTCATGATGTCGGTGATCATGATTTTATTATTCCCAGGATGAACTGCGAGACTGGAGTTTTCACAGAAACTGTTTGAGAAGCAGGTCCAGGAGCAGATTATTCTGATGCTCACAGTGCAGGGGCAGCATGATGGAAACCAGTCCATTCACTCTGCAGCCACTTTTTGATATATTGTAAAAAATAAAACTGGGTATTTGTGTTAAAATTGTACAGTTCTGGAGGGGACAGCTGCCACAATATGTTAATGTTTCAACTTCTAAAGACTTTTCAAGACAAAACCTCCATTTCTGAACTTGAGGACTGAACTAGTCCAGGTCCGTTCTGTTGGTCTGTCAAGGTGAGCACATGATGACACGGGGGAATTTATCTCCAAGAATTAAACAGTCACACATTTAGCTGAGCCAGCTTCAGATGAACGCCTGTGGAGCAACAGCTCTGAAGCTCAAACGTGTAGAAGTACTGAGTCCTATCAGGCTTCAGGACGTTTCTGATCAACGTCCTTCATGTTTGAACAGTGCAGTCCCTGGCTCTGTGTTCCACCACAAGCTGTGAGCCGTTTGTGTTTCTATCAGAGACGATTGCATCATGATCCGGTTTGGTTAGACCCAAGTGCAGCAGAACACAGGGAGCACGAAGTAAAACAAGAATATTTGATTCAATAGTCAAGAACAACAAGCTGACAGCTTCTGATGCAGGGAAACACACAGAGACATGAGTAGAACCAAGACATCTGCTATGGTTGCAGAAACAACATGGAGGTGTGATCAGGTGTGGTTTAAGTAGGACTGAGGGAGAAATGAACGCACCTGGGATGATGACTAATTACAAACAGGTGTGAGTGATCAGTGGCTGGAGAGACACAGAAACAGAGTCAAAACACATGAATCAGAAGACAAAATACAAATCACAGACACAAGAACAGAAAGCACAGACACGTGTTGCTGATAAACGTCCACCTGAGGAACAAGCTTCATGAGATCATCCTGGTCTGATGCAAACTCTACTTGGTCAAGTTTCCAATTAATAAATTGCTACAAATCCTCATCTGTGCTTTGCTTTTTGTGCTGTGTTGAGAATACAGACTGAAAACCAAACAGCTTGATGTGGCAGGGTTCTCCAGTCAGATGAGGTCCATTGTTCCAACAGACCCTGTCAGATGTCACCAGGTGGCCTTCACAGAACGCGACTGACCTACACAGGTCACTGTGGAAAGCCGTCAAATTAAAGGGTCAAGTTTTAATTATGAACCGGAGTCTTTCTCTTGGCAGGTGACGTTCATCACTGTCTCCTCAGAGACATCTTCAGTGTAACTGTTCACGGAGAGTTCCTGAAATAAGTTGGAACAAATGTAAAACAGAAACGATCACCAGCGTTTGCTGGCATCATTAAAGGTCAAAGGAACGACCACGTGATGGTTCCACGTCGAGCAGGAAACTCTCACGTGCTGGATTTTATAAGTCACACTGACATTTAACAATAATCTCTGATTCTCTGCAGAGCAACACGCTGTCAACAGCAGCAAACCTTCTCATCTGCCCGAGGCCACAGACTCATAATGAATCGCTGAGGTTTGCTCCTGGACCCCCTCCTCCACCCCCAGTTATTGATACAGTTGGTTGAGAAGATGGCTCTATTTTCTGCCGGGGTGCACGATGAGTGTGGCACGTTTACACGCTGTATTTCACAGTGTTTACCCCGAGGAAGGGAGCCTGATGGAATCTGTATTGACTCTACAAATGTTTAATGAGCGAGCGGCAGCAGCTGGTCGCCCGGTGTTGATGACATGACACGAGACACGTGTGTGTGTGCCTGCGCACGGCAGCAACGGCCTCGAACGTTGCAGACGACGCAGCAGTGCGAGCTGTGAGCGCATGGGTGGAAGCAGCGCTTCACGCGTGTTGGTAAATTAAAAAATAGGTAGACCTGTTGACATTTGGAAAAAAATGAAACCAGAGAGTTTTATTGACTTGAATTTATTTATTTATTTATTTATTTATTTAAAAAGAGTGGTTTCAGGGAGTAAAGCAGCCAAAACACTGTGTCGTGTTAGAAGGAGCGTGGGCAGCCACAGTCCACAAACGCTAACCCTGTCATCTGGCAGCAGATTTGCAAGAGAGATAAAGTGAGATCCTGCAGGGGCTCAAAGCCAGCCTTCTTCTCTAACAGAGGATTTAGCCAGCAGAGACTAAAGGGGCTGCAGCAGAATTACCGTGCACGGAGACTGAACGAGTCATCGCATGTGCCCTGCGAGTTGCCTCCTTTTGTGCTTGGACACTGTTTGACGGGATGCTGCGAAGATTATTTTTGATCTTGTGTCACAGGTGAACATGGAGTCTGCTTAGAGCGTAGGTGTAAACGTGACAACAGCAGGCTTAAAAAAAAAAAAAAGTGATTTAGCTAATGGCAACCAGGAAGTGACCTCAGACATGACCACTGTTAGTCACAGCTCTGCACGACACATTTGGCAAATCCAACAACAATTCTAAAAGTAACAACCCAATTATTGATGAACTCTCTCATTTCTAGGTGTCTACAAAATCAACCAAAGATCTACGATGTCACGGTTTGTTCTTCTACGTGTTTCCTGTAAAGACAAAAAGGTAGTAGTGACAAGTTCATTAAATCACATTCAAAACTAATTATATTTTAATACATAATAACATTTAAAATATAAAGTGTTGTATACATTATTTATGTTGAATTTACTGCAATGTCAGATTGTAAGGTCTAACAAATGTCTGAATCTGCCAATAAAATAATAATTAAAGGAAATCATGTTTTCTTAATTAAAAAATGCTCAACAGTCACATTCTTGTAATATTAATATCTATATAGACATTTATATGTCAGACAAGTAAGTTGAAACCTCCACGCGAACTAAACTTGTGTACAGGGAAAGTGATCACTCTGAACCCCCTCCATCTGTCAAAATGGTCCAGATGAAAAGTTAACGGGCTTTTATAAACATCCACACCTATTAAAGATATTATTAGACGTTTGGACGTCGGGGGCTGCCGAGTCAGCTGGTGTTCAATTCTGTCGACCAATCAAGGCAGAAGTCCAACTAAACAAAGATGGTTTCACAGGACGTCTGAAATGCAACGGCATGAAAACACGACTTTGTAACGGCACCAGGATAAATACTCAGGAGAAATGTCCGTCACGTTTGGTTTTGAATATGAGGTCGTTCTCAGAGAGAACAAAGAAGTGATCCGAGTCTCGTGGGTTTGTTAAAGAAGACGCCAGCCGTGGATTACACATAGATTTACTAACTCTCCACTAACGCTGGTTTAAAACAATAAAACAGACCGCTCCATCTGACATGGCAGAGGAAGACACATCCTTTTCATTAAAACTTGCACAAATACATAAAAACAAGGGACCTGACAGATTATGTTTCATTCAACCTTTATTTCTACAGGTTAATCCCACTGAGCCTCCAGGACTCATTTACAACAGAGACCTGGTTTTAACAAAGTGATGACAGCAACAACAATAGACAGTTCTAAAAGAGGCATACAGATTACTTTATTTTTTTTCAAATTAAAATAAGATGGCAAAAAAAGTAAAAACATCTAGATTATAAGTTGAATGTAGAAAACTGAAAACAGGAACATGTCTGCATTGGTTCTATTTGATTACTAATAAAACATGTGTCCTTTTCTTATTGTGCTGTGTGGTTGATATAGCATAATTTATATTTAATTATTATTTTACACAAAGTGGTTTAAAGTTCGAGCCACGTCTTTGCTGTAAATGTTTGAGTTGCCACCAAAATGTGAAAATGACGCCAACAGAGTTGGATTCAACACACATTAATAATTTAGTTATTTTGCTAATGTTCACTGCAAACTGGATCACTCCTCAGTTAAAATTAGAATTTCATCTTTACCCCTATTTCATATTAATCACAATGTATCACATTACCTTGTGCATCAGATTTAAAATGAAAACAGGTAAAAACTCATCGTTTAAAAACATAATGTTAAATCAAAAGGCTTGGTTTCACTACATTTTGCATTTTTTTTTTTAAATATATTTCTTGATTTTGTTTGGTATTCTTCATTTTATTTTATTTTATTTTATTTTTGTAATTAATTGCAGAATCCTATTTTCTTCAGAGAATAAAAAAGGGAATTGCATCTAATGTCAAACTGACTCCTCGAAGCTTATGAGACAAAAATGGATAACACCAAACAGAACATACACATTTATCAGAATATTATATATTTTTTTTCTTTTTTGCATGTGAATTCTGTGTAGTAGCTGCTTGAAAGCAGCCATTTACAAACAGAGTTGGTAAATGATTCAAACTGGGATAAAGATTAAGTGAAAAGTACTAAAATGTTGGACAAATGAACTGGTGGGTTTGCAGGACTGGAGGTCAGAGTCGCGGTGCAGCGTGGTCCGGACCCTGGTGCACAGTCCAGCCTCTTCTCACGACGGCACTGCTTTCACCTTTTCAGTTTAATCATCGCAGAAGATATTAACCTCTCCCAGCAGGCTGGGGGCTATATAGTGTAGGGATTTACTCGGGGATTTGCATCCTCCTTTCTGCTAGTTCAAATCTCTGTGTCTTCTCAGATCAAATTATCATAACCATGGTCGGGCACAACTCCACCGTGAAAACACAGAGCAGGAAAAACGCTGTCAGCGATTCTCAGAAAAATGAAATATGGTTATTGTGCGGTGCTCTGCAGTACAATTGAAGTGTTATCCCCTGGTGCCAGTGTGAAACACATGACTTACTGTCAAAAAGCTGCGTGACTGACATACAATTCATTTTTTTATAAATTTGTTATTTATTTATTTATGTTCTCAATTATATTTTGTCTCAGTAATAATGTGTTTGCAGTTATATAGTAAAATGAAAGGATTTTGAACCTCATCGCCTCAGCGCTTCTGGTCAGCACATTGCAGCAATAAGTGTTTTCGTGAGGCCACAATGATGTCCGTGTTTAAGGAATATTGAACTGGATACTCGTGTCTAAAACAGATGCAGCAGTAAAAGTTTTCAGATGAGGGGAGGGAGTTTTCATTCAGCAGATTATGAAGACATCTTGAACTCTGTGGCGTGACTCGCAGTGATGTTGTGAGTCTGGAGGTGAATTAATATGATGAACGTGGAAACATTTGTTTTTTATTTATCTCACTCTGGATGTCGAGAGCAGACAGGGTGGGTCAGCACAACGTCTGGGTCAGGGCTATTCAACTAAACTGCTCCGGGGGCCACAGGTACTGAGAGCCAGAAGCTATATATATATGTACAATATAAAA
>JARVGV010001030.1:520859-534094 GCA_031762435.1 Hypsolebias longignatus | reverse complement strand
TTAGATGAAGGTACAAAATTCACAGCGCCATCTAACGACCCGGCATGGTAACTACAGCAGATTCATGAGGGCGGGGGGATTCCTGCGGTTGCATGTCAACACAGAATTCGTCTGTGTCAACGCGGCTCTTTTCCTCTAATTAACATACCCCAAACCTCCATTTCCCCCTACCGTGTCTGTGTAAACAGGGCCTTAATGCCGGCAATCAGTTCTATCCCTTCTCAGATCCTGAGTTTCCAGACCAGAAGGCCATGTTCCTGGCTGCCAGCAGGCTGTGGACCTCTTCATTCAGCCAAGGTTTTCTGTTGGGGTAGCTTTTAACATTTCTTTTGGTGGAGACGTTGTCAGTGCATGTACTAATGTACCCCAGTACTGAGGATTTGTATTGGTCCAGATCAAGCGATCCTCCATTTTCAGCAGAGTCTCTGAAAACTTGCCAGTCTGTTCTTTCAAAACAATCTCGCTGTATGGGGCCACTGTCCTGGATCCAACATTTAACTTCCTTTTGTACCGGTCTGGAGCGTCTCAGCAAGGGCAGATAAGCAGGAGCCAGTAATATGGAAATGTGATCAGATAATCCTAGGTGAGGGCGGGGTTTGGCTTTGTATGCATCTTTTACATTTGTGTAAACATGGTCCAGGGTGTTGTTTCCCCATGTTGATATGGTTACATGCTGATTGAAGTTTGGAAGACAGTCCTTTAAATTCACGTGATTAAAGTCTTCACCCACAATGCAAAGAGCCTCTGGGTGTTCACTCTGCAGCGAGCTGATCAGATCATGCAGCTCCTGCTGGGCTTCGTTTGCATTCACGCTGGGAGGAATGTAAACAACTGATGAAAGTCACTGAGAGAAATATGTTAAACACTTCATAATAGTTCACATTATTTCAACATAATGATTGAAAATAATAATCCAACTTTTTCATGTTCCGACTTGTTTCTCGAATAAAACAAACTTTATTAATGATTTGTTTTTCTTTCTTTTTTTAGAAACATAGGAAGAATAAGATAAACACTAGTCAGACTGTAGCTGACTGAGTTCAAGGAAAGGAAGTTTGTGGAAAACCTCAGACATTATTGGAGTCAAATGTAACTTTTAAAGAAAACTATTCATGGTGAGTCTGGAAGATGACCCAAGGGTCAAGGGTCATAGAGGAGTGAAGCTTCATGCTACAAATACACCAGTGCAACTTGCCTCACTTTCCCTGTTGCCGAGTAAAGTTGAACCAAGTCGGTACAACAGTGTTCCCAAACACGTACTTTGCTGATAAACTGAGCGCACTGAGTTCGCATTGTGCTTTGGTATCTTTGAAGCACAGAAAAATAATTCTGAGCTGCTTCACAATCCATTTGCCGTTGACGTGGCAACTGCACCTGTACAGATCCAGATGGAGCTGATTGAGCTGCAGTGTTTTGGGACACTAAAGGCAAAGTACGACACTGCAGGGCCCGCACAGTTTATTAGTTCCATTCCTGAAGCAACGCCCCAGCTGCGTCTGCATGTGGCTCGAACCTTGGTCATGTTTGGAAGAGCATACCTGTGTGAAAAGCTGTTCTCATGGATGAAGATGAAGATGAACAAAACAGCACACAGGAGTGATCTCAGTGACAAACACCTGCAGTCCATCCAGAGAGTCTCTGCAACACAGGAACTCACACAAACTTAAATGTTGCCAAAAGAAGATGCCATGCCTCTAGCGCTGACAAAATGACATGTTTTGTGTTTTAGCTTCTCTCCACTGGCTCCCTGTCAAATCCAGAACTGAACTCAAAATCTTACTTCTAACTTACAAAGCCCTCAACAACCTAGCTCCATCTTATTGTTCCATATTTCCTAACAAAGCACTTTGCTCTCAGACTGCAGTTTCCATGATGGTGGGCTGTCTGTAGACCACCTTAATCCACCTGCTCACTACTACCAGCTGCAGGTTGATTTCTTTTCTCATGTTTTAGCTGTATTGAGCTAACGACATTTTCATTTTGAAGCCGTGTAAATGTTAACTCTGTGACCTTTTCAGAGTGTGATTATTTCCAGGGATGAGACACCCCCCCACCCCCACCCCCATTCCCATCTATAGATAAAATGCTTGTTGCTTTCAGTTGTACTGACGAGGTATTTTGACACTTTACAAGCTTGAATCTTGCAACGTGGTGTCAGGGTTTGTGGTCATTTTAACATGTTTCTCAGGGTGGATTTTATACATGTGGTATGTGTGAAAAACACTGTATGACATTTTTAAGCAGTGTTAACTTGAGTCAGCATTTAGACTGGTGACGCGAAAATGTGGAGTGGCACTGCAGAAAAGTCACACCACATTATCCATCTTTTTCTTTCTGCTTGTGGCATTTTTAACAATTATAAGCTATAACCAGTCTTAGCATATATCTCACATCCAAACTAATTTATTGTGGTTCTGCCAATATTTAGAAAATGTGTATTTTCATATAAATGTTGAATTTTACACATCCATTAAACATTTGTGTTGTTATCTCAAAATGTGCAGGAAAAGGGGGTAAAATGGGAAAGTCTGGTGGAATTAAGTCGTAATCGATGAAAAGCTGTGATGACAGCCTTCATTAGTCAGCAGGTCGCTCAGCTGGGTGGAAACGTAAAGGGCAGTGGAGGTTGGTTTTAATTTTGATGGAGAATCCCTTGAGGCAAACAGTGAGATCATTTTCTCCAGAAAACTTCACTTCAACAGAAAATGAGTGGGTTAGGTGTAATGACACCTCTATACCTGTTTCAAGCCTCTCCAATTATATTAATCAGTCAGAGTTTCTTCAACCTTGTGCTGCCAGCTAACACAGCTCATGAGAATCCTGTGCAAAGATTACCTCCCTTGGCTGCTAATGAACTCTGGCCAAATGGGAGTGAAAATGGTGGCAGAGGCCCTGACTGTGATCACCGCTCCAGTAAAGCAGCAATTCACAGCAGTGTCTCTTCTGCACTCAGGTGGAAGGTTCACTACGAACATTGATTTCCCAATGCTAAATGATGCTATAGTGGCTGTGAAGCAGGACTTAACACCAATATTTTATGTGCACAGAAAATAAGTTGTTTGTAAGTGTGCATTTTTAGCTAAACAACTACAAGACATAACAAAGCAAAAGAGACGAATGGGCAGAGAATGTGTGGTTCTGTTCACTTTGCTGCCAGGAGAAACAGCCACAATAAGACGGTCTGCACTTGTCACCTCTGAGAACTGTGACTGGAAGTTTTAAAAACCAGAAAATACTTTGACAATAGTTTATTACAGTCAAGTGAGGGCTTCAGGCTTCTGGATACCCATGTGTTCCTGCAGTGGTGTACACTGTGCACGTGTGACTGTAAACTAAAGCAACTCCCTCAAACTGCTGATTGAACTAAAGAATCGGTTTGCTTCAGAGCAGCAACAGTGGCATTCAGTTTCACTAAAGCTATCAATAATCATAATTTACACAGCTTGACAATGACTGTTTGATGAAATGGAAACATCGATTGTTAAACGCATGAACAAGGTTCTATCCATCCTTACAAATCACATGGCACATTTTATTCCAGAGTTGAAACTGACCATCTTGAGATGAAATGAGACAAAGCTTTGTAACTTGTAAACTATTTTTAGGTGCATTCCCTTGAGAACTCTTGTGAAATGTTTGAAATAAGTTTTGAACAAACCTCAGCTACTGCAACACCAACTCCAAAATAACTGACAGAGTTGTGACCATCTTTGTTTAGGCTAATGCCACTCGGCCGTAGGGGTCTTTTTACCACTAGTGGCAAACATTAAACCAGGAGTGCCCAATACATCAATGGCACTCTACCTGTCGATCGCACAGGTAATGTGAGTAGATCACATAGCATTAAAAAAATTACGTCAGCCTATCATCCATCTATGAAATTTGTCACTTGACTGACATACAGGGCAGCCAGTCTGAGACCTGACCTTCACCATACATGTGCATGCAACCACACCAAAAACTAAAAGGCCATCAAGTTGTTTAATTAGCCTCCAATTTATTTCTTCTACACTCAAGAAAGGGCATAACATGAGTGGGGGAGCTGGACCCAAAAAAAACTACCATTTCCACATAGAATGGGAGGACTTTTATTCATGATGTCATATTTGAAGTGTGTTTGCCTCATCTGCCAGTCTACTGTTGCTATTCTGAAGAAAGGAAATGTGGAGTGGCATTTTGAACTCCACATAAAAACTGTGACACTGACTTCCTTCCAAAAAGCAAACTGAGAAAGAAAAGCTGAAGGAGAATTTGACCCAGCAACTTTGGAAGGATTTTGCAGACTGCAAGTGTTTTTCACAGCAGTTGGACGAGTTTGTAGACATGAATGACAGTGAATAACTACTGATACAGTGCACTGTATATGTATTGTGTTTTGATAGTCGGTAGACCACTTTGACTTGGTTATTTTATAAGAAGCTCGCATGCTGAAAAAGTGTGGGCACCTCTGCATGAAATAATTTACATGACCAGTCCATTGTGTAACTGAAGTACGTTTGTGAAACCACAGTGCATTAAATAGTTGCTTTCTTCATGTGGCTTTACTTCCATTAGCCGATCAGTCTAACAAGTTTCAAAGATTGTTTCCCAGCACCACCTGGAATGCATCCACTGAAGGCTTTATGTCACCGTAGAGAAAGACCGACTGCTGACAAAGTGGCTGAGCCTGTCACTGTTTCAACGAGTTTCCATGCATCTTGTCACACCTTCACCATCCCCCTTTGTGAAGGAAGCTCTGGCTGGCAAGTCTCCACCGATCTGTTCCTGAACAACGATAATTGGGCCATTAAGATCTCTAAAAGACATCCAGCATGTGGCAGAGATGGAGTGTAACAGCCTGCCAGGAGAAAGGACCTTCAACTCTTTGGCACCACTTGTGATTATGTCTTTGTGATCCTACGAAACGTGTCAAGAAGCCGCTTCTTTCACTTACTGTAAAACGTGGTGGAGTGGGAAAAACATCAAGTATAAAGAAGTGTAGGAGTTATACACTTGACTGAAGCAACTGAAGTACTACGGCTCTGAGAAAATGCTCAGTTTGGAGAAAGCTTCATATTTTTAGCTGTCCCAGAATGAGAAGCCCCAAAACAATAATGTTGATGTTTATCCCTTTTATGTTGTTTATTGTAAGTGATGAGCAGCTTTTATACCAACAGAATACTTTTTGAAAAATGATCAAGGGCTTCTCCAACATGAGTGAAAAATAACTGCATTTTCAGTTTGGGCCTTTTTCCAGCACTCAGTGAGTACAGATGCAGATTACATTGTCATTTTATTTTAGAAATTATATTTGAATATTTATATATAGTATAAATTGGCCAAACAAAACAACCTTTTTCAGTGATAGTGCATTTCTTTATTTCTGCACTTTGGACTGACCGTATCCCAGGACTCATTCAAACAAAAGAATGAAAATATACTAATTGAACACCTCATTATATCATTTGATACATTTCTGAGATGCAATCTTCTGACGTTTCAGAGGGTGAAGAGTGGATTAGTATCTGTCTGACTTTACCCCGGCTCTGCAGCCAACATAACTGAGAGGAAGGCTGGACAGGTCCTGGTACCTCAGCGAGACTGGCTGGTATGTGTTCGTGAAGAAGCCAGAACCCATGAACAATGTGCCGTGCTTGGTATTTTAAACTGGTGGAATGCTTTTGCATGGTTTTGTGTGTGTGAGCATGGCTTGATGGATGGAGGGGTGGACTTATGCAAACTCTTATTTGTAGTGAACCAGTGACATGTATTGATTACAGACTGTTTGTGAGATGAGTGGGGAACATACCATGACCTCTCCTGACTTGCATGTGAAACAGTGGGTGTAAAACGAGCTGTGCAGCATGTTTACAACATATTTAGGCCCAAGCAGCTACAATGCCTATTGTAATCGCTCTGTTCAGTCCCGACCTGCAATTTTTCCGCCAAATGAATTGGGCTTTTGGGGGCCTTTACATGTCCCAAAATTCACCAAATTTGGCGGACGTATCAGGACTGCTGAAAGTTTACGTGTTTTAAGGGCATGGCAAAAATCGCTACAGAAACGGCTCAAGAGCGCCACCTAAAAATTTTCAAAATACCCTCCACATCGGCCTTAGTTTATCGTAGAAGCATGAAATTTGGTACACTTGTCCAATTCACCAAGATGCACAGAAAACTCTCTGGCACCAACGTTGTATGATAAACAGGACGGCGGCCATTTTGGAATGCTCTGACATTTTTAACACCTTTTTGGCTGTTTATAGCCTCCGCATTTGAACAAACTCAATCTCTTTCAAACTTGGCCAGTTTCTTCATAAGGCATAGGGGACCAAAAAGTATCAAACGGTTCATTTCGGAGCATGCTGAAGGGGCGGGGCCAGAGGTCAATGTTGGACAGCTCGCCATGAAAAATGAAACAATAACAGCTCCTACACAAAAACTGTCTTAATACATCAAACCTTCAGTGATTGATCCACATCCGGTCCCCTGCAAGACTGAATGGTCAAATCAGGACATCACTTAAGCCACGCCCCCTGACAACAGGAAGGGTCAAGTTTTATGTTGAATGATCTGATTTGACCCCTGCTAACTAATCAGCATGACAGTGTGTCCAGTGACCCAAGACATGTTGGTGTAACTTGCGTTCCAACCCTTACTGTTTCGGGTGGAGCATGTGGATGTGGTGACGTGACAAAGTAACATGGAACGCCGTTGCCATACGTTTAGTTCTTAAATCCACAGATTTGATCTGAGGAGTACAAAAATCAGTATGATCGAACACTGCCGGCCCCTTGAACAGGAATCCATAATAAATGTTCAATAGCCTCCACAGCGCCCCCTAGAATATTTTAAAACTCAGCCCCAAGCCATTTTTGGACCAATTGATCTGAAACTTGGTGAACATCCGTATCTTCTCAGGACCTACGAAAAAGTCTCTAGGAGCCATGGTCCAAAACCAACAGGAAGTCGGCCATTTTTGGTCAAAGGGTCATTTTTCTGCATTTCTAATTCCGGATTTTAACAAACTCCTCCCTGGAATTTTGAAGGATTGCCTTCAAACTTGGTTAATATGCCCTTAACACATTGGACAGTTATCAAAAGCTTGCGTTTTCGTTTATGTTAAAGGGGCGTGGCCAGCCCTCAAATTTGCGCTTCACGCCATAAATTTCAAACTGCTATAACTTTCACATTGAAAGACCGAAATGCACCAAACTTGGCATGAGTCATCCCTGTTGGATGTAAACTGTGACGTCATTGACGCCCCGCCCCCTCAGAAATGGATGTTGCTTTTTTTTTACTTGGAATGCTCCCTCTATGACACCCTTGAACTAATCAGGATGATCCTGTGTTACAAGACATATAACAAGTTGGTCTGACTTGCTTTAAATTACAGTTTTCACTGGAGGATGTGGGCGTGGTGACGTGACGATCTCAGATGTGACACCGTCATCATATGTTTGGCTCTAAATTCCACAGATTTGAA
Organism: Hypsolebias longignatus; assembly: GCA_031762435.1. Classification (NCBI taxonomy): domain Eukaryota; kingdom Metazoa; phylum Chordata; class Actinopteri; order Cyprinodontiformes; family Rivulidae; genus Hypsolebias; species Hypsolebias longignatus. Next base: position 526,629 of record JARVGV010001030.1, on the reverse strand, counting down.
CCGAGAAGCACCAAAATCATTTTTGATCGATCATTATCTACTACTTGAACGGGCATCCATGATAAGTGGCCAATACCCTCCACAGCACCCCCAATATTGTTACTAAAGTTATTTCTCACTGATACATCACCCAATCTGGACGAAATTTATTGTGCTTTATCACTGAGCACTTCTACACACAGTGATATTGTGGTTTAACATATGACTCCAGTGCGCCCCGTACATTATTCAAACTGTTATATCTCATTGATAGATCATCTGAGCTGTTCCAGATGTATTGCGTGTCATCTGTCAGCACTTCTAAACACATTGGTATTGTTGTTTAAAACTTCACTCCAGTGCGCCCCCTATGTATTGTACGTCATCAGTGAGCACTTCTGCACATAATTATATTCAACTTTTGACTCCAGTGCACCCCCTACATAATTCAAACTGTTGTATGTCAATGATAGACCATCCGATCTGTTCCATATTTATTGGATGTCATCTGTGGGCACTTCTAAACACATGTTTATGTTTATTTTATTTGTTCATTTTTTTAATACAATACCAAGCAATCCCATAAATGATAACATACAAAATATAAATAATGAAAGGTAGCAGAAAGAAGAAAAAAAATCTTATATCTGCCCCTTTTTTTCAAACAATCAGTTCAAACAATAATAATCTTCCTAATCTTAATGATCTTTCACTTTCTTTACACTCAAAGTTGTACACACTCCCCCAAATCGACAAACATTTCTCTCTCAATATTTAACTTTTACACTTTGCAGTCATTGTGGAAGGGTTCAGGATAGGAGTTTAAAAATGGGTTGAGGTAGAATAAAAAAATAAAACAAAAACATTACAAAGGAAATGCCACAATTCTTACGACTCCTGCCCTTCATGTGTAGCAAAACGTTCAGCACCCCAGTGTTTGTTAGGGTTTGATCACTAACGTCTTAAAAGTTGTGGGTCTGAACACAAATGTTTCTACCTTCTAAAGAAGCGGACTGGAGACATTTAAAAAAAAAATGTCTAGAATCAAGTTTTTTTTTAAGTACTTTTTACTTTGGAAATGTTGTCAAGCAAAGCCTAAAGTCGTTGATGTGTGCTCAGAGTCAAAGTGAGAGTGTAGAGCGAAGAGAAGACCCATCAAACATTCAGGTCTAAACATTCAGGATTGTTTGAAAAGTTTTTGACCTTCTCAAAATTCAATGCATGATATTCATTTCCCATGTGAGGCATGGGTTTACGCACGATTTGGAACATATTTTAAAATGCTCAGTTGCTTCCTGTCCAAAGATTTACAGGTTAACTTATAAACTACCCTATAAAACACAAATGTCTCATCATTTCAAATAATCAGCTTTGACACAAGTGCACACACGTTTCTGTTACCTGTTTACCTGCTTCAGCTGGGCTCTCCATCTGAATGATGAAGAACAAAACTGCTGGGCCACAAGCAAAAGGTGATGTTTTATTTTTTTTTTAAATTTGTGCCTGCAGCCGGTGATAACTCTGGATGGGAGCATCTCACACTCCTTCATGATTGAGGGAATGCACACCATCACCGTTCAAGTGTCTGCAGGGAACACCATCCTACAGGACACCAAGACCATCGCCGTCAAAGGTCAGCATTCACTTTTTGCATTGAACTTAACTGTAGTTTAAAATCCCTTAGAGAAGTCAAGGTCAAGAGCTTCAGATCTTTTTGCAAGGTGTTCCAGGAAACAGGAGCCGAGTAAGGAAAGGCCCTTTTGCCAAATTCAATCTGCTCTGATGAAACATTGCAGGTAATGATGTCTTGGGAGTGCATTCTATCGCTGCATTGAAGACGTGACATGTAGGAGGAGATGTATGAAGGCAACTAACCAAGAAGTGATTTAAAGATGAAAATGTACCAGTGTGAGAGTCTGCATGAAGTTAATGATGACCAGTTAACCAATGAATATAGGGTGCAGTGATGGGTATGGTAGTGACAGCCAGTTATGAATCTTAACACACCATGATAGACAGCATCCAACATCTGCAGGGTGCTTGTAGGTGTATTAATTTAAATAATCTCACCAAAGTCAATGGACAGAAGGAAAGTAGCAGTTACAAGGTGTTTTCTAGCATTCAGAGTTAGACAGGATGTATTTCTGAAAAATAAACACAGTTTTACTTTCAGTTTCTTTACCATGTGTTCAACGTGAGGCTTAAAGAATTTGCATCAACCAAAAAAAGATCATCAATGATCTCCTGGTTGCAGCCGACTCTGGACTTTTATCAATTCTCATTCTCCTTGACCTGAGTGCAGCATTTGATACCATTTTGTACAATATTATTTTCGATCGATAATGTTCCATTGGTTTTTCTGGCATTACTATAAATTGGTTTCAATCTTATCTCTCTGACCATCAACACTTTGTCCAATTTAAGAATTTCAAGTCACAGTCCTCCACAGTTATTTCAGGTGTACCACAGGATTCTGTTCTCGCTCCTCTCCTGTTTATCATGCATCTTCTTCCACTTGGCCTTATCTTTAAAAAATTGGTATCAGTTTTCACTTCTATGCGAATGACACCCAGCTGTACTTCTCCACCAAGTCCAACACCACCCTTCCACCATCCTTCCTTTCGGACTGCCTCTGTGAAATCAAAATATGGTTTAATCAGAACTTTCTTAAACTGAACTCAAATAAAACAGAATTCCTCCTTGTTGGCACCACGTCTATCCTATCCAAATGTAATATGTTCACAATTAAAGTTGATGATGCCACAGTTTCTTCTTCCCCTACAGCTAAGAGTCTGGGTGTCATCCTTGATAGCACCTTATCTTTTGAATCTCATGTCAGTAACATTACCCGGTCTGCATATTTTCATTTTCAAAACCTTAAATAAAACCTTCATTCAAATCTAACCTTAAATGCACTTTTTCAAATGTGCTTATTCTGTTTAATGTCATTATGTATTTATCATTATTTGCATTTGATTTTATTAATATCTGTTTGTTTGGTTGTTTTTTTTTCCCCACCTTTATATTTATTGTTCGGTGACCTTGAGTGATTTGAAAGGCACCTTCAAATAAAATGTATTATTATTATTATCATTATTATTATTATTATTATTATTATTATTATTATTGTTATTATTATTATTATTATTAAAATTCCCAAAGTATTTGAAGGATTTGACAAACACAAACTCAATAGCAAAACCATTTGTAGAAAGGGTAGAAGGAAGGACTGCTGGTACTGACTTCCTGTTTAAAAACAACATCCCTTTGGTTTTATCAACATTTAGCACAAGTTTGAGATGGAACAAATCTGACTGGATGATGTCAAAAGCAAATTGCAAAAGCTGGAAAACATTAGCAACTGTTTTAGCTTAACAATAAACAAGTGTATCGTCAGTATAAAACTGTAAGGATGCATCAGGAATAATCTAACTTACATTATTTATGTACATTGTGAAGAGGGTGGGACCTAAGACTTAGCCTTGTGGTACACCATTGTTGACAGCTAAATAGCTGGAAGAAGTACCATTATGTTGAACACATTGCTTCTGATCTGAGAGGTCATTAGAAAACCAACTGATAGTATGGTCGTGACTGAATGAGACTAACCTGTTTAATGGTTGAACTGGGAAAAAAGTAGACTTGATGACATTCCAGTTGGAAACTTTAAAGAATGTGTTTTATTTGCCATGAGCAGGTCCAGCACCAAGTATCGGTTTAATACAAGGATGTATTACTGCTGGGAAGATTGGTGTGAAGCTGTGACATTTTCTAATTATCAAGTGCGTTTTGAACATTTCGCCAATGGAAAATGTGTGTGTGTGTGTCGGGGGGTGGGTGTAGGGGAGAATGAGATAACCTCTTCTTTTTTTAACTACCTGCAAACTCAACTGGAGTGAAACGACAATTGGCACATTTCCCTGAGAATAATGGCCTCCGACCAGTTTGAATTAACGGCTGATTCTCCCTCTGATTCTCCTCCACAGAGTTCTTCAAATCGCTGCTTTTATCTTTCTCCCCTAATCTGGACGAGTTCAACCCCGACATCCCCGAGTGGAGGCAGGACGTGGGGAGAGTAATTAAGAAGGCTCTGCTCCAAGTGAGTGATTTTCATTTTGTCTTTCTTCTTCCCTCCATCTGTCTCCGCCTTCCTGTCCGTCCATCTCTCTGTCTCAGCTTGCTCTTTTACAATTATCTCCCATGCCCTCTGTCCTGCCCAACACTCCAAGCTCACTGATGCACCGCGAGAACGCCCTGGGGCCACCCTGCGAGTCTTCATCAGACAGGTGTGAAGACTCCTCTGCGTGCCTTCACACCCAGGATGGCTTCATGATGGCGCCGATTCCTTACTTTCAAAAGTCTCCGATAAAATGATCTCAAAACTTTGTGCACTGGGGTTTTGGTGGAGACCTAAGAGTAACGATACCTGTCACGGTGTCTAATGTGAGTGCGCTCGCTCGATCGTAGGAGGGGTTGAAGTGCTCCGAGTGTGTGTGGGAAGCTCGCCTATCATCGTTAAGTGCTACTCATCTTCCCATTCACAGCTCATGAATACCTCGCTGAATTTGATGGCCGTCTTAGCGGCATATTGAGCACAGCAGCTGCAGGTGGAGGCTTTGGGAGAAATATTTTATGACGATAGAGGGGGATCTCACGAGCAACCTTGATAACCCCAAACTCCAATTGTGCTTTTGTGTCAATTGTTTTATTTTTTCCTGTGCTCTCAAATTTAAATATGAGGTAAATTCAAGATTCACTTGTCAGTTCTTAAATAAATGTACTCTTTCTACAAATGTGGTAGAATATTTTCTAAATATGTAAAACAAAAACTGTATTAACTGTAAAACTTTTAGTCTGGGAAAATAAAACCTTTAAGTCAAGTCAGGCTCCTGATGCAAAAACACAGAAGTACACCTTAACTACTGTATTTATCAATTCTGATAATCAGTTTCAGTTTCAGTTGTAGAATTGCGACACTCGCTGCATGGAGCAGCTCTGTTACTGTCATTCTGATTTGTTGCTTTTGAAAACTTTAATTCCTGTTTTTTCTGGTGTAAATCACTTTTTTGGATGATTATTTCCTCTGGTATCGGCTGCTGTGCAGCTGGAAGGACTTTTACTGAAACCTTTTTACCTTTGGGCATTTGTTATAATGGGTAACCATGGCAACAAGTTTTTTTTTTTTTTTTTAACAACCAGGAGCAGCTGATTAACATCTCAAAAGCTCATATATCTCAAGTGCAGCCCCAAATCCCAAATGAGTTGAAAAGGAGGTGCCGTGGACGAATTCCCGTCAACATGGCGGCAGTGCTTGAGTACCTGACCGCCGGGATCCTGGAGCTGGTGAGAAACTTGGCTCGTGACAACAGGAGGACGGGATCATCCTCCGGCACCTTCAGCTGTCTGTCCGTGGTGGCGAGGAGCTCGGCAGACTGCTGGGAGGAGTGACCATCGCTCAGGGAGGAATTCTGTCTGAGAGCCCCGCCGGATCTGACAGCAAGCTGGACACAAAACAAAACGGATTCTCACAAACGGCATACTCTATAGTGGGAAAAAATATATATATACAGGCGGTCCCCGACCTGCGGCGCCATCGACCTACGGCGCTCCGTACTTACAGCTCCGCCCCTAGTGACGTCATCGCGTCGTTCGTTGCCTTTTTTTTTTGCAGCATTTTATATTTTTTTCGATTTTTTTAGGGTATTTTGTTAACCAACTGCTTGGAAACACATTAAAACACATTAAAACGGCCATTCGAAGTTGTTTTACATTGAAAAAAACGTGTTTAAAA
>JARVGV010001030.1:450184-460925 GCA_031762435.1 Hypsolebias longignatus | reverse complement strand
TATTGTAGCACTTTGAGATTTTTGTTAATGAAAAGTGCGTTACAAATTGAATTCATTATTATTATTATTATTATTACATTATAAAGTGATGTAAAATAATGAAAACAGGAACATGTCTGCGTTGGTTGTTCCCAAGAACTTATCAGATGTTTGAAGCCTCTCAGAGAGGTCAAGGTCGAGAAATTCAGATCAATTTGCAAGATATTCCAGGTATGCACACGTGTCTGGATGAAATCGATCCAATGATGACTTTGAGAGTTTCATTCAAATCCATCTGCTGGTTTGTGAGATATTTTGCTAACAGTGCAGACTAACACAAGCTGACAACAGAAAAATATCCTTTTGGTGGCCATGGATGTACGATATTTGAAGTTAAATGACCACAGAGACCTAAAATTGCATCTAGCACATCCAAGCTGTCAGATCCGCCCACGGTTTGAGACTTTATAAATTAAATTATGATGCAGACGGCACCTTCTGAGGTCACTATCAGTATCATTCACATAACAAATCAAGTTTTAACAGGCCACGAGGCAGGAAACCCAGCATCTCACATGTTTATTTGACAATGACACAAAGTTAACAGCTCATAGCAGAATGAAACAGAAGCTGTGCAATTTGTCCTGCTGTCACAGAAAAACAGAAAAATGGAGGGGAGTGACAGCAGAGAGACCTGCTGGATGTTTATGTGAGAGTTGAGATGAAGGCCATTTTTCAAAAGCTGTAAAGACAAACAAAAGTGTTTCCATAAGAAGGACCAGTGTGTGAGGCATGGCTCCCCTCTGCTGGATGAGGTGGAGATGCACACTTTGAGTGAGAATATTCTGGACGTGTTCTTATTACAAGATCAAAGAATAAAGTCGTTCTTTGTTGAGCGTTTCAGTTTTGTGATGGGAGAGCCTTTAAATCTGAAAAGTAAAATGAGTTAGACTCCATGTTTTCTGTTGTCCACTGTATTTTTTTTTTTTTTTTACAATTTATACTTCTTTGGATGTAACTGGGACCCTGTGTACACAATTTTGTTCCACCACATGTACCACATGTGGTGTATATGACAAATAAAGAACCTTGAAGCCTTAAAAGATACAATCATATGTTTTTCAGAAATAGTTTATTTTCATAAAAATGCTTCAACAATCCAAGCTGTTTTGTTTATTTCAAATAAAGTATTTCTAAGTAAGCTGTGAAAAAAGCTTTAAAACATTTATATGCAGTTTTTTTAAATGTGCACATTCATCTCATGAAGTTTTCTCAACCCTGAATGAATAGAACACGTGTGTTATTAAAATGTGTTGTTTTTTTTTTTTATCCTGAGTCCAGATATTTCAGGCTTCATTTAACCATAAAACAATGTTTTTATTCTCCATACAACTTCAGCTGCTGCAGAGAGAAGCTGAAGAGAAGCTAAAGGAGCTGCAGAGCAGCTGAGGTCGTTCTCAAACGAGCCGTGTGTGCGTGCGTGCGTGTGTGTGCGCGCAATAGACCAAGCTTTTTCCTTAGTTTACCCATGTCCCAGGAGAAATTTGATAGTTGGCCCAGATAAGCCACAATTGTTGATTTTTGTCAGGCAGCCTATTTTTTTTCTTGTCAGCCTTAAGTCCTGCTGGTACTTTCCAGATCCAAAATTACCAAATTTATGGGCATTCCACTGGTCCATGCTATCAGCCTTCTTCAAGGTCGACTCCAACATGCTGGCCAGTCCTAGAAGCCATAGGTGGACTGCGATTCTCACAAATCGCTTCCATCTTACGGTTTAGCTTGTAAATCAGCTGATTTTGAGTACTCAGAGCATGAACCAAGCAGTCGCACTGACTCGGAAGCTTTGCCATGGCTGAAACTGCTGCTGATGCCTTCTTCAAAAGTTAATAACATAGGGACCTGCCAATGCCAAAAAGCAGAAACCCTGCTATCATGAATCCAATTATAATAATATAATTATAAATGTTTTTGGCATCCTCCTGAGACAGAATTGAAAGATACATCAGCTGCCAAACTCCCCATGATCCCTGATGTATCCTAGGGCTGGACGATATGGCCAAAATTTTTATCACAATATATTTTTTGATTTCGGTCGATAGACATATAATTCAATAAACAAGCCACTAGGGAGCACAAGCCAGTGTATCTCTTGTGCCGGTAAATTGTGAGGGTTGTGTCAGGAATGGCATCCCATGTAAAACACTTTTGCCAAAACCATAATGCGAGAAAGAACAAAAGCGTCATATTTGCACCCAGTGAGAAGGGACAACAATCTGTTATCAATCAGGAAAAGAATCAATGCGCGTAAAAGTGTGGTGGACTGGGGAAAAAAAGAGAAAACCTTCTGGGAGGGGTGAAGAAAGCGCCAGGCATCATAAACACTAAATTCTGACATAAAGGAGTTAATAATTTTGGATGAACGCAAGGGCGTGGTTATGCTTGATGACCAGCAATCCAGCTGAAGATCAAGCCAACATTTGAAGTTGCCTCCCAGTATTAAGTGATAAGTGGACATATCGGGAAGTAGTTGTTTAATAAGAATGGCCACTCCTCTAGATTTAATGTTAAAAGAGGAATGGAAATCTTGACCAATCCAGCTGCGCCTCAGTTTCAAGTGGTCCCCATTCTTAAGATGTGTCTCTTGCAGGAACGCCATGAGTGTCCCCAAACGTTGCAAATGATGCATTACCTTACTACGGTTTACAGGATTTTTGAGGCCCCTGCAGTTAAAGCTGGTGAAACAGGTCTCTCGGCCTACCGTTGAAGCTGGTGTCAAATGAGGATCAGCCATAGGTCAGAGTGAAGTAGAGAAGGAAAATAATAAACAGGAGTCACCCTGGTCACCTGGAAAAGAAAAAGAGGGAGAAAGACAGAGGAAGAGAAAAAAATTAATAAAAAAAGGGAACAGGCAACATACCAAGCAGTACACCTACCCCTGCAAACCAAGAACTTCCCCAAGCCCACTCATTCGCCAAAGTATCCCCCCAAACGGGACACGCAAAACCTCACAAAAAAATAAAATATCGCATCCAGCCTGCTAGAGACTGAAAAAAGGAAGAGAAAGTAGTATTAGCTACTGACACCCTCTTCTGGGAATGTGATATAACTGTAGCAATATGTAAGAAATGCACCACCTATAAATCAGCAGGTTTTGTAGAAACATAAATTATCTTATAAAACATGAAGAAGTATTACGTAAACAGACCCGTATAAGCCCGCTGAGTTGTATCAGCCACACAACTCAAAAAAAGCATAAAGAGAAAAATTAACAAAAAAATAAAAAAAGGAAGATAAAGGATCAAAATAAATCAATATCCAAAGTAGGAATCATGTTTGCAGTATGTTCACAAGAGTTTTCAAAATGCACTGTTGAAAACAAAAGTGTATTAGATAGTAATTGTATTGTTCAGAGTATTATAAACAACATGTTGTCTTCATCACCGAGCTGTGGCACCTCTGGAATTACAATGTGGCCAGGTCGACCATATTTTTAAGGTTTTTCTCAACAAAGTCTGCAGCGAGGGTTGGATCCTCAAATTTGTGAATCTGCCCATTTGGAAGAGTAATTCGTAATGTGGCAGGGAAGAGAAGCCCAAACTTGACTCCGGGGAAGGAATGTAGTTCCTTCTTCAATTTTATGAACGTTGCGCGCTTTTTAGCTACTGAGGGTGAATAGTCAGCGAAGATGAACACACATTTTCCTTTATACAATAAGGGAGACGACTCTCGAGCCTTTCGTAGAATCTCATTTCGTTCTTGAAACAGGGTGACACGGACCACGAGCGGGCGCGGCGGATCTCCCTCTGCATGCCTGGCCCGCGAAGTACGATGAGCCCGGTCAAGGGCAGGCCCAGTGTCAAGGCCGAGTAGATGCCGAAGCAACGTTGACACAAACTTCGTAGGCTGTTGGCCTTCGGATCCCTCCGGTACACCAACGAGGCGGATGTTATTTAGTCTGGAGCGACCTTCCAGGTCTTCACATTTTTTGGACAACGTGTCCACTAATATATTTAGGGAGTTGACTGAGGCCTCCATAGTAGTTAGCCTTCCATCTTGATTGCTAGCAGCCAGCTCCAATTTGTGAATAGTAGTCCCAAACGAGGCCATTTTAGCTTCTAACGGTGTCACAGCAGCTGAAATCTCCCTCTTAACGATAGTCGAAATAATGCTCTCAAACCTGTTGAAGAGATCCGTGCGCAAGTCGTTGATCATCTCTTGCATCTTAGCTAGCAGTGCGCTACTAACATCTGGTTTAGCTGAAGCCTCTTGGTCAGCCCCGCTGCGAGCAACTTTGTCGTTCTTCCCCATGAATAACTCCGGTACTTACAAGTTAAACATCGGATAGGTGTATTTGTTCAATAATAGTCCAGTACAGGCAGTCCTCGACTTACGGCGCCATCGACTTACGGCATTTCGGACTTACGCCGAAGCCCCCAGTGACGTCATCACACCTAACGTTGACTTTTTTTATGCAGCATTTTATGTTTTTTTTTTTGTTTGTTTGTTTTTGTTTTTTTTTAGGGTATTTTGGTAGATAATTGATTGAAACACAGCAAAATGGCATTCTAAGTACGCTGTTGTTGTGTTTCATTGAAAAAAACACATTTAAAACGACGTTTACGGCCGCCACGTGGGTAGCGCTCCGACTTACGGCCAAAAATCCGGAGTTACGGCCGCCACGTGGGTAGCGCTCCGACTTACGGCAAAATCGTGTTACGAAAGGGCCGTAGGAACAGAACTCGTTCGTAACTCGGGGACTACCTGTATTCTTAAGTAAAATGTTACTAAGAGAAGGTAAAAAATGTCCAAGGAGGCCAATGAGATGTATTTACAATGTTTACTTCAGTCAACTCTGAGTTCTAAATATATTTAACATTTAATTCATGATAAAAAACACTCATCTCCAAAACAGAATATCTATAACACTAGTGTTACTTTTTCAGATCATACTGCCTAATATTTTCAAAATTACTGAAAAAATGACTTTCCTATTCCGTTCAATGTTGTCACATTATATTTGACTAAATAAATTTGCTGACATTTGAGATTTTGTTAGCAGCGGCACATTTTTACTTATTTTGCCTTCAAATAAATTATTTCCTCAACATCCAACATGTTCTTATTTAATTTAACAATATTTTACTGACTACATAATTAAATGTTTCAGCTCTACTTACTCTTTCTTAGGGTCGATGTTCAACATTTTCAGAGCAGCATCTGCAGCCTGGTGTTTAGCAGCCTTTTTAGAGGAACCATGACCTAATTTAAAATACAGTGAGAAATTTGTTATAAAACATTACAATAATAGTTCCTATTTTATATAAAGTGAACCGTTAACCTTTGAGTCTATCAAAACAGGCATCGAGAACAACATGAGGAAAATCTTCTGAGATTTCTGTTTCTAAAAAGGAAATGTTCATGGTTTGTTTTGTTGGTAAAAGATAGTGTAGAACGTATTACAAAACTGAAATGTTTGTCTTCTCACAGCACAACTCTTCAATAAAAGTTTGATGCTTTGGTAAAGAAAACAGGACATATGGATGAAATATTTAAGACCAACTTAAATTCAATTATTTGTTCAGAGACTGTTCTGAACAGGTGGTACTGTGACCTACCTGTACACCTAATGTCTCCCACTGTCACACTGAAGAAGAAACTGGAATGGTGACCACTTCCTTCAGCCTTATCCATGACATACACAGGGGGGTTGCCAGTTGCAATGCCATATTCATGCAGCACTTGTATTGGTGTCTTCCCGCTCCATTGCAATTCTTTGGATTCTTGTAAGTTCAAGCTTTATGTTTAAAAGGAGACAAAAAGACTGATAAGAACTGCACATCTGCAGGGTGGAATATGGTCCAAACCCTTTCAAATGTTTTTTTCCAGAACCCACGCTTGGTGAGCCCAACTGTATCTAGTTGATACCCTAAGCTAGAGCTTGTCAAGTGTTTTTGACATCTTCAGAACTGTTGAAGAAACATTACATTGCTAAAAACACTGATCTTTTCATCAGCACCACAGTGAAAAGCTACAATCACAGTTTTAGTTTGATACAAACTCGTAAAATCTCTCCACAACACACCAGCCACCAGCCCTGATGTGAATTTGTTGGCCTAATGTACAAAAGTACAGCGACTGAATCAGGTGGAGGCAGAAACAAAGCTAAACGGGTATTTATTCTTTCATTCAACCTTTATTTAGGCAGGTTAATTATTAAATGGGTATTTATTGGGTATTTATTAGTTATTTAAGAGACTGTAGAAAATTAACTGCTTTTATCAATGAGACAGTTGTCATCTAGGTTATTTTGTAATATAAATATACAGGTGCTGGTCATAAAATTACAACAATATCATAAAAAAGTGTATTTATTTCAGCAATTTCATTCAAAAAGTGAAACTTGGATATTAATTCATTACGCATAGACTGATATATTTAAAATGTTAATTTATTTTAATGTTAATGATTATAACTGACAACTAATGAAACTCCAAATTTAGTATCTCAGAAAATTTAATAGTGTGAAAAGGTTCAATATTGAAGACACCTGGTGCCACACTCTAATCAGCTAATCAACTCAAAACACCAGCAAAGGCCTTTAAATTGTCTTTCAGTCTAGTTATGTAGGCTACACAATCATGGGGAAGACTGTTGGCCAAAAGATGACCACTGACACCTTGCACAAGGAGTGCAAGACCCAAAAGGAGAAGCGGAAGGAGAGGTGCTAAAGAGGCTGGCTGTTCACAGAGCTCTGTGTCCAAGCACATTAATAGAGAGGCCAAGAGAAGGAAAAGATGTGGTAGAAAAAAAAAGTGTACAAGCAATAAGGATAACTAGATCCTGGAGAGGATGGTGAAACAAAACCCATTCCAAAATGTGAGGAAGATTCACAAAGAGTGGACTGCAGTTGGAGTCAGTGCTTCAAGAACCACCACGCATAGACATATGCAAGACATGGGTTTCAGCTGTCACATTCCTTGTGTCAAGCCACTCTTGAATAAGAGACAGCATCAGAAGCGTCTCACCTGGGATGAAGACAAAAAGGACTAGACTGCTGTTAATTGGTCCAAATGTATGTTCTCCAATGAAAGTAATTTTGCATTTCCTTTGGAAATGAAGGTCTCAGAGTCTGGAGGAAGAAAGGAGGAGCACAGAATCTGCATTGCTTGAGGTCCAGTGTCAAGTTTCCACAGTCAGTGATGGTTTGTGGTGCCATGTCATCTGCTAGTGTTGGTCCACTGTGTTTTCTGAGGTCCAAGGCCAATGCAACCATCTACCAGGAAGTTTTAGAGCACTTCATTCTTTCTGCTGCTGACCAACTTTATGGAGATGCAGATTTAATTTTCCAACAGGACTTGCCACCTGCATATAGTGCCAAAGCTACTAGCACCTGGTTTAAGGACCATGGTATCCCTTCTTCTTAATTACCGGTAACTGACCAGCAAACTTGCCTGCCCTTAACCCCATATAAAATCTATGGGGTATTGCGAAGAGGAAGGTGTGATAAACCAGACCCAACAATTCAGAAGAGCTGAAGGCCTCTATCAGACCAACCTGAGCTCTCATAACACCTGAGCAGTGTCACAGACTGACTGACTCCATGCCACACCGCATTGCTGCAGTAATCCAGGCAAAAGGAGCCCCAACTAAGTATTGATGGTGTATTGCTCATACTTTTCATGTTCATACTTTGCAGTTGGCCAGCATTTCTAAATATCCTTTTTTTTTTTTGGTCATAAGTAATATTCTAATTTTCTGAGATACTGAATTTGTTGTTTTTATTAGTTGTAAGTCATAATCATTAACATTAAAATAAATAAACATTTAAATGATATCAGTCTGTGTGTAATGAATGAATATAATATACAAGTTTCACTTTGTGAATGGAATTACTGAAATAAATCAAGTTTTTCATGATATTCTAATTTCATGACCAACACCTGCAAAACCTGACTATCCTCAGATTACAAGCTGAATGAACAGATGAAGATGAACCATAAGAACCTACTGCTGCATTTAAAGTTTATTTTAATGTCAGTCTACAAAAGTACAAACTTGTAAAAATTAACAATTTAATGCTTTATTACTAAACATGCATATACTTAGATTAACTTGGATATAATTTAATGCGATCGATTTATGATACAAGTTTGTTTCAGCTGTGATGCGGTTACTGTCAGACCTTCCAGTTTGGACAATGTTCGACGTCACGTGAAAGAATCTCAGCAATAAACGATCAATGGTAGTTTTTCGTTAATCATAAACCAGAGTTGCAACTAAAATCTAATTTTCCACAGTTTTTGTTTTACTTTATATTCTTACGTAAAATGCTACTAAGAGAAGGTAAAAATGTCCAAGGAGGCAAATGAGATGTGTTATTTACAATATTTACTTCAGTCAAATCTGAGTTCTAAATATGTTTAACATTTAAGTCATGACAAAAAAACACTCATCTCCCTAACAGAATATCTATAACACTAGTGTTACTTTTTTAGATCATACTGCCAAATATTTTCAAAATTACTTTAAAAATGACTTAGCTATTCCGTTCAATGTTGTCACATTATATTTGACTAAATAAATTCAGCTGACATTTGAGATTTTGTTAGCAGCGGCACATTTTTTCTTATTTTGCCTTCAAATAAATTATTTCCTCAACATCCAACATGTTCTTATTTAATTTAACAATATTTACCGGTAACTGACTACATAATTAAATGTTTCAGCTCTACTTACTCTTTCTTAGGGTCGATGTTCAACATTTTCAGAGCAGCATCTGCAGCCTGGTGTTTAGCAGCCTTTTTAGAGGAACCATGACCTAATTTAAAATACAGTGAGAAATTTGTTATAAAACATTACAATAATAGTTCCTATTTTATATAAAGTGAACCGTTAACCTTTGAGTCTATCAAAACAGGCATCGAGAACAACATGAGGAAAATCTTCTGAGATTTCTGTTTCTAAAAAGGAAATGTTCATGGTTTGTTTTGTTGGTAAAAGATAGTGTAGAACGTATTACAAAACTGAAATGTTTGTCTTCTCACAGCACAACTCTTCAATAAAAGTTTGATGCTTTGGTAAAGAAAACAGGACATATGGATGAAATATTTAAGACCAACTTAAATTCAATTATTTGTTCAGAGACTGTTCTGAACAGGTGGTACTGTGACCTACCTGTACACCTAATGTCTCCCACTGTCACACTGAAGAAGAAACTGGAATGGTGACCACTTCCTTCAGCCTTATCCATGACATACACAGGGGGGTTGCCAGTTGCAATGCCATATTCATGCAGCACTTGTATTGGTGTCTTCCCGCTCCATTGCAATTCTTTGGATTCTTGTAAGTTCAAGCTTTATGTTTAAAAGGAGACAAAAAGACTGATAAGAACTGCACATCTGCAAAGTGGAATATGGTCCAAACCCTCTCAAATATTCTCTTTTTCAGAACCCACGCTATGTGGTGAGCCCAACCCCTGAAAAAAAAATATGATAAAGCTCCTCGGATGAGAAGCGAAACGTCTTCTGTTACAAATAAAAGTCCAGTTGTTTTTGTCTTCAACTTTTTTGAATTTACCATGTCCTGGATGACTGAGAATCTTCACCAGCGGGCGTAAAACGAAGATGCATTGCTCGAAGTATGCGACATATTTTTTGAAACCAATGTTAAACATGAACTGGTTTATGCTAATTGAGCATGGATGTTTAGGCTAATACAGTAGAGTAGTTTGAATGTGTCTTACATTTGGAACACAATAAAACTACAAACCTTATTTGGTCGTCGGTAGTTGGAGCTGGTGATTTATCGTGAGACATGTTCGGTGGTCTTCGGACTGTTTAACGTCGTCTTGTTATTTTTATTACTATTTAAGTTAACACCTTCTTGTGTGGAGATGAGGAAAATAATAAAACCCGGTAATCCCCATCCGGGTTATCAGCGAGTCTGATGACCCGGATGTACCATTTGTTCTAGCATCAAAGATGAAACCTAGCGCCCCGTCCTGGCGACGCCGGAGTCAACAATTCATGCTGTTGTCCACAGGAAAATAAAAATACAGTATGCAACTCTGCAGGCAAAATGAGTCTAAATTATTTTTTTCCCCCCAATATTGAGTTATTTTCAAATTCTCCATCTCATGAGCTTCAACATGAGTAATAGTTTGTTGGAATTTCAAAGGAAATTAAAAAGGTTAAAACATAAAAATGATTTATAAAAGCATAAACGTAAGAAAACCTCAATTTAAAAGCTAGACTAGGAAGATTAAATTATATTTTAAGCTATCATGATTGCTAGTTGTTGTTATTATGGAGTTAATTTTAGACAAATATACAAACTGGATTCCAAAAAAGTTGGGACACTAAACAAATTGTGAAAAAAAACTGAATGCAATGATGTGGAGTTGCCAACATCTAATATTTTATTCAGAATAGAACACAAATCACAGAGCAAAAGTTTAAACTGAGAGAATGTATCATTTAAGGGGAAAATATGTTGTTTCAAAATTTCATGGCATCAACAAATCCCAATAAAAGTTATGACAAGTCCATTTATACCACTGTGTGTCATACCCCTTCTTCTTACAACACTCAACAGACGTCTGGGGACAGAGGAGACCAGTTTCTCAAGTTTAGAAGTAGGAATGCTCTCCCATTCATGTCTAATACAGGCCTCTAACTGTTCAATCATCTTGGGCCTTCTTTGTCACACCTTCCTCTTTATGATGCACCAAATGTTCTCTATAGGTGAAAGATCTGGACTGCAG
>JARVGV010000861.1:46457168-46468503 GCA_031762435.1 Hypsolebias longignatus | reverse complement strand
CACGTGACTAGACCGCACCACCTGTTGTGTTCAACACACACACGCTCACAGATCGGTTCACTTAGCTCATGTCTGTGTGCTTTATTAACTCATTGCATACAGTACCTGTGTAAACACAGTACGGCAAGAAGGCACAATAATAATTACAATTTTCAACGTCGCTTGAGGTGGTGGTGTGTGTGGTCAGCTCAGGTCTTCTCCTCACAGGACGACCCACTAGCTTGTAAACAAACCCACATGCAAGGGTCTCTCAATATCTGCCCGACCGAAAGGGATGCTGCACCTCTTTTAAATGAGCTGACAGCTACATGTGCAGTAAATAATATTTCAATAAGGCATGCATTAATGGCTGCTGTTACAATTGTCCACATTGCCTCCAGTCCACAACCGGCACCCAATTCAGCTTGTCACTGTCCACGGACCGTCGTCCATGTTTTCTACCTGTTCAGAATTAATGTGGCCCCTCTAAAATGCGCTGCTGACAGCAAAATAATATTTCATACATAGTCTGATAACAGTCAGCTTTTTCACAAACAGAGACTTCTAAAAGTTGAAAGGCATATAACTCAGAAATGGTAATATAACAATATAAACATTAAAGACTAGCATTAGCATGCTAGCTCCAGAAACAAACTCAGCAGTTCTCACTTTTAGAGTAAACAGTCAGCTGAAGACTTTTTCACAAATAGACTTCTAAAAGTTGAGAGACAAATCAGTCAGAAATGCAAATAGGCATTAGATAAAGGGCTTTCAATGATTTAAAACCTACCTGCAGCCAGCCTGCTTGAGTCACTGCATGGCTCATTTCCCAGACAACAAAAAAAAAAAGACCAGAAGCACATGATCAGTAGGTACAGCTCACATTGGACGTGCCCAGGGCGTAGAAATCTGTGCCCCGCATCTTCTTATTCTTTTGTAACGTCGTGGAATAACTGTGCATGCGCCATGTTTAATGAGAGTCTATGGATAAGACGGAAATACGTCACCAATCAGAAAATGTTTTTTGAAACAAACAATATAACTCATCATTACTTATAAAATATTCATCATACACAACTAAAAACATATACTTTATGCATATATTTTGAAATATTTTTATTTTATTATTTCATTTGCATTAATGTAAAATGGTGCTCCAGAAGTTCCAGTGGGGCGGTACCCTAGCGCCCCCTATTGGCCAGCCACCCCTGGTCTGCACATTCTTCTTCTGCCTCTTACAGTAAGCAGCAAACATCCTCCATCTTCACAGTCCTTTTGATCTTAATCACCAGGAGTCACTGGTTGCTCTGACTTTGCAGGATCTGCAGCATCTTCCAGAATCTGATCTGTGAAAATATCAAATTAACAGCAGCAAATGGGTCTTTATTACAATTTTAGGCAATAAATAAATAAATAAAAATACATGGAAAAAGTACACTGAATAGTCTTTACTTTAAACCTTTTATGTCACCTCTGTCTTCATGTCTCGACTGCCCAACACATGATGTTCCACCCACAACAGAGAAAATGCTGGATCCAAAGCTGCTGTTTTGAGGTACACTAGATCTGAAAAGGGTGCAGTGACCCCTTCTTCTGCTCTAGTCATTTGCACGCTGATACAGATAAAGATGCCTTGAGCAGGGGTTTTTTTGTGCCTCTTTTTTTGTTTAGTTTTTTGTTTTATGTTCTGCCGATTTTTTAAAATCTTGTTAATTTGATTGGTTGTGCTGCAACTCAAGCACACAGGAAAAACAGAGGGAGTAGAGCCGTATAAAGAGAGAATTGCGACGCTGCCATAGACTTCTATATAAAGAATGGGATGCGGAAGTCACGTGGGTAAGAGAACCGCAAATAGTTCCAAACATCAGCAGTTCCAGCATTGAACGCAGTTCATTCTCGGTGTTTCAGAAGTGTTTTCTCCATTTTGGCGTTATGTCGCACCAGTAGCCACTCAAACTGACAGTGATGAGCAGTTTGGAACTATTGAGAGCTGCATGAACCATGTGACCATGTATCGGCGAGTTCAGTGAGTGTCGCACTCTATGGCTCTGAGAGGGATGGTCTGCATCTGTTAATACGGAATGATTATTAATGTTTTAAACTTTATATTTAGGGTAAAATATCGTCTTTTCTTGTAAACAGGTTCAAGTCAAGTCCCAAGTTATTGGTGTGAAAGTCAAAGTTAAGTCACAAATCTCTGAACATTTTTTCAAGTCAAGTCTAAAATATGAATTACTCGAGTCTGACTCGAGTCCAAGTCATGTGACTCAAGTTATCCTGCTAAGTCAGAAATCCTGACACAGGATTGTTGTTCAGTTCAGAAACCAATGACAAATTCATCAAACTGTGTTGTGCTAAAGTGTGGCAGTTTAAATTAAGCAAAGTACAGTATTGCTTATTTACACTGGTATGTTGGTTTTAAGAAAGAGTTATTTAATAAGCCTGAAAAACAATTAAAAAGGCCTTTGCTTGGCTAGTCGTTAGCCTGTTCTAGAGGAAGACTAAGGTCCCTGTTCTTTTTTTTACTTTTTATTGATAAGTACTTGACAGAACATCTTTTCAGAAATGACCAGACTATCACTTTAAGCATGACCTAAAGACAAGCAACTCATCATGACTAAAATACCTAAATCAAACTACAAACTCAGCAAACAGCCTATAGACAAGAAAGAAAACTGACATTTTTTTTCTGAATTCCTGTGTGTTTTACACGGCAGACGTTTTGACTTGAAGAAAAAAGGAAGGGCTGCATTTGATTTAGTTATACTTGTAAACATCCCCCCCCCCCCGAATAACCAGCTTGAACAATGAAAATGTGGAATGTAGTCCTCGTTAGGACACCTGTGCTTTCCTTGCTCTTTCAAGACAAAATGTCTGCTGTGAAATATGCCCCCAAGCACAGTTTTTGTATCTTATTACTCATACTTGCTCTCATTTAAGCCTTTTTACAACTGTGCTTTTGCTACTTCTATGTAATTGTAGCTACAACACAAAAAATATAATCTTAAGAGTATTCAGGATTGTGTATTACAGATAAATGAACTCAGCAAGTTGATTAAATCTGTAAAGCCTGCAGTGTAAGTTTAACTAACGGTGAGGACAGGGCTGAGCTGGTTGTTAACATGCAGGATTTTAGAGTTTTATTTATTAGTTAAAGGATAAAATATGTTATATATGTTTGTTTAGGACAGTTTAGCCAAGAACTCAGCCAAAACTAATACATCAGTACACATTAATATAAAGAGGATGGTTTGGACCTTTTGAAGTGGAGTTTTGAGGAGTTTATTTTTTAAATCAACAGTTAACCCTGCAGTAACACATTTTGCAACACTTGCTTTGTTCCAAACACAAGGAATTGCAAACTGAATCATTCCTCAGTGTACGTAATCACAAAAGTAACTTAAGTTTGTAAAGATATTTGCATGAGCTGCCACAAAAGTTCATAGATTTTAGTCATTTTAGCTGGAATTGGCCCCACTCAGTTGTATTAATAAGCTAACAGTGTCTAATGGGTCCTCTTCCAATAAATATCTGCAAAAAATGTATTATACTGTTTATTTTTAAAACTGTATGAGACAATCCTCTGATTTAAAGACACATTACTACTGCAGTAGAAGCCATCATCATCTGGGCTGCGTCATCATTTTTACCGTAGTTTTATGAATCAATCAAACTGGAAGCATTAGAAATCAGTCAGCTCTTTCATCCACCTATGATTACTCCACTTAGGAGTATAACATATGTCTGTCTCCACTCTGTTTCCAGCCCCATTGACACACATATATACAAACCTCATGCATCAAAGCCCTGCACCCATTACTGTGCAAAAGGTAAACATGGGGAATCCTGCAGATGTGAGCGCTCAGATACAGCTATCTCTGTGTTAATGTTTGCATGAGTGTTTGTGAATGGATTTTTTTTCTGAAGCAGTTTGAAAAAACTGGTGTCTGTGATGTTTTGCCTCCCATCCAAGACCTCTTGGGTAGACCAGAGAGCAAGAATCTTTTTAAAGTTTCACAGCTGGTGTCCTTCACACATGTAGAGATAACGTTAGAGCAGAGCTGGCCTGCTTTACTGGTGGCAGTTTACAAGGATACCCATGACTCCCAAAACTCCCTTGAAGGCCCTCCATATTATTCCAGGGCAATGACAGGTTAATAGGAGCCAGGTGGAACTTCCCTGCATGTCATGCAGCCAGCAGCTGTTGACTGACAGTGAGGTGTGGCAGAGGAAGAATGGGAGTCAGGATGGAAACACGGCAAGTTTTGAGCAACAACTACTTTTCTTGTCCACATCAGAAAGAGAGAGCTTTTCCATCCACCCAAGGCTGCTCATTGAACACCTGCACTAATGTAAAGGTCAAGGTTCTTTCTTGTCATTCACAATGCATGTGGTACATGTGGTGGAACAAAACTGTGTACACAGGGTCCCAGTTGCATCCAACAAAAGTGTAAATTGTATGCGTGTGTGCCTGACTTTTCTAGTTATTACATTTTAAAGTGTGTATATAACATCATCACAACATCAGTGGCTTTTGGCACATTCAGAATCACTTAATTATCCCCCAATACTGGAAGATTAATAAAAGAGGGGGAGGTGGGGATAATGTTTTTGCACATGTCTGTGTGTGCATGTCTGCATGTGTCATGTCTGTCTGTAAGCAGAATATCTCATCAACCACAGTACAGATTTCAAGGCAACTCAGTGAGATGAGAGCTCATCTACATTGTACAACTGTTAACTATTGGATTCAACTCCATTCAAGATGGCTGCCACAGGTAACTATATAACTGATGATCCCCCAGTAATATGGTTCCATGTATGTATTTGGTGTGCAATGCAGAGATTGAGGTCTCCAGTACCTTGTGGATTGGGAGGGCTATGGTCCAGAGGAAGGAGCATTCCTCATTCCTAGACCTAGACCTTTATATAAATGCCTAAATGGCCTCTCTCCCCTCTACCTTTCTGAGCTGCTGAAACCATATGTTCCCTCACAGGCTCTGAGATCATCCAATCAGATGCTTTTGGAGGTTCAAAAAACACGACTGAAGCTCTGAAGAGATCGGGCATTTTCAGTCATCGGCCCCAAACTTTGGAACAACCTGTAGGGGTGCAGAAAAAAATTGATTAAAAAAAAAAACTAGATTCTTAGTCCTGGTGATTCAGAATCGATTCTAAAAGCCCCAAAATCTATTTTAAAATGTGTTTTATTTTATATTTTTTCTGCTCCTACTCCTGAGCGTATTGCATATTGCATTCTGTGTCCATTCAGCCGCCGTACAGCAAGCTAGTTAGCCAGCCCACTTTATCTGAATGGAGCCTGCTAGCAAGGGGGGAGACAGCGTGATTGAACTTGAGCCTTCGTCTTTAAAAATCATTTCAGCTCTGAATTGAGGATAAAATGTGTTTATGCTTTCTGACTATTATTTCAAATGTTTTATGTTCCTTTCAATAAATGTCATGGTCTAGCTGACCTTGTTTTGCTTGTGTTGCAGCTGTATTCAATCTTTGCAGGGGAGGATGTGTGCAGTTAGGGGGGCTTGGGAGAGAGCTCAGTTGAGCTTTCCCACACGCTGCCCTGACAGTAGAATCAAAACATGTTTTTTATGAGTCATCTCTCGTTGCTTGGGAGCAGGACTTGGCCCGTCCTGCTTCGTACGCAAGGAAGCGAGTTGGCATAAACATGTTGTTTTGTAAGATAGACCTCTGCACGCTATTTTACTATAGGGGCGGGGGGAATTAGAGTAAAAGGGAGAGCTCGCTCAGAGCTGTTTAGAGTCTCTCTGGAATCTATGATCAAGATGTCCAGTGTTGGTTAATGGGACCTCATTTAGCTGTGCGGCTCTCCAGCTGGTGTCAAAAGGTGAGGTCTAAGAAAGTGTACATTAACCTGTGTGAGATTGTGCATCAAGTGTGTTGAATGTGCAATTGTTGTGTTTGCTTGCTTTATCTGTGGCGGTATTAATAAATGACACTATTAATTACTAGCAGATCAAAGCTGTGTGCTGTGTGATCATTTTGTGCCGATCCTTTTCCGAGCCCTGAATTTTCCACAAAACACTGTCCAAGATCAAAGATGAAAGACAAAATGTTTCTTGCAAAAAAGAAACTGTCCAGATGACATGATTTACATTTTTTGTAAATTATTTACCTGGGTGATTGAGACTCTTTTTCTTGTTCTTAATTATCTTTCGCCAGATTGAGTCTGAAGGATTCCTCCAAGTCAATTTCTCACTGCAGTTTATTAAGAGAGTCTAAACTGGTCTCATGGTATGAAGTGTATAGATCTCGTTGAGGGCACCCTTAGTATCAGACTTGCATTCCAAAACCTTAGCCACAAAATGTTTAGAGGGGTACAGAGGAAAACAAAGTTTGACTATTTTGATAAATAGTTTGCTTTGGATTTTGATTGAGAGAAATTACTTCTCTAAATCAAGAGGCGGCTTGATTGAGAGAATTTGATTGATTGATTGATTGATTGATTGATTGATTGATTGATTGACTTAGGGGGCAGCTGTGGCTATATGGTTAGAGCAGTCATATTCCAATACAAGAGTTGGGGGTTTGATTCCACCAGCAGTCACATGCTGATGTATTCCTGGGAAAGACACTGAACCCATCATTACCTCTGATGTGTGTCCCATTGGTGTATGAATGTGATAAAGCACTGATTATTCTCTGTATAGATCTACATGTAGTAGAGTGCTGTATGAATGGGTAAAATGAGGGCATAGATTGTAGTGTAAAGCGCTTTGAGTATCTTGATAAGATAGAAAGGCGCTATATAAGCACAGTCCACTTACAGTCCATTTACTTAATGTTCAAGTTCAAGTATCATTATTGTCATTTATTTCACACGGAATTGTGTACTCAGGGTCCCAGTTACACCCCAAAATAGCAAAAATATAAAGTATAAAAGAAGGAGTATATAAGATCTAAAATACAAAGTTTTTTCCTCACTCACTCTCTAGTAAGATGGACGACTTTTCAGCCCTCTCCCGTCTCCCTCCTTTTTTTCCCCCCCTTTGTCCTGTTTGGCATTGATGGTACTCAGAATTGTTGTCTGAGTGTCGAGGTGATACCCAACAGATTTACTTTCACAAGCAGAGCATTATGACTAGCCTCAATGCTCCACTTGATGTATAAATAAAACTTTATTAGGATTTGCTTTGGGTTTGTTTAAGATGTAAAGGACACTGGGATGAAAAAACAAAAATGAAAACAAAGCTATAAAAGTGAGAGAAAGGGTAAATGAGAAAGAAGGCAATAGGAGTAGAGAGAGAGAGGTATCAAGAAAACACACGTCAACGTCCTCTAGACCTGCAGAGAGAGAAAAAAAGAGACAAAACCGAGAAACCACAACAATAAAACAACATATACAGTATAATGATACAAATAACATCATTAGAAAGTCTTTTATATGGTACATGGCAATACAAGATGTATTTAGTTGCCACCACAACTCAACTGAGTGTGTATCTGATAAACACCTGAATCTAAACACCTGTGTGAGCATGCTTGTCACTATAAGATTTCCCCTTAAGAATGTTTAATAGTCAAGTCAATTTTATTTCTATAGCACAGTTAATAGTGGAGGTGAGGACCCACAGACCTGCCCCCATAGGACACAATGGTAACACAGGGAGGACCAGAGCCACAGACACACAGCGGCCCCCAAGCCCGTAGCCCCGGGAGTCTCCGACGGGGACAGCTGCACTCTTCCAAAGAGAAACAGAGGGAAAACCCGGGCGACCCCCAGCAACCACAATGCAAAAATCCCAGGAGGCTGCAGCGACAAGACCACAGGTCCTTAGTTTGAAATGTAACCAGAAGTTCTGAGTTAAAAGAGGCAGAAAGAGAAGTTAAGGAGATGCTGCTAATGTCGAACGGGCTCACACAATCTGCCTGCTGTTAAACTCAGGTTATACTTGCTTAATATGTCTTCTGATACATTCGTCCATTCAGGTGTAGTCCTTTAGTAAAGCTTGGTTTTTTTTTTTCATCCAATCAGGTGTGGCTCTTGAGATATACCTTTCTTTGGGATACCTCACACAATCTTTGGTAAAACATTAATAAACAATAAAAAAAAAATGTTTTTTTTATTTGAATCAAAATAGGGCTAAATTTGAATATTTTTTTAATTCAAAAGCTTTTAGCATTTGGGCGACTAAAAGACCTCAGTAAGCTAAACAATGGCTGTCTACAAAAAGGCAGCAAACAATGACTGATAATACTAGACAATGTTGAAAATCCAAATTCAAAGACTTTTATACAAAATCAAAAGAAGTGACAGGAATATAAACAATAACCATCCTTGTAAGCTGTGTTCCAGACACAATCACTCCATGAAAGAAAGCTTTCAAAAAACAAGCAAAAAAGTTATCTGTTCAATGGTCTTTGACAACTTCAACAAAAGGTAAAACAACAAAAGTGAAGCACAAATTGTTTGGTTTGTTTAAAAGACAAAGAGCATCCTAATTTCTGTTCCTAGTTTTATCCTCAACCACTAACACAATGATGTTCTTACCCATATGTTAGCAAAATACCCCATGAACCACTGAATATATTAAAGTAAAACGCTCAGATAGTAAATGATTGGAAGAACATCTACTACATAATAACTTTCATTAAAGACAACCTGATTTAATACGGCCACCACAGCCAACTGACCTTAAAACCCCCAAAATAGCTATACTTATACTTAATATTACTAATACTGACATACAATTTGACGTCGTCAGATTTATTTATATAACATATTTAAAACAGAAACTGTACCAAAGTACTTAACAAAAAGATCACAGCATCAAATAAAAAGTAACAAGACATAATTACAGCACATGGAATAAAAATATAAAATGCACAATATACTGTAATTGGAAACAATGAAATAGTAAATCAGATCACCCTGTGTCAAATGTTGCAGAATAATAACAACAACAACAAAAGTATAAACTCAGTCAGAAAGAATGAAATACTAAATCAGATCAGATGACCGTGTGTTAAACAGGAATAAAATAAAAAGCATAAACACAATCAGAATCAATAAAAACTAAATCTAAATCTGATCACCCTGTGTTAAATGTCAGTGAGTACAGATGAGTTTTCAAGAGAGTTTTAAAAGCGGAGACTGACGTGGCCTGTCAAATGTTGATGGGCAGATTGTTCCAGAGTTTAGGTCCCACGACTGAAAATGCTCGAACTCCTCTGAGCTTCAACCTGGTTTTTGGTACCACCCAAAGCAGCTGGGCACCCTGTGCTTTTCACGGATGAAAGCAGGTCCACACTGAGTTCATGTGACAGACATGACATAGTCTGGAGACACCATGGAGAACATTCTGCTGCCTGTAACATCCTCCAGCATGACCAGTTTGGTGGGGGGTCAGTCATGGTGCGGCGAGGCATTTCTTTGGATGGCCACACAGCCCTCCATGTGCTAGCCAGAAGTGTCCTGACTGCCATAAGGTACCAGGATGAGATCCTCAGACCCACTGTGAGACTATATGCTGGTGCAGTGGGCCCTGGGTTCCTTCTTATGCATGGCAATGCTAGGCTGAAGTGTGTCAGCAGTTCCTGCATGATGAGAGCGTTGATGTTATGGACTGGCCTGCCCATTCCCCAGATCTGAATCCAATTGAGCACATCTGGGACATCATGTTTCAGTCAATCCACCAAGCCCACATCACACCACAGACTGTTCAGGAGCTAACTGATGCTCTAATCCAGGTCTGGGAAGAGATCTCTAAGGAGAACATCTGCTGTCTCATCAGGAGCATGCCCAAGTGTTGTTGGGAGGTTATACAAGCACATGGAGACCACACACTCTACTGAGCCTCATTTAGACTTGTCTTGAGGAATATTCACTCACATTGAATCAGCATGTCACATTACTTTCCAGTTTCATATTAAGTATGAATCGAAATCTAGATCTCTATGGTGTAATAATTTTGATTTACATTGATAATTTTTGTTATTTTCTTCTCAATCTATTATTAGCACAGTGGAATTGAGTTTGTCATTGAGAATACTTAGAGAGGAACTTACCCCAAAATTAACTTATTTTGGCTGATAAACTCCCTGGAATGTGTGTAAAATGTTGTATAGCACCATGTCTGTGTTGATTTTCATGTTTTTGTGGTATTTGTTCAAATCGGCAATATTTAGTCAAAAAACGTGTTTACACTCCCTCTATGGGTTGAACTGTGGTATTGCAGTCTAATTTTCCTATTGGTCAACACGTGTCTGGGTATTCTGTTGTCACAGCCTCTGCTGTGTGAGTATAAAAGTGAGCCCCTCCCCCGCAGAGATCGGCAGTTGGATTAACCATAGCAACATAGCATTAGCATTAGCATTGTGAGTATTGGTCGATATGGGTGTGACAAAACAGAAAACAGATGATACACAAAGTTTTGCCACCACCTAAACATCATTTTAGGACATGCACATCCTTTTCTCAACAAACTCGTTCTTAATTCTGGGGGAGGAATTGTAACTTCATTCATGACCTCTTGTTTTTATTTTAATTTTTCCAGGTTTGTCTTGGCAGGATGACATTACTCAGCAGGTCATCTCCAGAGAGCTCTCCAAACTGAGAAGTGTCCCCCTCCGCCAGCAGAACTCACCTCCGAGCCGCCTGGCGACGTACGGCAGCTCTAAAAACAGACAACCAAAGCCGGCGCAGGCTGAGCTGAGCACGAACTTACAGCAGTATCTGGCGGGGCTGGGCTTTTTGCCGCATGCTGAGCCACAACAAACAGGAGACCAGCGAGATGGAGGCAAGACCCAGGTAAGACTCCAATACGGTGCAAAAGCAGCTGGTAAATATACGGTATATAGCGACAATTACTGAAATATAGAATGTCTTGGGGTATAATTAAAAGACAGGGTTGTCATCAGAACGTTTTTAGAGACCTGACTGAACATTGTTGGATTTTTACATGGATTACTGAGCTTGAACTTTGGACTTTTAGAGACAGTTTTATTTTATTTTCAACATACTGTATGAGATAATTTAAAAATATCAAGTTTGAAACATCATTTCATAGTAGTACCACTTAAGGTGTTTCTATAAACCAGGGGTGCTCAAACTTTTTCCCTGAGAAGGCCAAATTTAAAATCTATCAGATTTGGCTGTAGGTCAAATGCAATAATACAAGAAATGCATCTACATGTACAGTACTTGTTTAAGTAAAGTCCAGTTATTTATTATAGTTATTTAACTTTCCATTCCGTATAAAGAACATTACAGAACAGACTGTGTTGGTGGGGGGGTTGTCGGGTGGGGGGGGGGGGTCCTCTTCCAGAGAATTTTGGATAAAGTAGATGCCATTTCCTGCATTCTGGTGCATTTTACAAA
>JARVGV010000861.1:46298602-46309264 GCA_031762435.1 Hypsolebias longignatus | reverse complement strand
TTTCTTCTGACTCATGTAGCATTCTGTGAAATATTGGTTCTAGGATGTTCCAAAATTCTTTATAAAATTCAGCTGGACAGCCATCAGGTCCTGGAGCTTTCTTATTAGGCATGTTTTTAATGGCTTCATGGAGTTTTCTACAAAATCTTACTGATGGTTTCTTTATTTTTCAGGGGTGCTGAGTTAAGATTTAGGGATGCTTGAACACCCCTGGAAAAAGGCTAAAATAACCACTGTTGAATAGTATGATTTTGTTGACATCTTATTTGTTTTCTTATGTTCTTTGAGCTCATTTGTCTGTGTGTTTTTACTGCTGTGAAGATGGAAATGTGGTAAACTTACTTTTTCTATGACCGGCTATGTTTGACTGTCTCTGCAGTTAGTCACTGGCCTTCTGGCACACAAGCATTGTTTTACTTGAGGCTACAGGAAGGTCAGATCCAAAATCAATGAGGAAACTGTTCTGCTGCCCTAATCTCTATTTCTGCTAAGCAGGATCCTCTGAGAGAAGCGAGGATATCAAAACCCTCCAAATGGGAGGATCATTAACGTGAACTATGAAAGGAAAAGGAGGGATGAGTGGAAGAGATGAAGGAAATGAACTGAATGAGAGAAAGGATAGCTCTTAGGGGTAATACGTAGAATGTGCTGGTGTAACAGAAGTCAAGCGTTTTCTTGGGAAAAAAACAACAACTTTAAACTAAGCAGAACGTTATTCTCTGAAGCCGTTTTAAACGTTAAATCACCCAAATGTGAATATGACAAACACTGATTCATAACAGAGTAATTGTTTTAAATATATAATACATGAATAAAAATGACTAAAATTATTGTTAACTTAAGAACAAATAAAGAACCATTTTAGTTTGTGTTCAAAACTGAAATTTAACAGGCTGCAGCAGCTTCTTTAATACAAAAAGTTTCGATTGAGAGCAGAATACATAATAATGTTGTCTCCAAACCTTGTAAACCTCAGGGGGTTTCTTTATTGTTTCCTTCCCTCCCCCTCTGCTTTTTCAGAGCAAAACTGATATTATGGGTTGGAAGCATTTAGTGAGTTTATAAAATCTCACACTGAGTTAAAACAGTGAACTCAGTTCAAATTTCATGTCAGTGGACCTTTAAAAGCTATAAGGAAGCGACCAGCGACGAGCAGTATATGAAAGAAATTATAAATGCCCTCGAGAAAGGAGTGAACTGAGCCATAGCCAACAGTTTTAGGTGCATAGTGATGAGTATAGATGGATTGCGGTCACACAATTTACAGTGGGAAATAGCTGAACGCGTGGCATCTAATTCAGCGACCTATTTGGCTAGAGAGATGCTGGTCGCCGCGTCATTGAAGGAGATAGTTATAGTGACCCCAACTCATTTATATGAGGGCAAGAAAGCTAGGCTGTTGACCACTGTGATTAAGACAGGAAAGAAAGCGAGTGAGGGACCTCCGACAGCAGAGGAACAAGACAGAGAGGGGCCCTCAACATCAAAAGACGTAAGAAAAAAGGAGAGATTAGCAGGGAATGATCCCCAACCACTAAAAGTACCCCTGACCTCACCAGACAAAGAAGAAGCGGGGCAGAGATGTGGGAAGAGAGGTCAGGGTACGAAAGGTCTGCTAAAATAAAACCATTAAATGAGGGAAGTGAAGGGAGTGACTGTGAGGGTTCTTAAAGAGAACCAGACCAAGACCTGAGCAGGGGAGAGATAGACAGTGAAGAAAGTGTCAGCTTAGGGTCAATAGCAGTCCAGAGAGATGACCCACATAGACCCTTGAGAACAGGGGCGAGAAAAGGACAGAAAGAAACCAGTAGGGATGTTTGATGTATTTAAAGTGTCTGAAAAACTAGCCCGAGACCCAACTTGGGGCTCAGTCCAAGCCAGCGATGAGTGCTGCACGTACATTCCTGAAGCTGGGCAGAACCATTAGGACATCCCATCAGTGTGGGCTGATAGACTAGAAGAAACAATGGAATTGACCGTCAAAGCAACAATGAGAGAATATGCTAACATTCTGATGATGCCCTCAAGCCCCACTTTAGTCGCTCACACAGACCTGACCAGTAACTTTAGAATAGCATATTTGGGAATAGCACACAATGTGATGCTGAGAAGAATGAAGAAGTCAGTCTACAAATATGCTAGGGAGATAGAAAAAAGGCTACAAGATGAAATCTCAGCTGATGAGGAGGAAGATCCAAACCAGTTAGAGAACCATCCATCGTACTATATGCCTCATTCAGACCCAGAACCAAGACAGGTTGAACCACGACAGGTCCCAAGCTCGGAAACGGATAGTTATTGTAATACAAAAAATTGAAGACCTTAGTGAGGGCAAAAGGGCCTGAAGAGACCATTGAGAACTACATCAAAGACGTGTGGCCCATGGTCAAAACTTCCACCAACTGTGATGAGGCACGAAAACTGTGGCTAGGTAATATCACCACGAACCCAGTAGGCAAAGAAGAGTCAGTCCAAGACCACTATGAAAAGTTGGTCCTGGAAGACATGGATGATGAAGACGCTCAAATCTCAAATCAGGAGGGCAAAAATACGTATGGACCAAGGTCAGCGCCTCGCACCAGTCTGGTATCAACTAAAAAAAACAATCACACCTAAAAGATATGTTAAGGCCTTGAGAGTAGTGACACAGGGCAGAAGAGGCAAAATCATTTTTGCCAGGATGCCCCTGCTTGAAACACCAATCCCCCAAATAGATCAGGCAGTGAAATCGTAGGATTTAGAACAGCAGTTCTGGGAAGAGCGCAAGAAAAAAGAAATAAAACAAAGCCCAAAACAACCAAAGGCAGCCCATAACCCGCTACAACAACAGCGGTACAGAGAGCAACCCCCGAGGCAACCAGATGCGTTATAGAGAGCAGCCCACGAAGCAGTCAGAAACGCAATAGAGAGAACGACCGCCTAGGCAGTCAGAACAGCAGTATAGAGACCAAGAACCGAGTCGATTTCAAGCCCCAGCTTCAAGTTCAACACCACAAAGGGGGGCAAATACTTACCCCCAGAAGAGTATGCAAACTAACCCCAGAAGAAAGGAAGGCCCTCCATGAGTCCCGCTCGAAAGGGACTGGAGGACCTGCTAAATAATGGCCGATAGGTTGCGGGTCACCCTAGAAGGTGTTTATTGGGATGGGGATGAAATCTACACTGAAGTGGAGGGAGAACCTTACCTTATAGACTCTGGGGCACAGGTGTCTATGGCTCGCAGAACACCAAAAACATTAGGACACCTAACGATTCAATTGGCTAGTGGAACTGTAGAAAAAATACCTTTTGGATTATGGCAGGGAATTGTGTGGATAAAAGGGCCTTATAACCTCATGACGATTACAGATTTAAAAGAATTGAGGAAACCAAAGAAAAACCAAAGGGCATTAAGTAGACGATTAGAAATGCTCAAATCTAGGTTAGTAAAAGTAGGCCACACACACGAACAAAAGATGGTTGAAGAATGGTATGAACCTGTAAATATCCCTGAAGTAACAAAATAAAAAGTAGATGAGAGTGACTTCTCTCCAGCTGGAAAAGAGAAGTTAAAACAGATTATTGATTCAGCCTCAGCGGCCAGATTTTAAAATGATTGCGGAGACCTCGGTCCAAAATTCGTTCATGTGATCGAGGGAGGAGTGCATCCGCCTGTGAGACATTATCCCTTAAACCCAGGGGCAGTCGAAGAAATGAATAAAATTGAACGAGAATTAGGCACTTTAGGGATAATCAGAGAAGAAAATAATTTGATTACTAACAGCCCCATCCAAGCAGTAAAGAAACCTGAGTCTGCAGGAGGATGGCGACCAGTAATTAATTTTAAAGCCCTAAACAGACAAACAGTAGCCAACAGAGCAAGCCTAATCAACACACAAGGCACCCTAAAAACTCTGCAAGTGAAAAAATACAAATCCTGTATCGATTTAGCAAATGGATTCTTCTCACTCAGACTAGCTAAACAGTCTCAAGGAAAAACAGCTTTCACCCACCAAGGGAAAAGTTATGATTGTCAACGATTACCACAGGGATATAAAAACTCTCCTAATGTTTTCCAGTCAGCTGTGATGGATGTGCTCAAAGACTTAGGCGCCACAGTTTACATCGATGATGTGTTTATCGCAGATGACACAGAGGAAGAACACCTAGAAAGGTTAGCGAAGGTGGTGCAACGAGTCACAGAAGCAGGGCTAAAGCTGAATTTGAAGAAATGTCAGTATGGACAGTTTCAAGTGAATTATTTAGGGTTTCAAGTGACAGCAGATCTGGGACTCTCAGAGGGTTACAGGGAGAAACTCGAGCAAATTCAGCCTCCTGAGTCCGAAAATAAGCTACAAAAAATCTTAGGGCTGTGTAACTATGTGAAAGATCACGTCCCTAATTATCAAAAATATGCCAAACCACTGTATGCCTGCTTGAAGAAGAAAGAAGGTGCAAGTGAGACACAAAATAAGAAATCATGGGTCTGGACAGCAGAAAATCAGCAAGACCTGGAGGAACTCAGAAAAAATATACAGGAAGCAGTAAGATTAGAACCAAGAAGCCTAATGACAAGACTCGTAGCTGAAGTCAGCTGTGAAAGTGAAGATGCTATGATAGCAATAAAAAATGAAAACGGTGGATTAGTTACTTTATGGAGTTACACCCTGACCTCAGTGGAGAAAAAGTTTCCTCAGGAGGAAAAACAATTAGCAGTGCTTGCTAGATACTGGGGGACGCTAAAAGATTTAGCTCAAGGGCAACCCATTAAAGTAGTAACACAGAGTCAAGTATACAAGTATCTCAGAAAAGGGACGATAGAGAGTACCAAAGCTACCAACACAAGGTGGGGTAGATGGGAAGACATTCTATTAGATCCCAGTTTAGAGATAGGGCCTGCACAGCCGGTGAGCAAAAAAGCAACCAGAGATACACCTGAGAAACCAAAGCAGCACGACTGGCCTCTCTACACCAATGGATCTAAGAAAGGATCAGATCAGGTCGCAGACTGGGGATTTATCCTCAAGTATCAAGGGAACGAGTGCTGCCATAGAAGGGGGAGAGTTCAGGGAAGTGCTCAAACTGGAGAAGTTACGGCAGTACTCGAAGGGCTGCTAGAATAAAAACAGCTAGTGACCAACAGCCACTATTGTGCACAAGCTCTAAATGAGAACTTATCCATTGGGGAAGAAAACGGATTTGAAAGTGCAAAGTGCAAGGTGGTGACTCATCATGACCTGTGGAAGAAAATAGCTGAAATCAGACTAAATCTGCAGTTAGCAGTAGAGCACCAGAAGTCCCACACTAGAGAAGGGAAGTACTGGCAGGGCAACGAAGAAGTAGATCGTTATGTTCAACAGAGAAAAATAGTTTTTGTCGGGAACGAGAAGTGGGACAGAACCTCTGAGGGTCGGAGGGTCCCAGAAGAGTACGTGGTTCAGGTTGTACGGAGCGTGCATGAGGATCTAGGACATGCAGGCGTGCAACCCACACGTAAAGAGTTGGAAAGTCAGGAGTTTTGGGTCCCCTTCAGACAAGTCTGCAAGGTGCTGTAGGACTGTGAAGTATGTGGTCAATACAACGCAGGCAGGCGAGGGCACCGAGTGGATGGACAGACTATCAAAAGTAACATACCATGGGGTTCCGTGTGCATGGATGTAATTGGGCCTATGGGAGTTACAGGCAAGAAGGGAGAGAAATACCTTCTAGTACTAGTAGATTTGATGTCAGGGTATGTGGTAGTGAAACATACAAGAAAAGCTAATGGCAGCAGTGTTAGCATGCTGGAACAAGTCTGTGGTTCATTAGGCGTTCCAAAAGAGTTAAGAACCGATAATGGGACACACTTCCGCAACGCTCAAGTAGATCACTGGTGCCAGACTTTTGGGGTAATGCGTGTTTTTTCACCTCCCTACACACCTCAAGCCAATGGAGTAGCAGAAACAACCATAAGTTTAGTCAAAAATTGGATAGCTAAAAATGTTAATACCAAAGAATGGAGCACTAAAACTGTAGAAATAGGACAAGCCTTGAATGACAGGCATTGAGCTGGTAGACCCTCCCCCTCAGAAGAGCTTAACCAATGACAGTTTACCACACAGGAAACTGGGCATGGCTCCCAATATAAAGAGGAACGGCTAGACCCGGATGTCTCATTCAAGGTGGGGCAGAAGGTATGGGTCAGAGCACAGGATCACACATCATGACTTGCAGTGAGGCCTAAATATAACGCCACAGATAAGGTGAGAAGAGTGTTAGATAAAAACACAGTTGAGTTAGTGAAGAAAGGGATCCAAGGAATAGAGCAACTGAAGCCGATTCCTAGCTAGTTGAAACTAGATACTGGATTATGACCATTGACCATAGAACCAAGCACCATGCTCCCCTATCTTAGAATGGCCACTATTAGCGGGGGAGTTATTTTACGAAGAACAATCTCAGGACTCTGGGCAGGTAGGGCCCTGAACATATTGGAATATGCTAAGAAATGGATACCTGTCACAAGAGAGTGAAGTAATCAAGTGGAATAAAATAGAAAACCATTGTGTAATCTGTTTGAAACCTAGCGGTCTGCCCCTCCTATGGAAAGGACCAGGGAGAAGGAATCCTCTCAAGCCCAAGGCACATAAACTAGATGTTCAACATCTGCAAATAAAACCTGTAAAGCTAATGGATGCATTCATCTGTGCAGAATGTAGAATCGCTGTTCTACCCCGAACAACTATTATCACTCAATGGGATTTAAATAACAAAGGCCCAATAGATTGTGCTTGTGAGTGGGATGGAAAAGGCATCAAATACTGCCAAGACTGTGACACAGAAATGGAGAGAGGTCGGCTGTTGCATTCAGGAAGGGCAAGGGGTTGGCAACTAAGAAGATTCTACGACCCCCTAAAATCATTTAGAACTCAGGTAGACAAAATAAATTTTGAAGCCACAACAGGGATGCAGCAATATGACCAGGGACCAAATGCAACACCATCAGCCCCTCCTCTATACCCAGGGATAGGAGGACTAGAGGGGAGAGAGAAAACTGAGCAACAGGAAAGGAACTGGAACCCTAAGGAGTTGCTCGAACAATCTGTACAGCAAACTTGGCCCT
This sequence comes from Hypsolebias longignatus, assembly GCA_031762435.1. Lineage (NCBI taxonomy): Eukaryota > Metazoa > Chordata > Actinopteri > Cyprinodontiformes > Rivulidae > Hypsolebias > Hypsolebias longignatus. The sequence continues at coordinate 46,302,183 of JARVGV010000861.1, read as the reverse complement.
ACGATCCCTAATAGGAAGAGTAAGGCACACTCCCCTCGATACTAACCAATGTCTGCTGGTCTTTAGGGTGTTCCGAGACCCGTCAAAACCAGAAGAAGACCAGGTAAACCAACTACCTGATGACATAAAGGACGAAGCCCAGAAAGGGGGTTGGAGGGGACCCTAGGAGTTGACAACGTGGGCTCAACTGATTGCAGAGTTAATTTTAAATACAGACATCCCACTAGTGGACCTACCAGAAGTCCCCCGAGAGGCAGGAGCCAGACACTCCAACCTGTATTATTACATCACTAACATAGATGCATGGGCAGTACAAGGAGCTAGACCAAAGTAAAAAACTGCAGAGTATCTAGTAACCCCAGAGGCCTGGGAGAGAAACGGAGCGCTGCAGATACCCGAAATGGATGCACAGCGAGCAAAAACTCCCATAAGTCCTGACTCCACCCAGAAGGTTGAAGTTTCCGTGCAGATGGTAATCGCCCCATACAAAGGAATATACTCTGTTGGAGCTACAATCCGTCCGATCAAGAAGAAATCTCAGACAGATAAAGTTGACAAAATACACAGTGGATTGAAAGCCTGGGCCAATAAAATATTCCGGAGAAAATGGAAGCACACGCAACAGCAAGCGGACAAGTGAGAACCAAACAACAGGGCGCTAGATTCATCAACGAAAATTGTTACAGAACAAGAGGTAAAACACCACAAGATGGAATTATAAAATGTCCAAGCCAAATTTGGAAAGGAAGAGGCAACATAAAATCGATACTAGCTGTCGAGACCTTCCACACAAAAACTAGAGCCATAGCAGCTTTGCCAGCTTGGCTGCATAAAAACACCACCGACAACACCTTGTACCAACCGGACGAAGAAGAAGTGCAGAATCTGTTGGTTCAATGATCTGGAACTGGGCCATATGAACCTGCTCTGCTCATGCACAGAAAACTGGTGAAACTGGACAGACCCAGAAGAGATTTTTCGAAACACCGAGATGCCTCCAAATATTATTATAACTTGCGAATAAGGGCACTCAGGGAACTGGATCTTAACCGAGCCTGCCAAAAAAAACCTTAACTTCATTATGTTAAGTGAAATACTCGGGCCCCCGTATAACCCCAGCCCCATGGGTACACCATGGATATTCAATGTGGTTCAATTGACAATACAAGGGATCCAAATTACAGTCAAATGGGGTCCAAATTATGCAGAGCCACACCAATCAGAATACTGTGAAATCTCCATAGCAATGCTGCAGGTCTGGACCATAAGCCAGACCCTGAGAGCCAAGATCAACCAAAGAATAGCAGATCTAACGCGGGTAGTGATTGAAAATACCCGCCTGCCCCTATGAATACTGCATGACCGAGTCCCGTCGCCCATCTAAAAGTGGAGTCCACACCCTTTATGAGCAACAGACAGAATAAAGGTGTCTTATAGAGGACATCCGTTGCTCTGTATAACCACAGCATTGAGGGAGGTGGGTGGATGCTATGAGGAGTACAGGGCTGAAAGAAAAGCACTTGCCAACCAGGCTATGGGGGAACAATATGAAAGATTCTGCAACGGGGAAAGGTTGATCGTCAGAAATCTACTAGAACCCGATGAACCCGAGGAGGGCCCAGCACCCGAACAAGCCGACTGGGCAGTCCACTAGTAGAAGTGGGTGTGGCGAGGATTACGACCCAATTTGGACCACCCATTACCCCTCAGTGTAGAACTCTATAAAGGACGTGTGACAAACCGAACTCCAGAAGAGACTGGATGCAAAATCCCCATGTACCTGGCCTATCCTAGGAGAAAATACTCAGTGCGGACATGCCTAATCTTACCCCTGCCGGCAGACCAGTAAAGATGGAATACATAAAAAGGAGGATATTATATCCTCAAAGTGGAACAGCGGCACTGTAAGTAACATGGTAATCTGACACAATCAAAAAGGTCCGAGAATACCAGCCATAACCACGGTGGATGATATAACATGGCTGGATAAACCTAAACAAGATTTTTCGATGTGGAAGAACTGCACCAAGAATTATTTTTATGATAACACCCAATATAACAGGAAGCCTCGCCTAAACGAGCCACAAGAAAAATATAATAAAATGCCAGCATATATCCTCTGCTACAGTACCTTAACTCTGATATGCCCATCAACCTCCCCATGGATATTTAATGTGGTCTACCTAGATGTAGCCGGGATAGAACTTAAGCTTAGGTGGGGACCCAGCTACCGTGAACCCTACCAAAGCCAATTTGTCGAAGTATCGATAGCAGGGATGATGATCTGGACTACAAACCCATCTATGGTAAAGGCCATCAACAAGAAGGTACACAAGCCAGAACGATATATCCTGGAAAATCAACGCTTGCCTTTGCGGGTGGTGGAGGATCGCCCGATAACCCCCTACCATTGTTGGGTGAACTCACAAGGAAGACGTAAAGTGTTATACAAGGGCCAATCTCTGATAACCCTAGTAGCAACCATAGCAGAAATGGGGTCCTTTGAAGGACTTTACCAAAAACATCTTATGCAAGATGAAGAGGAAGAAAAATTGGACTGGCGAATCTTCCTTACATCCGCATGGAATCCGCATGTGGACCTCGTTTCGAGCCCAGGGAGTGGGTAGTGACTCAGTGGAAATGGGTGTGGAAAGGATTGCAGCCAGGATTGCCACACCCCTCTCCATTTTACCTGGAGTTCCTTAAGGGACGAGTAACCACAGTCAACAAATACATAGAAAAAAGACTCAGAGCAAGAAGGAATAAGAACTTCTGCTAAAATGATGCCTCTAAGAGCCAGCAACACCAACAGCGACGATTCAAGCAGCGACAACTCCGACAGCGATGATGAAGCGACCCCAAACCAATTTAAGGACTGTTCAAGGATTACGATTTTGGATAAAGCAACCTGTCCACGAACCCTGCTGCGGGTACTCATAGTGTTAATAGGCTTAGCAATGTTGTTGGTTATTTTGTATCAAGCTGGAATTAGACCATGGAGCCTGACGCATGTAATGATCTCCCATGGGAGATCTAAATATGTGAACATGACCTGCTGGGACACCACACCAAAGAACGTTTTTCTACCGTGGAAACAGAATGAAACCATCAAAGACCAAACTGTGACTTGGAATAAAGTAAAGCGGGCAGGCTATCAGGCCTGGATGAAGAAAACTGACCAACAACACCTAGTATAAATCAGCTGCTATGGCCGAGAACCTAACAGAGGTGGACGGACCTCCTTGGGTCATCACTAATCCAATGATTTTACCCGAAGGCGTAGTAATCTGGGTAGCGATACTGAACCGACAACTCAAGCGAACAACGAGATGCAACTGGATCCACCCAGACACAAAAACTCCTGAATGGCACTGTGATTGGGACTGTTGACCACTAATAGGATTAAAACGCCAGGGGTTCTGGGACCATGAAGTAATCTTCCCAGCTCCACCGAAGGACGACAGCTGCCAAGTGTAGTGGATATACCTCCATGTCCATCCTGTGCCAAAGGCCTTCTAATGGACAGAACTTATAATTCCATTAATTTGAACCCAAAGACATTTTATTTTGGTCTTAAACTC
>JARVGV010000861.1:46287852-46298502 GCA_031762435.1 Hypsolebias longignatus | reverse complement strand
GCCTGCTGCTAGTTGGAGCTAGCTTGTGCGATAGCAGCTGTACTATTCCTCTGCCGTGACAAACAGAGCTGCTAAGGTTGCAGCTAACGCCTTTCAGCCGACAACAACTTCCCCCAACTACTCTCCGCCGCCCGTCAGTACCATGTGGGGGTCTTAGCTCAGCCATTAGCAGCCATTAGCCCCGGCCGGCCGGAGGTAAACAACAATGGCGGGCAAAAACTGGCAGAACTTCCGGAAACTCCCTAAATGGCTTCAAAATAATAAAAATTAAGATTAATACTAATAATACATTATTTATAAAGCCATTTAAAACAACCACAGCTGCACACATGAAAAAAGTACATTAAAAAATAATCATATTTTATTAATTACTGTATTAATTATGAATCGTAAGTCCAGAAATTCATAAACCGGTGACGCCGTAAACCGAGGACTACCTGTACTTCCTCTTTTTAAAAATGGTTATAAATGTGTATTTAACAATTATAGGCCAATATCTTTTTTGCCACAATTTTCAAAAATTTTAGAAAAATTATTTGTAACAAGATTAGACAAATTTCTTGATATACATAATATTTTAAGTGATAGTCAGTATGGGTTTATATCAAAGAACTCTACATCCATGGGTCTTATGGAGTTGATGGAACAAATTACTACAGCTATTGATCAAAAGCAACATTGTGTAAGTATACTTGTTGATTTAAAAAAAGCTTTTGATACAATCGATCATACCATTCTCCTTGATAAATTAAATATGGTATTAGAGGACCAGCATTGCAGCGGTTACGTAGCTATTTGAAAGACAGAAAACAGTTTGTACAGATGGAAGATGTAAGATCTAACCTCTGCAAGATCACATGTGGAGTCCCACAAGGCTCTATACTTGGACGAAAATTGTTTATCTTGTATGTGAATGATTTAGTGGAGGTGTCTAGACTCCTTAAATGTGTTCTTCTTGCTGATGATACCACTTTTTTTATTTGGGTAAAGATTTGGAACAAATGTTGGAGTTGTTGAAAATGGAATTTGTTGAAATACAAACTTGGTTTAAATTAAACAAGTTATCATTAAACCTAGATAAAACTAATTATATGATATTTAGTAATAAAAAGATAACTGTTGATTTTCCCTTCAAAATTGATGGTGTACTGATATGTAGAGTAAGTGAGGTGAAATTTTTGGGTGTAATTATTGATGATAAACTGTCGTGGAAACTTCTGTAAAAATTAAAATATCGAGGTCTACTGCAGTACTGTACAAAATAAAGGATTTATTGAATGATAAAGCTCTACATTTTTCTGTATAATACAATCTTTGTCCCACATTTAATTTATTGTGTTGATGTTGGGGAAAAGTGTGCAAAACTACTGTATAACAAAGCCTATTTTTATTTTACAGAAAAGAGCTATAAGAATTATTACAAGAAAGTCTTACTGTCATTCATCAAATATATTATTTAACCAACTGAAATTACTGAAGTTTTATGATTTGGTGGATTATAATACTGTATTTTGTTAGTTGTGTATAGAGCTCATAACAACACACTACCTTCAAACATTCAAATGCATTTTGTTAAAAGAAAAAGTTGCTACAATCTTAAGGGAACTGAGATTTTTGTTAAACCACAATACAAAACTAGTTTAAGGGACGGTCTTTTTCAATACAGGGAGTTGAATTGTGGAATAGTTTGGAAAATGATGTAAAAATAAAAGCTAAGTCAGTTCTTATGTTTAAGAAAATGAACAAAACTAAATTGTTAAAAAAAATACTATTATTTCAGTTAAATGTTGAATGTACTAGAAATTTGTAAATTGTGATGGATTACTCTTTTTGCTCTGTTATTCATAGATGATTATTGTTTTTGAAATTGATTGTTTGAAATGTTTGTTTTAAAAAAGGGGAAGATAAAATAAGATTTCTTCTTTCTGACACCTTTCATTTTAAGTTTTCTTTTCATGAAATATGTTGTAATTTTTTTCTCTGTATTTTTAATTTAAAATGAATAAATTACTAAAAAAAAAAAAAAAACAAGGTCAGGTCAGGACTCTGCGGTCTACACTCATCTCGAGGCCAGAAGTCACTCATTCAGGGATGAAGATGTTCACATCCTTGATGGAGAGGAACAATGGTTTGAGAGAGGAGTAAAGGAGGCCATCTTTTTGAAAAAAAAACGTCCATCATTAAACAGAGGTGGAGGCCCCCGTGTTCAACTGTCCCCCTCTTAAGCCCCCAGTATAGCTCTGCGTACGTACGGCGTACGCAGAGGTACAAGCGTACCCCCGCAGGACATGTACACAGAGCTAAATTTTTACGACCGCGTACGCAAACGCGGTGTCGCACAATAAACTGCCCAGTGCCGGACTGTTTTGTATGCGACACCAATGTATTAAATTCCCCTTCTTCATCCCTGATCTGGCCTTTTATTTTGTTTGTTTTTTTGCCAAAAGTCAGTGATCTCTTCCTCCTCCATTGACTCGATGACTGAAATGATGAGAAATGAACAAATTTGTCACGAGCAAATTAAACTCAGGTCCAGCGTAGCTGTGGGAGGTTCTGGAGATTTCCTGGTGTGCTGGTCTGATGTGTGGGCTGCAGGATCGGTGCTCCCTGTGTTTTTTATTTTTAGAACTGTTTATTAACATCATATAAACACAGAACACCGCTGCAGCTGCAAGCTCTCGCCTTTTTCCCCCCCCAACCTGTCAATCAATTCAGTAGGCGTGTCAGTAAATGACCAATCAGCTACCTCAATTTGTCCCGTAGGTAAACGCTCCTTGTCTGTGGAGCTGTACTGCAGCTGCTCATGGTGGATACTAGAGTATGATAACTGAACCCTCTGCATACAGTACGCCGTATGTACGCATGCACAGACGTACGCTGAGGTATACTGGGGGCTTTACTGACAGGAACGGAGTGCACACTCTGGTGGACGCGTGCGGAAACGGAATGGGAGCGTTCACCATTCAGACCGGGAGGCATTGCTGGAGCTCCTGAGTTTGCAGGTGATTTAGAAGATTTGGCAAATGTCCACCCTGGCAAATGGATGCAAGATAGGCACAAGAGCGTTTGAGATAGCGACTGGGCAGATTAGCTGGATCTCCCGCAGTTGCCACAATGAGGCCGGAGCTGTCCTTTGCTTCAAGGGCCTCAATGCTGCTTACAGCTTTAATTGCTTTTTAAAACTTTATTTCCTCTTTTTTTCGGGATGTAAATCACTTTTTTCAGATGAAACTTCCTCGGGTATTGGATGCTGTGCAGCTGGAAGGATTATTACTAAAACCTTTTTTTACTTTTGGACATTTGTTATGATGCGTAATCATGGCAACATGGTGTTTTTTTAACAACCAGGAGCAGCTTATTAACATCTCAAAAGCTCAAATACCTCAACTATAGCACCAAATCCCAAATGAGTTGAAAAGGAGGTGCCGTTGTCAAATTCCCATCAACCTGGTGGAGGTGCTCGAGTACCTGAATGCCAAGATCATGGAGCTGGTGGTAAACTCAGCTTGTGACAACGGGAGGACCGGGAACATCCTCTGGCACCTCCATCTGTCTGTCTATGGCAAAGAGAAGCTCGGCAGACTGAAGCTCAGCAGACTGCTGTGAGTGACCATCACTCAGGGAGGAATTCTGCCCAGCATTCGGGCAGTCCTGCTGCCCAGGAGGACGAAGAGGTCCGCTGGATTTGATCACATGCTTGATCCGCTTGGACAGATCAGTATATGTGGCCAGATTCTTCAGATACGCTGAAGGAGATTCTTCTTGCTCACAGCTATCAGCATCTATAACGACTCAAATAAATCCAGGTTGAGCTTTGACAACACTTAATTCCTCTTTGGGATTAATAAAGTATTTTTTAATTAAATTGAACTGAATTTTAATGACACCTTTCAAATTTTCTTCAGAATTCATTTTGGTTTAAATTTTAAAAAATGACAAAATGCAAATTTAAGGGGTCCATTATTGTTTGGTTTTAGTTACAGCCTGATGCCTTTATTTGTACATTTGTTACATTGAATGTAATAATCATGGTTTGTGAATGATGAGATAATAATACCCTGGTCACCTTAGAGATGAGTTTGAGATCACGTTGTAGTGTGTATTCTCATCCATTGGTGTGTGTATCCATGCCTGAATATTATGCAGCCTTGTTGAACATTTATGTCATTAGCCCTCAGAGTTCCAATTTGTGTGCGAGTGTGTGAGGTCTCCCTGCTTGGAGACCTTATCAGCCCACAGCCCAGGCACAAAGGCCCTTTCGTCTCCTGAAATCACCTTCATGTGAAGTGACTTTTGCTCCACTGGTGACAGGGCAACACCACTCTTCACTTAAAGGCTTGTAATTACTTCAGAAAAGTTTAACAATTGCACTAAATTCAAGCTGAAGTGTTTAGGTCTCTTGTTTTCAGGATACAAGACAGGCCTTGTGCTGCACTGGAAGATTTTTTTCACAGGATCCAGAACAACAAGCCAGCAATCAGTCTGTGTCTTCACTGTTGTAGAGGGTTAGGAAACACAGAACAGCAAAGAGCTGCATTATTTTCAACATTTTTTCCCTGAAAAAGTCAACAGCTAAATGAAGCCTCCCATAAAAGGGATCTTTTTGGCGCTACATCCTTTGCAGCATTTTAATGCAAGACACATCCAAAGAAATAAAATAACTTTGCCCAGCAGAATTTAACTGCCCACAGTCAAAAAAATATGACAGTTTAAAGAGGCGGGAAAGTTTTACAGGACTCCCTTTTTTATAAAAACAAATGTGTTTCATCCTGAAAGACAAGCCTTTTCTGATATGCCTTTCTGCAACCCCTGACTTCTTGTGTTTCTCAGCTCTATTGAAATAAAACCAGGAGATTTAAGGAAATGAGAAAAGCACTATAACAATCTTATACAACCCATCTTAGTGCTGTACCATGAGAGCAGAAGTTAGTCTGAAGGTAAAGAAGCAGCAATGAAGTAAAAATGAAACATTTTCTGCAACCTTAAAAAGCTTCAGCAACGAGTTCACTGGTCTGAAAGCATGAGCTCACTCCAATGTTAGCACTCAGTCAAAACACAAGGAAACAGGCTCAAAAACAAAAACAATCTTGTGCTCAGGATTCTGGGGGTGTCCGTGGGATCACACATCTCTGTTGTTTTCCAAAGGTCACAGGGTTTTAGAAAAAAAAGAATAAAGAAAAAAGCCCATCTGCAGGAACCTATGACACAGGGCTGCAGAATATCAGGTAACACTTAGGTTAGATTTTCTTTTTTACAAGCATTCACTTTAGACATTTTGAGCCTTTGCAGGTGTTTGGCAGTGTTTGATTGCTAAAAGTTACCAATAATGTGGTGTTAGATTTGATTTCTCGCTTCAGTTTGTGGCTCTGCTTGTGTCACGCTGCAAAGCTTCAAATGAAATGTACTAATATGGGTATAACATTACTGGCAGCTACTAAAGTCTTTGAAACATTTATATATTTTCTTTAAAAGTAAGCCTTCATGGTGTGAAACAACAGAAGCAACATCTTTGCTGCTCATAAATGTTTAATTTCTTGCTGCTGAGACGAATAGCTTTGGTAGATGTGACAGCATGCAGCTCAACGGGACACTTTGATTGTATAGAATTAAACACAAGCAGCTGCAAGACTAATCAGGGCATGTGCCATTTGGCTTTAATTACTGAAACGTCATGAAATAACCACACCAGGACAGTGGAGCAGAAAGGAATGGAGAAAATTATGCAGAGACTGTCTCAAAGATTTGTAGATTGTAGCAAAAGAGCAAGTATATAGGAAATCTTTATTATCCTAAACTGGGACGTTTATGAGGCAACTGCTTTTATTTATTTTTTTTATGTTTACACATTCTCTAACAGCTTAAAAACAACAAAAAAAATAATAAAAATACACTGGGAGCTTTTAAATGTAACATAAAAAGCTTCGCTAAAAGAGTTTATGCTCGGTATGCAGTTATCTTAAATTGTACTGTCCTGTTCTGTGTCATCAAGTTTTGTGAGCAAAACATAAGTGGTTTTACAGTCATGAGGAAAAAAGTTGTCTCTCTTTTGTTCTAGGGTTTTACGTATCAGAGAAAAATACAAATGAAATGGTCTTTGTCAGATTCTAAACTAGTTCAAATTTAACCTCAAGTGTAAAAAAAATTACTCAACAAATTCACATTTTAAACAAAGTGAAGCTGACATGAACAAGCTGTGTGTGAAAAAAAATGTCCATCTTTCCTGCTTCCCAAACATATAGGAGGAAAAGAGTAAACATAGTTGGAAAAGGATTATTACCAGGAAAAAGTGTCACCACCCCAGTAAATTTAGTTTTGTCAGTTTGTTCATATGTGTGTGTTAACACAATGCCAAGAAGGGAAAACATCAGCAATGAACCTCAGTTATATGTTACTATCATTCTGTGAATGGTCAAAGGTCATTTGAAAACTATTTGAAGTCCATTATCCATCAATTACAAAGAATGTTTGTGAGTGAAAATATTGAGGAAAGCTGCCTAGGTGTGGACATCCCATCAAATTCACACCAACGTCAGGCCGTGCAATAGTCTGAGAAATTTGTAAAAATTCCCAACTTTCCATTTTAACCTCTACAGGCCTCATTTAGCTGGTTAAGTCCATGACAGGACATTTAAAAAAATACTGAACAAGTGTGATATCTATTGAAAGGTTTCCAGGTGAAAGCTTCTTCATTCGAAACACATGGCTGTTTTTTGTAAAGTTTCATATGAATGTTCCACAAAATATCTGAGACCAAAGTAGGGTTAGATACCCATAATGAACCCCTCTGTGTTTGAAGAAAAACCAAACACATCATATCAACTGTTAAGCATGACAGTGGAGGGTTGATGATTTGAGCTTGATCTGCAGCCTCATGACCTGGATATGTTGCAGTCATCGACTGGACCATGACTGGACCTCTTCTGACCAAAGAAGTCAAACGTAACACTGTATGTCCGACAGCGGAAGCTTATATCAAACTGAGTCATGATGCAACTGAACAATGACCCCAAATTGGTCTAAAGCACAGCAGTCAAAATGATGCAAAATCAACAAATATATTAAAGAAGAAAGGACCAAAAATCCCCCACAACAGTGTGAGAGACAGGTAAAAAGAAGAGTTATTACTTCTAAAATAGGTTTTACAAGTGACTGATTTGACGTGGTTGACTTTTTGACTCACCTTAATAAATTAGCATAAAAAACAGCATGATGAAATTATGTTTTTTTTTTTTAATTGTATCCTTGAGGTTATAGTTAGATAACTTCAAAGCCTGTAAAGACCAGATGATTCTTTTTAATGTCCTGATACATAAAACCCTACAACCATAAGTATGTTTTCCTATGGTTTTATAAAGATTGCATGAGGGAGACAGTGATACGAAACATTAAAAAAAAAAAAAAAAAAAAGATTTGCATGTGAAATGAATCTAGCTGGGTAGCGGAATTACCCCCAAAAAGATTCAGTGGATTAGGCGTGGAGCTCAGCCACACCCAGCCCGGCTCAGACTCATTACTCTTGATTGATTAGTGTGTAATTAGGTTGGCTGCTGATCACTAGTTGACAAAAATACAAATCACATCCTGTGTGCTGTGGACCAGTGAGCCACAAGCTATAAATGACACAACAAGCACTCCACACAGTAGCTTTCAGAGGAGGAAAAGTCAGGCCTCTAAAGTTTTCCACTTCAGATGTGACATTTAGCAAAGCACGGGGAATTCCATGTGGTTTTCTGATGACAGCTACAAGTGGGTATGGATCACGTAATGCTAAACAATGCAGCTCACTGTTTCAGGATGGTGACACCAAGGTAACAGAGCACCAGATAATAGAATCTGACTGAGTTAAGAGTGTGCAGACCACATATAATCAAAAAGGGCCTGCATGGACCAGACCAGCACACCACGTTAAATGCAGTAATTCAGTGATGCTGGAGTGTCAAGTGTAGGCAGCTGCAACACAGCTGCTCACAGTTTCCTCTATAAGAGCTGCGGCTTTGGCAGCTACTTTTCTACCATGGTTATTGTGAGAGGAGGGACAAAAAAATAGCTACTTTTACTAGGTTCGAGCAGACTGCTCTTTCTCGCTGGCTCTTTTTTTCTGACAAACTGCTTCATCTTTTTCATTTTCATTCACACAAAGCCAAACTTTCATCAACACTGAACATATTCTCTGCTTACTGCTCATCACACATGACTGGAGGCTAGCCAGGCTGGTCTGAGGATTCCTACTGAAACCAGAAAGATGAAATCCCAGTGAGCACTGAAAACCTGGAATCCAACATCGTAAATCATACAATGTTTAAATGGTTTGGGCTAACAAGACTGCAAGACCAACTGGAGTTTTTCACATTCCTTGACATAAACTGATTCCATGTTCTTACTGAACTGGCTCAGCTTTTATGGTCAAACATAAACCATTGTAATGGCACCCTGTTTTACTGTAAGGCAGTAGATCACCCAAATAAACATCTTCAAAAATAATCTGGTGTATGTGCTTTTCATTGAATTCACAGGTTTAACATTTCCATAAGAAGATTAAACTGTCAGCTTCAGCTCTCCAAGTCTGGCATGCTCTGAGTAATGTAGGCTTGTGTTGAAAATAACACCTGCTTTTCTCCCATTTGCAACAAAAGACTGAATATGTTTCCTTTATATAAAAAAAAAAACACTCTTTAAATATTCTGAATCACCTAATTCTGATCTGCACACCAGAACTTCCAAGAAATACAAGCTACATTATATTTTGAATGTTCAGCAGCAGATTCGAATATTTTATGTCATATTTTTCATTGTTTTTTAATGAGAAATCTTAACTCTCAGTTACTAAAGTAATTTATATAATTAAAAGTCACATGGCTTTTTTTAATGCAAAGCTCTTGGTGGTGGATTGGAGGCTTTAAAGCTAAAGTGTAAGAAGATAAAAGTAAAAGGTGAGGTATAAGCCAAGTTAGCATATCACCACATTATCCTTATTCAACATTTGACAACTTTAAAAAATCTCACTCTTTGAAACTTTCAGCATTTTTAGCTTTGTAGCAATTTAAGCAACAGTTGGTTTGTTTTTGTATGTTAGTGCTAACTAAAAAATATTAAAAAAATAAAATAAAATGAACCAAACCCATTTTCCAGAGCAAGATACATGTAAATCCATCAACAAATTATCTGAAGAGACTGTGCTGTTTTATGGCCGCCACATTTTCTGGAAGCTAACCTCTTCCTCACTTCTTGTCAGCCTCCATAGCCCCATGTGCAGTTTGTCCACAAGTTAGCAGGAATTACAAGCAGTCCAGTAAGCTCTTGCACGGTTTCTGGCAGGCCAGATGTACAATGTACATGCTAACAAAGTACCATTATAAAATGAAATTATTATTAAATATTCATTACCTTGTTTGCCAAGTAGACCTGTTGCAGAAACTAAACTAACAGCAGTACCTAATGTCTTTCGCCAACCCCCACACTACCTTTTTTTTTTTTGTCTCATTCAAGTGCTTGATTCAGCTTTCTGGTTACAGGGTCATGTGACTTAGAATATAAGCTTATTCTTTTAGTAAATTTTTAAAAAGCCATATAGGTTAAGTCAGGTCCTCCGGAAGGATTCTATGGGCAGAAACATGTGCCACCAGAAACAGAATTTGAATTGCTCAGACAATGTGTATTCACATTGTAGTGGATATACCTCCATGTCCATCCTGTCCCAAAGGCCTTCTAATGGACAGAACTTATAATTCCATTAATTTGAACCCAAAGACATTTTATTTTGGTCTTAAACTCAAAATAATCAAAGAACAATCTTTCTTTATTAAAAGTCCTTCAATCTTCAATGACTTTTAATCAAAAGTTATAATGAAAAGACATTTCATGACTTTGAATGAACCACCAAACATGTATATCCACTACACTTTTCAGAGATCGTTGCCTCAAACTCTCACAACCCACGAGTTCTCTTCTCTACCCTAAACTCTGGTCTCATCCTTTCTGAACCATCCCCTCTAGAAGCCTCGAGTGAGCTGAGCAAGAACTTTATACATTTCTTTTTAGAAAAATTGCAACCACCCAGGCTCTCATTTCCCCTCCAACTCATGATCTATCCATCCCACCTCAATCTGTAGCTGTATTTGGCCATTTTGAACCAATCTCTCTGTCTTCTCTAGAGCAGGTCATGTGCAACTTGAAACCATCTGGTTCCCCCTTTGATGTGGTCCCCCTTCGGCTACTAAAGGAGGTTTTTCCTACTCTAGGTCCTTCCATTCTTGTTATTGTGAATAGCAGTTTAGCCAATGACATGGTGCCAAAATTGTTTAAACATGTTGCTGTTCGACCTCTCCTGAAAAAACAAACCTTGACCCCTCAGTTGTATCCAAATTCAAGCCTGTCTCCAGACTCCCATTTGTTTCTAAACTTCTGGAAAAAATAGTTGAGTCACAGTTGAAGTGCTTCCTGGAGGATCACTCTCTCCTTGAGTTATTCCAATGTGGCTTTTAACTTCTCCACAGCACTGAAACTGCTCTACTAAAGGTGTTTAATGACATCTTCTTATCCGCAGACACTGGTGATTCTGTACTGCTTGTCCTATTGGACCTTACATCCGCTTTTGACACCATTGACCATGAGATCCTCATTGCTAGGTTGGAGCAGTGGGTGGGCATCACA